>VYXD01013981.1:462257-498555 GCA_013397195.1 Hylia prasina | reverse complement strand
TGGATGATGAGGTCTTGTGAATGAAAAGGATGATTCTACCAGAGTAACTGTTTGATGAATGCAGACTTTTATTTCAACTTGTATAATGGTGCTCACAGGGGTGAGGGTAGGGATTCTCAAAGGCACAAATGAAAAATAAGCAGAAAGTTTTATTGCCTTCCATTGGGTTCTTAAGAGCCTTTGTTGACCTGATTTCTTAAATTTAGGTAACTCTACATGTTAGTAAATCATCTATGAAAAGCATACAAAACTGCAATCTACAGAAGGAGCTGTTTATAATGAGGTGTTTCGCAAAAACAAGGGTATAAAGCAGCAATGTTACAATGTCTGAGTTGAGAAGAAATAAATAAATTAAATTCCAGCCTGGGAAATCCTACAGTAGGGACCCAGGGACCCTTTTTTTTTCTTNTTTTTTTTTTTTTTTTTTTTTTCCCATTAGCTTTTCATCCCTTGTATTTCAAAAACAAAAGGGAAGAGAAAAATACATTGGGACTAATCCTCATGAGGACTGAGTGCAATTCCTGTTCTAAAGCACTTTATTTATGCAGCAGATCAGTGTAAAATAATACTCAATGCCTACCTGAGCTGGTGCTAATTATTGTTTACATACTATTTAGATAATCTGAAAATATACAGACATCATCTTGCAGAATGTGGCAGGTTTTGGTTTTGGTTTTGATATGTTTTGATATTTCACTTTCAATAGTGAGAAATTTGGAAAAAAAAATAAAGGAAACCATGCCAGGCTGTAGAAATATGTATGTTTCAATTGAATTTTGGAATTTTGGCACTGTCATTTGCTTAATCATATCTTGGAATTTTCTCAAATGAAAAATCCTACATTTTGACATTACACAAATCAGGTATACCAAAATTCTCTGGGGGATGCAAGGTTTGGACTGAGGGGGATGTCTTCCAAACAAAGAATTTGGAAAAAGAGTGTATTTTATAGGAAAAAGTGCCTCTCAGTACTGTTCTCAAAGAAACCCGCAGTTTCTTTTAAAGGAAAAAATGAAAACCAGGAAAAAAACAATTCTCTCCCCACCTCCTCTCCAAATGAATGTAGTGTATAGTTGTTTGTAAGGAAAAAAAAAGTGAATTTACATAGGGTTACCTGTAAGACAACAGAAACAAAAGGATTTATGTAAAACGCTTGTTATTATCTTTGCAATTAATTGTGCATATAATTTGTTTCTTTCACATATAGACCTTCAACATTTCATACAGGAAAGAATGAAAGCTCATTAGCATTAGTGGGCCATTTACATACTTCATGCTTTTTAGCTTAAAGCTGCCCAATCTCAGAGATTTTATTTATTATGAATATTTATATTATTCTGCACCCTGATAACCACATTTTATCACAGTACATCCTTCAAACAAAAGGAAAGATTATAAGAGTTTTCCCCACACATTTTTAGTAATTGCTTTTCAACCAACTTCTGTAAAATAATATTCACTGCATACTTGCATTTGTACTAAATATTCTTCATGTAACACCTAGATAATTTAAAAATATAGGGACATCATCTTGCTGTTCCATGAGACAGTCAAATTCACTACTTCTCTATATTTTGTCTCATTTTCATCTGTAGCTGTTGGCCTTCCTAATCAGCAGCTTGTCCCTATTTGTATGAACCTTATTTTATTTTATTAGTAGCTTTCCCTCCTTTCTTCCAGCATGGTTTTATTTTACTTTATTTTTTTCTCTTTTCCATCTGATTTTACATTATGGAGAAAGAGGTCTGGAAGCTTTTGCTGACATACAGTGAATAAAGAAACTGGATGGCAGAGGTAGTTGATCTTGTAGTGGTAATCATGCACAGAAATGGAAGAACTGCAGGGTGAACTTTTTGATCCATAGCATGGAGCTGTGCAATGATCAATTGCCTGTCCAAATCTGCTCCGTACTTATTTTTATGGAAATGTATCATCGCAGCTTCTCTTATGTATACTCAAGCTTTGCTCTGTCTCCACCCCTGGATGCTCCAACTACTTCTGTAAGATTTAATGAAACACCCTGAAAACACAAACATGGGGCCTTTTGAATGACTGGATTTTACTGTAATTGCAGCTGGAAAATCAGTGCTCCAACTCAGCTTTCTGAGAAGCAGTATTAGAAAATGCAGATTGTGGATAGCTTAATGGAACTGGCCTACTTTCTAGAGCTATTTGTTTTGATGAGAGCCTGAGTGTAAATTCTGTGCAGAACACAGACAGCTATTATGCAGTTAATTATGCACAAAGTAAACATGTACAATTGCAAACAGCAGAATGCCACCTAATAATGGATAACCTGAGATTTATGGTATGCATGCCCAATCTGTAAAGGCTTCTACTCATGAATCTAAAATGAATGGAACATTACCCAAATGATCCAGAATGAAGGATTTAACATATCGCTCTACCCTTATTGCTACTTATTCCCTGTCAGCAGATTTTTCATTTGTTTTTTATTTATTGCACATAAGCACCACACAAATGATTTGGTCATACTTAAGGACATATGGTGTGTGCTTCTGATTACTGGTTATGCACTTTGTTACCAATTACTTGTTAAAGTAATCACTTCTTTAATTACACTGGTCAGCAGATAATGATTTTGCCTTCATTTGCTTGAAGACTAACTGCTGCAAAATAAGTTGTAATATGAATGTCCCTAGAAAAACAGGGCACACATCCTTTTTGCCCATATTCATTCTGTTCTTATGTAGGTGGTTTTATAAATGTGATTGCAATCTACATTTATTCTTACTTCAGGTTTTCAGATCCAGAGACTGGTCAGTGCTCAGATGCAGTTAGCACAGTTGTGACTGAATCAGAGCCCCTGCTAATGGGAATGTTGGCTCACACACCACGATTAGCCCTCATCATCTCCACTGTGTCTTCTCTGCAAGGAGAAAAGGGCTTCAAAAATTCATAACTAATTGTGAAGTAGCAAGAAAACTAACTAAACTGCCAGACCAACTTGTCAGTAAAAGGCAGTTGATATTGTCTCTTTCTGTAGCTGGAATTTTTAGCTTTTTTAAAATAATAAGAAAAAAAAAAGCCCCCAGACCCTGAGACACCTTTTGTAGATTTTCTGTAAGTGATCTGTGACAAAATATTTTATGTGTTTGAGTAGGTCACCACATCCATGGAAATACTGCTGACATGGCTATCCAAGCCTCTTTTTCCTTTGGATTATTATTAATTACATGTAATGTCCTGCTGTAATCAGGTTTTTGTTCCTTTATTCTTGCTTTCTGACTTTATTCATTTCTTTGCTGACTGCTAGGTCCTGTTAAGCGGTTTCACTGAGTCAGTTGCATTGTACAATCCCTTTGTTAGGGGTATTCTAGGAAAAGACAATACAAAAGAAGTGGAAAAATTAGTCAGAAATGTGTGCATCATAAGCTTTATCTACACTGCTAAGTAAACCAGGTGCAGGGATGAGCTCTGTCATCATGCCTGTTGTTTAAATGCTAACATGCTCCCAGTCATGGCTGTGGCACCAGAACTTTCTGAAACAATGTCTGGGTAAAATTTGGGGCATAGGATGTGTCAGGGAGCTCTCATGTCCCCGTCATGAGCAATCTGCAGTGTACCAATTCTGCACTGTACAGTCCTCCAACAGTACCCAACAAGACTGGCATCCTCAAGCACTGCCATGTGCCCACACTCAGGCTACACCCAGAGCCCCCAAAACATCCCCTGCTTTCTCCTTTCCAGTAACAATTTTTTTTTCAGGCAGTGAAACACTGGGAGACTGCAACACAGATTTCTCTGTAGTCCAGACACGTTCAGCTGAAAACATATAGAGATGATAAGCATGACTTAAGGTGACTGAGGCTCAGGGAAAGATGAATACTAAGTGCTGTGTAGTGTGGATACAGCTAAGCCAAACCATTTGCCCAGAGACTGGACCCGGTCTTTGTTTTATTTAACAACAAATATTGGGATTCCATAGAGAGAGATGGAAATGCATCATACTGTGAGATATTCTTGTCTACAGGTGGATGGATGGATAAAGTACTTATCAAATGTAATGAATAGATTTTTCTGATGTTTAGAGAAGGACAAATGATGTTCCCCTATGAAAAAACATGAGGCT
This sequence comes from Hylia prasina, assembly GCA_013397195.1. Classification (NCBI taxonomy): domain Eukaryota; kingdom Metazoa; phylum Chordata; class Aves; order Passeriformes; family Sylviidae; genus Hylia; species Hylia prasina. Next base: position 494,462 of record VYXD01013981.1, on the reverse strand, counting down.
TAATTAAAAGTCTTTTTTTAAAAAAAAAATTTAATGTGGCACATTTCCCTTATACATCATTGTAATTCTACTACAAAAGAGATGCTCTTATTACTAATATTGCCCAGGCTGAAGTGACAGGTGTGTTGGATTCTGCAATTCTAGTCGTAGAGATCACATCAGGAAATTAATTTGAAATAGTGAAGGAAGAACTGTGGTGATATGAGATTCATTGCTGTTGGCACACAAGCTGTCTAATTCAAAGTTAGCTCATACAGTCTGTCTTTGACTGCAATTCAGACATGCTTGGATACATAACGTTGCTGGTGTTTGAGCTACTTCGGCAGTGTTGGCTTTCCAAACAGTTTGCTATGACAGCCCCTACCCCTGCAGGTAGAGGGAAAGATGTTGTACAGCCGTCACACTTTCTCCCAAGCTGTTCATTCTTATTCCACAAGATGTCATATCCAACAACAACAACAACAACAACAACAAAAAGCAGCACTGCCCCTAATAAACAAAATTAGCCAAACCCCAAACCACACATTTATAAAATGAGTAGTAAAGGCATGTTTTGTGAAATTACCTGGAGAAGAAATTAAATGGATTGGAGAACTAGTAACCACAGAAAAAAAAGAAACAAACACCAAAGTCGGCAAACAAGTATGTCTTCTCTCTTCTGGGCCATTAAAGGTTGTAGGTCACTATTGTGTACTGCATTGCATCACTCATTTTTACTACTTTGATGATTCTGCCTTCTTTTCTTGCATTTTTGCTGCATCCATCCTGCCACCTACCTTAAGGGGTTATTTCCTTACATTTTGTAAGGGAGAGAGGTAAGTGCCGCTTTCATCTTTAGAAGACAGTACTGTTGTTTTTATTTTCCCCTGGTTTTTTTTTCTCACTTGTTCTTCTGTAATTAAAGCTAACAATTCAATTGTGCCTTATCAACATTTTTTGCTTGCATAGCTCTTTAAATTTTTTTTCTCCTTTCCATTAACAATTTTATCTTTGATTACTATTCCTTTGCTCTGGATCAGTCTGCTTTCACATCAGATATCTTGTTCTTGTCATTGCAACCTGCTGTGTGAATCAGGTAAGCCTGGTAAGATACCTTTACAGAGCAGCCTTGATTGTGCTTGCTGAGCTGTGAGAAAAACAAGAAGCGTAAAAAAAAACAACTCAGAAGCTTGCTTGTGAAAGAATCAGCCCCTGCTGAACCTACAGTACAGAAAAAGAAAGAGAATTTTACACTTAAATTTAAAGAGACTTATTGAAGTCTCCTGCTGAGAAGAAACTATTTCATGTTGTTAGCTTGATCTTAGTAGTTTTCTTCTGTCTAATGTACTGCTCCAGCAGTATGTTATACCAGTTTGCATAGAGGTAAATGAAAACGTGCTGCCCAAGGCACTGGGGAGTCAGGTCCTTACACTTTACCAAAGAGCTATGGAAGCTCAGCAGTCACCCCAAAAAGGCTGAGACGCCATTGCAGCAGCCGGGCTGACAGGAGGGCACGCAGCTGCAGAAATCCTCTGGGGCTGGAGGGACCTCTGATCTTAAAGGCAGCTTTGCAGCTGGAGCAATTACTGCCACACATCCAACTGGATGTGAGGGTGACGGCTTCCAGCCTGAAGCCTACAAACAGGCATCCTCTCCTAATTGGGAACAGAGGAAGAGGAGATCAGAGAAGTTAAGAAGCGTGAAGTCAGTACTGTGGCCAGTTAATAGCAATACTCTTTCTTATGCCCATGAATGTGTTACAGAAGTATTGGCAAATTTTATCCTGCCTGTAGGGAAGTGGGTGGCTGACATGGAATAATAAAGACTCTTTTCTTTTAGCTGCTAGTTTGAAGGCTGCTCAGACTAGAAATGGCAAAACTGTACCAGATGATGGTCTCTCTGATGGCAATCAATAGTCTTGAAGTATTTATTTGTTAGCATGAGTGCATCTCATGAAAATTCCTCTTTAGCAATAGAATTACTTGCATTTTAACAAATCAGGCCCGGGGCATGGGTAACCTTTGTGAGTGTCAAGAATGAATGTTTCTGATGGTCTTGCTGTTTCTCCCCTTTTCATCCCTTGAGAGTCCAACAGAAGTCTGCAATAAATCTTGGATTAGGACTTAACTAGGAATGCCTCCCTGCTATGAAAAGGAGTCATCATACAGTGATGGAAGAGAGGGGAAATACATATCTTGAATGAGAGGGTTTAGCAACTGTATTGAGGTCCTAGAACTGGAGTAGATTTGGTGTTGGGCCAAAATATGGTCAAGTAGTAAATGTGGAAGAAGTCAGGTAATTGCTTAGCCATAAGATTTCTTGCACTGTAGTCATCAAATTGTGCTTTGGGCAAAGACATTTTCTTTTATCTCAAATTCCCCCTGTGAATTCTGGGAGGTCAGCTTCAGACTTGAATGAACAACATCATTTATTTGTTTGTACCTTCTGCTAGTTTCACCATCTGGCATGAATTATACTGCACTGAACATATTCTGTCTTATCAAATTCCATTATCACTTTGTGCTTATCCTGTATTTTATCACTTTGCAACTACTTGTGTAAAAATAAGTAAAGCAAGGAAATAAAACTATTAGTGGTTTGAAAACTCTTTAAAGTCTTGTTGCAGCCATTTCTGCAAACACCTGAGGCTTGGATCCTTGTTTCAAATACAGATAACCCTAATATTCTTTTTGTTGTCTGTATAGCTTTATTGTTCCATAGTGGATTTTTATGACAAATTAAACATCTTTGGTTTTACCAAGCAGGATGTGCCTTTTATTTCTCTTTAACTTGTCTCTAGTTGTAAAGGATTATTTATTTATTGCTTTTTCCTTCTGTAATTTTTAAAAATTTCATTTGATTATTATCATGTTCTAGATTTATTGCCTCAATTCTTTGTTATTTTTAGGGTAGTATAATTTTTTTTAGCATGGTTTAGTGCTTCATTTTAAATGTGTGCTTTTCATTTACATTTTATTTCAAAATCATATTGCTGGGGTTTTTTTTCTTCTCTCCCTCTCTTTTGCCTTTTCATTCATTTTTTGAATATTCTCTCTTTGTAGGGTAGAACTTAAGTGCTGACTATTTTCTTTCTTGCATCTGTTAGATAACCCTGGTCACAGTAAGTTGATTTATTTACATTTGCAGGTGTTTTTTTCAGGATCAAATCCTTCATGCTGCATCAGATAAGTGTCTGAACGTCATGAAAATAATAAACAGAAGAGATTTCACTCATAGCCCAAAAGTGTTAGGGAAAACTACTTTCAAAAGGCACTTTTGCAAACCATTACATATAACGGGTTGAAATCTTTGAAGCATCTTAAATCTGCTAGCTTTAAATTTCAACTCTCACTTCTAGTTTCACCTTTTGAAGCTTTTTTTGACTTTCACATAGATGTCATACATCAATAAATATTTAAGTCTGACTCCTTGTGACAAAAAAAATCCTTTGGCAAAATCTATGAATAAGAAGTAGTTGATCTAACCTGATGATCAAATTGCAAACAGTAAGGATAGACCAAGGCAACAAACCTTGCCCGTGATATCAAGACAAAGGTAATAACTGAATATTTATTTATTCTCTCATTAAATTATGAAAATATTGTGCCAAGTGTGTTTCTGTTTAAAGTGCTTTGACCTACAGCATCACATAATCTTGTGCTGGCCTGGTGGAGGCGGAGAAGGTTTGGGGATTCTTGCTGAGATGGTCAGTATACAGCACAGTTGCATACCTATTCCTCAAGAGAAATTTGATGTTAGCCACAGACATTTTCTTATATGGCTGCAATATTGCCTTATTTTTTTTTCTGGAACACTGCAGAATAGAAATCAAAGTATCTAAATCAAAATTTGTTAAATCTTCTGCCACATCCAGACTTGAGTCACTCTGGCCAAAACATAAAAATCCTTGGACTTATACTGATGGCATAAAGACTATGACCAGAGTGTAGCCTCCCAGGAATGTGAATGGTAAACTGTCTACTTACAGTAGACATTCCAGAAGGAAGCTATAAAACCACTGTATTTAGTTGTAAAACAAAAATTGCAGCGCAGAGGAGAAAATAAATCTGGATAATTCTGAATCTTTATTAATGAATCAACATAAATTATTTCTATTTCCTTCGGTGTAAAAGGACTTTGAAAGAAATCTTGGGTTCTACTACTCCTCAGTTGAAGTGGAACATCTGATGCATAGATACAGTAAGCAAGAGGACCCTTACATATTTTGTGATTTTCCAGGTAAAATTATGTTTGAACAAAGTCATAACTTTATTAGTTTTGAATGACAAGAAACAAATCAATTTACTCTTACAGTGCAAGGAAGGGAACTTTTGCTATTCCACAGTAAGCTTTTTGCTTTCTTGGAGGCTTTTTAGTTGTATTTTAAAATAAATTTTACAATTTGAATCTCCTTGATAAGACTCCCTTTCCAAAACCAGTGTCAAAGGGATCTGAATATGCTGAAGAATTTTTTTAATTAGAGATCTTGATACTGACAGCCAGGTTTGATTTTGGGTTTGAAACATATGGAGCATGGATAAAGTGACGAGTCACTAGAAGTATGGAACCAGCTGCAATCCTAAAAAAGCCAAAAGGAGACTGAAAGACTTTTCTTGGAAACATTAATGCTTGTCAGACAAAATATTCTTAGAATGAGCATTTCTACACTGTAAGAGCATATCAATTTTGTTTTCATAGCAAGGCATGGGGAGTTAGTAAATAACAAGATTTATACACAGATCTCCTGGGTACTGAGTTGGACAACCACATTATTGATTGACCACCATGATGGCACTAAGCCTGAACCTACTTAATGTTATCATCTGTAATTGTCTCTTGATTAGACACTCTGAAGCACCATAGCCAGGATCAGGTAGCAGGAGACAGTTCTGATTGAGCAAATCAGTTTGGAAAGGGTCCCTGGAGAAGAATTTCATTTTCCAGACCAGAATTATCATCTCTGTGCCTTTGAATCTATACTAATAACATAATGGGGGAGGAAAAAAATGTTTCTCATGATGAAATAAAACATCTGTTTCCTCCCTTTCCTCTGGGTTAGGTTTATCAAATTATAAGTTGAGTATTACGCAGCTCTTTTGCAGTGAACAAAATAGACTGATAGCACATAGATATTTTTAATTCTTATGTTATCTGCTGTAGAACTGTTGACATATGTAATTATTTAGCATCATATTTGAAAGTGTTTTTAAAACTGTTGACAATATGAGATAATCAGTGTCCCTTTACAGAAAAGTAAATCCCATGCCAACTTCAGACAACTGAAACTAACAATATTATGGTAACCCTGATCTTAGCAGATTCTGTTTGTGGTTGGAGCTGCAAATCAATGATATCCCAGCCTGTGATGCCCCTCTGGAGAAAATAAAAAACAAAAGAGACTACAAAACAAAATCCCTCTGAAATTTACTTCAGCAAATTAAATTTCGTATTAAGCTGTTGATGACAGTCAAGAAAGCTGATAATTTTTTTTTGTTTGTTTGGGCTAAATTATACCACTGTCATTCTCTGACACTGGAAAGAGTGTACACTCAGAGAACTGAGATTAAACCATTGGGAGCCCCTTGCAGGCTGAGGCGGGTATCAGATAACCAGATGCAGTGGCACTGGTTTCATTCCATCAGTACACTGGTGTGTATAATGTCTCTCTTTGAAAGGTTAAAAGTGGTAGAATATCAGGGCAGTTGCCCCTGGAGTCTCCCTGTTTAACAGGGGAACATGGGAAGCCTGGGCCCTCTCTTCAGATTACATTGATAAAACCTATTATTAAAAAACCCAAAAAGTAGATGTTTTAAAAATAATGTAAGTACCTAGAGCCGAGTATCTGATGTTCCCCTAAAAGTTCATGGTTCCTGTAATATTTTGCATGGTACTTGACATCATTTTCCGACGTCTTTCCAGAATTGTCCCTATATTTGAATAGTCATAATGTGTTTTCCAAGCCTGCTTTTTAGTTTGTATTTTGTTGTTGTTGTTGCTTTGTTGTTTTTATTTTTAATATTAAATTATGTCTTCCATAAATCTCCTTAAAATCCTGACTTATGAACTGTGGTTTGAGCTTATTTACTGGGTGGCAAGAGGCTGTATAATGTTGTACAGCTATTTCTACATAGTAATGGAATAAACCCTAGCAGATATTGTTAGCAATGGGCTTGACAGATTTATAAAAAAGGCAATCATGATTACCAAGCAAAGAAATAAAATCTGAGTATGAAGCTAGAAGTGTCAATGCGACTTGGAAACACCCATAGGAGGTGCCCAAGATCCCACTCCCTGAACATGGAGTATGTATGGAGGCTGATACTTGGGAATACCAGGCAAAGGGGGATGATCTGCATGGACCTATCTGGGAAATCCATCCAACAAAGTTGGAAATGGATGTGCCTAGTGGTTGCTAACTGAACCTATGTTATTCAACTACAGGAAAATTCAGTCAGCTCACAACAGTTTCTCATAGGTGCTCACACTTAATAATCTCCATTCCTTAACCAACACAGTGATAATCTATTTTTCATCCATATTGACTAGGGTGCTACTCTCTCTCACTTTGCAATGTGTTGGCATTACTAATTTAGACTCTATCAATGGATGAGGAAAAGAAGGAGATTGTCCAATTTTTATGTGCTGGAAATTCTGGAATAGGAACATTCTGTGAAACACTTTGAGTCATTACTATGCTTGTCTGTTCATTTCTGCTCATTGCTTGGGTGCCAAAAGCAATTTGAACTGGGGTTGTGTTCACAGCAGTACTATTTAAAAACAGGTGTGAGAATTGTCTGTAGCCAGTTAGTATGTGAATCCTCTGTGGCCAAGGAATTTTATAGACACCCTGTTCCTATATATAAGATGTTCTGGTGTACTGAACTCTGCTTTTGCTGTCCGCACTACCTTTATCAGCAAAGTTTCATGGTTAAGTGTTCAAAAATTTTTCTCTAGATATTTCATGTTTTCTTAACACAGACACAGACACACACACACACACACATCCTCTATGAGGAATTTAAGAAGCACAAACATATCACAGACAGGAAAAGTTTATGATCTCAAAGGTATTCTTGGAGTCTTCATAAGCAGCAAAAGCAATTATAGACCCTGAATCCAGGTTTTGTACCTGTACCTCTTCACAATGTAACATTAACTCATGGGGTCAAAATGGCAGCCTGAAGATCAAACTTGACCTATTTAATGTCTCCCTCTAGCCCATTGCTGCTGGGAGGGGGAATGACTGACCAGATAACCAGGACTGAGGAAAATCCTGCAAAAAATTACTGGTAGGTACCCCATTACACCCCCATATGGACAGGATCTATATCTGCTGTCTTCTTCTTTTACATGTAGGAGATCAAAAAATTGTTAATTTAGTGCCACTGTACCAAGGTATATAACCTGTACGAGAGAGAGCTGTTGGTGCATGTAGGGAGTGTTGTTGGAGAGACCCCCATGCAGGCTGTTACAACAGTTTTGTGATCTGTGGCAAAGACCACAGAGTACCTATAAAACTTCTCTAGAGGATGACTTCAGTAAAAAGGAAAGGTTTACAGGCAGAGAGAAGGGAGACAGGTAATTTGCTTAGGAATATCTAAAAGGAGAATATCTTAGTTTTCTCCTACTGTGTGAGGGTTGTGATGAGATGAAATAAAATACTGAAAGTTCTTGGTTTATTTGTGGAGGGGAGGGATAAGAAGTGGCTATTGAAAAATATACAAGATTTGAAAAAATATGTGCAAAGTAAGCACATTTAGTGAAGGAAAAGAATTTCCTTGTGATCAGAATGAAAAAAAAATATTAACACTAATATTAACCCTTTGCTTAATATTATGGATAGATAACAACCACTGAAATAAGAAAATATGCTGTAGTGGGATTTTGTCAAAGCATTATAGAATTGTATTTTGTATCACATAAAAATGTAGAAAGAACTACCAAAAAATGATCTAATATTGTACGAGGTCAGTAGCACACTTATGGTGCTCCATATAAGGCTTTCCAGGTGGTGATGCTAAAACCAACATTAATTTATCACTGGATGCTAGATTTATTCTGGCTTCATAGAAGTAGAAAACAGACATCTGTTTAAAATAATTGCTGTACACAAACAGCAAGCTATTAAGCTACTCACAGCAAGTTGGATGCCATTGGTACAAAATGTGCAGGAATCTACAATGTTGCTAAATTATTTTACATTACTTTTGACCTAAAAACTTTTTTGTAATGAAGAGTAATTAATTCTTTTTGAAATAGCAATACGTTTACTCCTTAGGATTACATTAAAAAGAAACAAATCCCTTAAATGCCCTGATTTTCATCAACACACACACAACTTGTATCAAAGCGAATTCCAAAGTGTTTCCAAGATTTTTCTGTGATTTATAATAAATACTCAAATTAATCTTGTCTAAGAGTTTTGCAGAAGTTGTGTGCCTCTGCTTCCCTGAATAAGAAACTTGAGGTGTGTTCTCTCATTATGCCACAAATATGAAAAATACGATGCAACTGTACGTTGCATAACAGAAAGGGGACAGTATAAATCAGTTTAGCTGAGCTGATGTTTATTTTTTTGGATGAGGAAAAACCAAACAGACTGGATTCTTGTAAAATCTATGTGGAAAAGTTGTATGTTTCCATTTTGTAATTATATTATTTCAAATTTGTTTTTCATTTGTCTCTACCTTTTAACTTTCTCTATAATTATTTATTTATTTATTTATTTTTATTTTGTTTCTTCACTTTGCTATTGTGGGAAAGTTAGGAAAAAAGACAGTGAAGGAGGGGCAATTTGAAGAAACTTTAAATTAAAAAAGAAGAGGAAAATAAATTAAAATAAAATAGTCTCAAGTTTCCTAAGATAAAACACTGCTAGGGAAGATCAAAATTTCTTTTTCCCTTTTCAGTGAAATCTCCTGGTGAGTTCTGTTTTGCTTAAGCAATTTCAAGCTGCTGAAACCCAGAGCCATCAAAGGTACTCAGCCATAGGACAAACTCACAGGAAAGAAGGAAAAGAATGCTACAAAGAAGGTCTCATCAGTGAAAGCCTAGACAGAGTACTCTGCCATTTTTCTCCTGGTTTCTTGGAATTGTTCCACTCTCCTCCATAGATTTGCTTGAAAGCGCTAAAATAAGTAAATATTCATACTCTTCAAAGTCATTGAGGGTGAAGAGACATGCAGATTGGATCTAAACCTCTGGACGGAAACATAAAATCCAGTAACTGTTCAGCCAGGATGACTCTATTACATCATAATCTCATAGTCACCATGCTCTGCAGAGCAGGCTGCTATCTACAAGTGGGGCTGTAATGTTGTCAGTCACCTCCTGTGCTGTAGGACGCACTGAAGCTTCACCCTTTCCCTGAAATACTGAAATACAGAAATACTGTAAAGGGTAGCTATACAGGACTAGGTGGATTAGGAGAAATCAAACAGATCTGTATTGTATTAGTAATGAAGTAATTATTATGATATGGACACTATACCAGTTACATATGACTATAAATAGGCCAGATGTGAAATTCTGTTTTACTTCTGCATTTTAAAATATTTTATGTATCTGATGCTTTATCTTCAGTACTCCATGCCGGGGTTTTTGCATGAGATTTCTCACCCCCAGTTCCCTTTGTTGAAGAGTGGATATATAAGGGAAGTGGATAAAGCTATTCTACTTGAAATTGAAATCTATAGTACAGAAATATTAATATGTGCAGCTAGTATAAATCCATGTCTCTGTCCTGTAGTATGAAAAAAGCAGTGTGCTTCCCAAATCCCTGCACCTTAACTCAGCTAGGAATTCAACAGAGATTGCTTAGCTGTGTGTGTGTGTGTGTGTGTGACTGCCACTTATTAATTAAGACTATTTACTGCAGCTCATGGGACATAGTGTGTTTTAAAGTCCTCATAAATTTTATCTTTGTGAGCACTTGTTTTCAAATGACCCTGAAAGAACAATAATCTTTATAGTCAATGTATATATAAAATGTGAGGTTTAAATATATTCTACACCAACTGCAGAGAAATCCATTTACTTTGCTGCTTGGCATGGGAAAAAAAAAGCAGATTTTAAGAAATTCTTTCTTTGTCTGAAGAATTTTACCCAAATTTATCAGATTAGAATGCAACAAAAGGTGTATATGTTGCAAATGAGAATTAAATTGAATATTTTTGGTGTTTAAAGGAAATGTCAAATAATATCCAAATTTTTAGGAATTAATAAAATCTTCTGGTAGTGGTTTCCATTCATAAATATGTAGGACAGCACCTGTTTACTCTTCACTTTATCTTTTCTGCACTGTTATACTCACAAATGAAGGGTATTACAATACGGCTAATCTGGGTAATTTTTTTACCATAACCTAAGGGTGTTATGTACGTCTGTTACAAACCAGCACTCCTACCAAAAAAGCAGCTTCAGCCACAACAGGGACTTGTCCTTAATCCCCTGCTGCCAACAGTGGAGAAGCCCCTGAAGGAACCACACTGGCACTAAAGCTCTGGGGAGAACAGGGGAAAGGAAAGCTTCACTTAGATCACTCTCCTGGTACGTGGCACCTCTCAGGAAGGACATAAAACAGTGTGGGTGGGCAGAGTCAGGAAAAGCAGATGAGAAAGGTAGAGAAGCCCTTGTTCTCACTGGCATGTGCTTGCACATGATAGCTGCAGGCAATGTGGGTAAAATGAGAAATTTTGAGGCATAATTTCATAACGAGAATCAAACAATTGTATGGATTGAATAACAAAATTCCTAGTTATATTTTAATAAATATCATGAATTTGACTAACTAGCTGTGTAATAGTAACCTATTAGAAATCAAAACAATGAAATCAAAACAACTCTACAAGGAAAGTAGAAGTTAAAGATGGAAACACCTGGAAAGCATCAGAAACAGAATGGAGGAGCTATTGTAGGATACTTTCTACTTGACAGCTCTACAGTTGGTCTTTTAGTGAGTAGTCTTTCCATGCCAAATATGCAGAATTACAGATAATATTAAATTAGACATTCCAGACTAATTAATAGGAGCAATTTACAGAAGATAAATCTGAAATTCAGATGGATTGTTTTACAGAGAGATGTAGGATAACTACTATAACTAGATCAACCTGGTACTCTTAGCCTGGCTATGATGAGAAAGCCCCACACATATTCCAAGGAAAGAGTATTGTGTTCTTAGAGGAAACGTGCACTTTAGCAATTGGTTGTTTTGACACTCTGTGGTGTGTTTTATACACTCCATGTGAACAGGTAGCATTCTGTCCTGGAGAATCCATTTTCTGAGTCATTAATCAGCCAGAGTCTGGCTCTTGGAGAGTCTCAGCTCTGCTGGTTGTCTTGTTTTCCACAGAGCTGGAAAACAGATGGAGCTCTAGTTAGAGAGTTTGGGCAGGTGGGGGTCCCACCCTCAAGAGAGGGGAAGAATCCTCAACCTGTCACTTGCAAAGAGGAAAAAAGCAGTGCAAACATAAATCCCACCTAGTAACACGGAAAAGTACTCAGATCCACTGTACATTTTATGTACCTAAGGGAGGAAACTTTTGACAATTTGAAAAACTGCACTAATAAACATACATACTAATAAACCAGGCTCACCAGCTCAAGAGCATGAGAGAATTGTCAAAAATGTGCAGAAACACTCTAGATACTGGGAGAAACCTCCCTTTCCAGAATGTAGGCCACCACTTTATACGTGGGCTATTGCAACTGCCAGACAGTGCACAGCATTATAGCCTACGGTTGGTATGCAGTGAAAGGAAGCAGAAAGTTATATCTTTCTATTACCTTGCACATTGTATTATGTACAGGCTGTTCCCTGGCCTCCCTCCACCCTGGATGTGCTCAAATGGCAGTGAGTGTTTTGGCAGGGAACACACTGACTGCTGTCTAGCACACACCATCCAGTGAGAGCTATTTTTGTTATCTGCTAAAACTACAGCTTGGAAATATGTACTGTTGAGACATTTTGCTGTTTGAAAATGCTCCAGGAACTGGTTCCATGGCTGTAAATCAAGAATTATAATATCATAATACCAAGAAAACTTTTTTTCAGTCCCAAATGTGAAAATTTTGCGTTCAGCTGACATGAATACAATATAAAACAGAGGGGGACATGAACGCTTTGATAGTTTTCCCATGTATGAAGCTAATATTTCACCACTGAACTTTGGTTTCTGAATTTTTGTTTCACGTACATTTACATGAAAATTCCCACCTGTTCACAGTACTCAAAATGGCTGTTTTTCTAAAGACAGAAAAAGGATATGAGTTCTTGATTCTGTTTTAGTTTAAAATTTCTTGAACGTTGACCCATTTTAAATTTTTTTTTTTTAAATGTTCCTGGGGGTTCTTTGGGTTTCTCTTGATTATGGAAGGCTCATTTTATAAATCTGCATGTGAGAAACTGGTTTGCTTAACTCTGAAAGTTGGCAGGCAAATAAGGAGAGAGAAAGCTCATTACTCTGAGCTCACACATGCCCAGATATTTGGAATTTCAGTGGCAAGCTCCTGACCTGAGACTTGAAGGACATGTAACTCTCCTGTGGATTTATGATCAGGTTTCCAAAGAGATTCTCTAATGCAAATCAGAAATACAAATTGTCAGAATATGAAAATAACTTAGTTAATGCAGTATCAAATGGCACCATGATATTTCATATGTGTGGCTTTCAGCTGAAGTCCACAGTTCAGAGATGAACAGTGTATCCCAGAGATGAATGGTGTACCCCAGAGATGATTACTGACTCCTAAACAGCATATTCAATGAGGAGAGCAGGTAGATTACTGCACCAGTTTGTGCACATGTACACATCTGTGCACCATTTTGCATGTTGGGTGTGAATTTTTAGAGGTGTTTATTGAAGTACGTCCTCCACTAGGATGAAGGTGTCTTTTTGAGCCCTGCCAGTAAGCTGTGCCTTGCCTTTCAGGACTAACAGTGTGGCTGGGGTCTGACCTCACTGCAGCCCTCTCCAGCTGCCAGACCACAAAGAAGCCTTCTTGGGACCATGCTTCCAGTTTTTCCCTCTTTACCAAAGTGCTAAAGTTTCTTTGGGCCAGATGGTGGCGCTGCAGAACGGTAAGGAAGTACCAAAGGGTCACTTTCAGGAGATAATTTATTCTAGCTTTGCTCCAGGATAGTTTACATATTTAAAGCAGGATCTCCAGAGGGATGAGAATCCTTGGCTTTTCTTTCTAATGCTTTCACCTGTCCTGATCTGTTGATCAGTCACATGTCCTCTGCTTTGCAGATGATTTGGCATGGGTATGTGAACTCTCTGGAAATGTGGATGTACAGCTTCTACGGGTGTTTTTGAATGCTGGCATCCTGAACCTAAAGGGATCATTCATTAATTTCCTCTCCCACTACATACACACATATACACACACTTTCACTCTCCCTATCAAAGCAGTCCTTATATCCACAGAATGCCTGCCAAAGGATTTAAAATGAAGCAGCAGTCACCCCAAGCCATGAACTGTTCTTTTAGAAACCTCACAGAACTGAACTCTGGTATACAGATGGCAAAGTCATGGTTTACAGAACTCAGTTGTGCTGATGTGTAAGCAGGTCTCAAATAGCTCGGCTGGCAGGAGTGGGTGCTTCAGCCATTCACAAAATAACAACCAAAGTACTTAAACTTTATAGCCGTGCTTAAATTACTAATATGAGCAGAGCCAGAGCAGAGGACTGGCATTTGCTCATCCTTGATGTCGGAAGAATTCCTGCTATGGCTTTGGCCCAGGAACTTGTCACCGTGCCATTAATTTCCAAGCGCTGCCTGGGAGCTCAGCACACAATCTGTGGAGCATTCCCATGAGTGTCATGAATGTGGCCATCCTGCCTCAGAGACCCAGGGAGCTTCAGACCACGGATACTGCTCTTTTGTGACAGCCAGCCTCAGGGTCCTGAGTACATTTTGTTTCCAAGTCTGGTTTACTCATCTATGCTGTCCTTATCTAAATGGAAACAAAGAAATAGGGGAGTTTTATAGCCCAATTATAAGCCCTTCTACTTTACCTAAGAACTAATTTTGATGTCTTAAAATTCTTTCACTAGACTTAGGTAAATTGAATCAACCAGGGTACCTAGTTGTTTCAATATACAGGACAAACAACACTGTATCTTGTCTCTTTTTGGGCCTCTTTTGGGTCTAAAGAAGAGACAGTGTTTAAATCATTAAATGTATTTTTTTTTCTATCTGCAGAGAATGAATGGCAAGACTGAAGCCCTAGCATTCCCTTTGTCCCCACTCTGTAACACAATTCCAGATGAACCCAGCTGTTGAATATTTACCAGAAGAATTGCTCAAAGAAAAAATAATAATAAAGAAAGACATTAGGAGAAGAAGTGAACTAGGACATAGTTAAAAATGTTTCTAATCAGATCAGTAAGGTTTATTACTCCTGATTTTAGGGGCACCGTCTCCTGGCAGGGGATTATTCTATTTATCAAAACACACATAAAATTCCCAATGAAATTATAGAACATATTCAATTCAAGAGAAAAACATGAAGAAAGAAATACACAAAGATATAATTTTGTTTCCTTCATATTCAGTCTATCACCCCAGCACAAGGAGTACTAGATTTGCCCTCCACCTCCAGGAGTCACCCCAGGTAAAATGTAGCTCTTTCACTGTGGATTTTGTTTGTTTGTTTGTTTGTTTTTGGTGGTGGGTGTTTTGTGGTGTGTTATTTTTTTTTTTGGGGGGGTGTGTGGGTGTGGGTGTGTATGTGTGTAAAGGGTGTGTTTGGTTTTATTTGGAGGTGATCTCTGGCTGCACATATTGACCAGAACAGTACAGGTTCTTTTCATTATTTACAAGATATTTTATCTGTTATAGAAAGACCTAATTGCCTCTACATTTTCCTACCCTGAGGACTTCAGAGTAAGAATTGGAGCACAGTTTCATGGGAACCCATGGTACAATTGCTCAAAGCCTAATGCTCACTGTCACAGACAATAGCTCCCATGAGGCGGGGCAGCAATCCTTTATAAACAACAGCCTTGTGCTCACAGTAAAAATTAATTTCAGCTCTCAGAAGAAACACATTTCAGGAAAGGCAAGGGATGTGAATTTCAATATTGGCAAATGAATTTGTATGGAGAAGTGTACTCCACCTCCCACTCTAAAATCCATTAGGCATAGGTAAATGTCTGTACACAAAAAGAAAAAAGAAGGTAGAAAAGATAAAGAAGGGAGAGAGATGTGCAGCCAAGAGACACACATGAAAAAAATATATATTAGGGAGTACAGAATGAAAAAATACACTCAACGAGTTCAGAATAGTAAAGCAATGCCTGCTACTCTGCCTCTACTCTTTGGTTATTTGCACTGATAAAAAAAGTATGAAACTTTTGAGTAAGAATAAGCATTTTGCACCAGCTTTATATTAAGAGGATGAGACTACTCTTTCAGATTTACTGTTGATCTGTGGCTTTCCTGTTTAATATATGGAACTTAAAAAGATGTTTTTATCTGCTATTGGTGTGCTTCCATCTCCTATAATTCCTGATTTATAGACCCTGGCAAAACAAAAGTGAGCTGAATTATTGAATGCTTTATTATGACATAATGTAATACCTTTACTATGCAGTAAATGCTTGTTTAATAGAGGATGTCCTTTATATTTCACTTGTAAAATCAAGATATCTACTTTTTGAGCTTGGATTTTATGTTTGTGCATAAGGGTCTTTCCCTTAGTCTCTGTTGCTTGCAGAATTATGATGCAGAGTCATATTTTTCATGTGCTCTACAACTAAAAGAATCCTTTTAGTCCTTCAAATTTTATTGAAGGCTGTGAATCCCCAGAAAAGTGGCAGAAATTTCTAGCAGAGACAGTACCCACCTCTACTTTGCTAGAGGTTTAAAATGGTAATTGAAATTTATGTTCTCTGTGTTTTGCCTGACTTATCTTTTGAGTTGCCTATAAGCTCAAGAAAAGTCTCTGTTTCAGTCAATGCCTTGGGAAAATTGGGAAGAGGAGGGAGAGGGTTAAACTGATACCAGGAAATGTTGTTTAGAGTTAATCTCCTTTTAAAATCTGTGGCTATATCAGCCTGTGAAAACTTTTGCTGTCAGGTGCAGCCAGATAAAAATCATCCACAGAGGAATTTATCATTTATTTTAGCTTGGCTGAATGATGATTTCATTGTATCACGGTAACTTTTTTTATAATGCATCTCTTCACTGTGAGAAGCAGATATTCTCCCTCTGGTATAAAACTGATAGGCAATAAATCTATTTAATATCTTGTAGTTCTGTAGGACTCCAGCTGAGAATTTTGCCAATACAAATGATGCTCCAGATCACATTCTATGTTTGCTCATAGTCACTGGAACATCAAATTTCAGTGGCAACCATCTTTTAGTATACACACTATTGGATGAAAGCAGAAATGGAAAATATGATTCAGTGCAAATACAGTGGATCTTTTACACAGCACTATCTCCCTACTTATCCCATATTTTATCTTTCTCCTCTCACTACGAGCAGTGGTTGCTAGTTACTATCCACTAGGATAAGATTTTACACTCTAGGATTATTTTAATTACAGCTTTGTGGTGTCTGTATTTGCAAATGTGCATTAATGCACACAGGCTGGCCTTAATTATTCTTTTTTTCATGGAAAACCTTTTCCCTCTGATGTAAAATTGTTTTTTGATCTGGTTTTGTAAGTGGGTTTAATATCTCTAATACTATACGTCTCTAAATAAAAAGCTTGTTTTATAACAGGCAGCCTGAAGGTATACCAGGAGAAAAAAAAAAAAGAGAGAAAAAGTTAGTCTTTTAAACATTCTAGGAGGTTAGGGAGAAAATCAAACTCATATAATTTATTTCTCTGTTGTTTTCTTTCCATTTAGAATTAGCATTAGGGAAGCAAGGATCTCTCCTGTACTATGTCTTTGACATGAACAAAAACAGTGAAAACACTAGTACCCTGCTAACCTTAATGCAGCAGCATAAAATCAGGTTAGGATTGTGCACTGGCGGACCAGCATTTTGGACAGCTGGTTTTTAAAGTATTTTTTATTTTTTTCCTCAGCCAAAGATGTAATTTGTGACTTTGGGTAAGCTATTTCTTATCTTAGGTTTCTGCTTGGCAGGTTTGCATGGCAGCGCTTTGGCAATGGTGTGGGGGGTGTTGTGGGCTGCAGGTGTGGCATCTGTGAGAAGTCACAGCCAGCTCTAGCAGGGTCCAAAACAGACCTGCTGCTGGCCAAACCTGAGCCCAAAAGTGATGTTGAAGACACCTCTGTGATAACATTTAAGAAGGGGTAAACCCCACAGTAACTACAAGATGAGAATGAGAAAATGTGAAACAGCTCTGCAGACACCGAGATCACTGAAAAAGAAGGGGGAGATGCCAAAGCAGAGATTCTCCCACAGCCCATGGTGCAGACTGTGGTGAGGCAGGAGGCATCTTCTGAATTTCCTTATATCAATTTTGCTATTGTAGTGCTTGTTTTTGCACTCAGCATTCACTTGTAATGGGAAAATCTTGGGTTTATTAATTATTTTAACATCTAAAAGGAAAGAATTATTTTGTATTGGAAATCAAAATTTGGCAAGTTATAGTATTTTTAAGATTTCAGTTCCCCAAACATCATGTACTTCCCTTCTACTTTTTACACTGCAGACCTAAAAATTGCACTTTTTATATTAAAATAAGCTCTTTCCATGTTGTTGTATGTATACTGGTTTCAAGGGCCTTAATAACTTGATAGGTCAGTGAAGCAGCCTTCAATGGGTGGCTCCACTATGGTCAGTTCTTGATTTTTTAAAGAGCTGTTCTGTATGAATGGAAGGAGATTTTGTAATCTAAAGAAAAATGAAAATTCTTAATTCACATTCAGGTTCAGACCATTTGCTGTTTCCACTCATTTTTCTGAAATTCACTTTAAAAATTATGGAATTTCTATGATTTATTTATTTATTTTAAGAAAAGAGCACAATGACTGATTGGTCAGATCATATCAGCTCTGCCAAAGAAGATGTAATCTCAGGTCAAGAAAAACACTTGAGGAAAATAAAAGGAGAGGCAAGATTTGGGAACAATTCAGCCTCCCCACACATATGGCAGTTTCAGCTGTTTATTTACTTTTTTTGGTTTTGTTGTTGTTAATACATCTAAAAGCTGCAGGGAACAATTATGATCATCCTGGCTGAACTGCTTCATAACCCAAAGTACACCATTTCACCCAGGGACTCTTGCACATAACGTAACAGCTTGTGATGGAATTACTAGAGCATGTTGAATTGCTGAAAGTCCTTACATGGAAACAACTTGTTTGTTCTTTAGAAGTTTGCTCTCTGTTGCTCCACCAGTGTCAAGTCTGTGGTATCATAAAGGTCTTTAGCAGCAGCCTGCTGTGATCTTGCCCTAAGATGATCATGACTCTAGATGAGCTGCAAAAACGCAAATAGGTGTTGATCTAAGCCCAGTCAGTCATGGCTGAGCTGAGTTTTTAAAACTTTACAAAAACGCTTCTTGGACTCTATTACTTAAAAAAAAAAATAGTAGTGACTATGGTCAAATAAAGCTTCTGTATCTTCTTTTTTAGGATTGGGGATGAAGAAGGCTCATCTGTGAGAATGGTTTACTGTGCAGGGTGCTCAAAGAACAACAAAAAACAAATCTTCAGACAAGAATTGTGCCCCAAGTGAACACCTTACAGATTATTGTCTGCAGAGTGCAGTCTATATCTCTAGAACACACATTAGGTGTTCTCAGAGAGTGAAGAGTAAGATAAATACTTCACAGAGAATGTATCTGTTTACTCAATTATTGTTTTATTTTTTCTTTTTCAGATAGACCCATTTTCTGTAATTGCTTTAGGAGTAAACTACTTCTTAAGTAGAAAAAATAGATATATAAGTCCCTTATGATTCATTGGTAACAGCAATTTTTCTCAACTTTTTCCTGTAAGAGTACAGGACCACTTTGTGAATGATTTGCAGGAATCATCTCTCTCCAGTTATCAGAGATCATCTGTGCCTAAACCCTGGAACATACAGCTTAAAATAAGGAGCAGTGTAGCACACTGTCATTGAAACCTGTCATAAGATTCATATTGAGTTTGGCAAGCAGTGTATCAGAAAGAAAATTTGGTAAGTTTGAAACTAAACTAGCCGAGTAGATATATGAGTTCAGTTTGAGACTGGGACCTGTATTCAAATCCTGTGCAGTGCTCAAAACTGTTAGCGTTCTACGTTTCTGAAAATGAAAATGCTGGGATTTCCAGAAAATCACATGGAAGACACCCATAACCTTTCTACACAATATTGTTGTTGACATACTCTTTCCATAGTTGAAAAGATTTTGATTTTTCTTTGACCATTAAAGAGCTGCTTATTTCTTTTGTCAAAATGAAAGAGAGATCCATGGGCTTTTCTGTCTTTAAGTTGAACTGTTTAGTAGAGACAGTTAATTAATTCTTTCCCATTGGTTTCATTAAGCCTCTATAGTTATTCTGTGAACTCCTTTGTTTAAGTAGGTTTGTTTGTAGGCTTTTCTCTTATCTACAAAACCAAGACACTGATAGAAACATATTCTAAAGTCTGCTGGTAAGTAGACATGTACTTGAATACGTACTGAGGGTGTACATTCATGCTTATAAACCAATATATGGATGGGATGTGACAAATAAACAAATATTTATGTATGCCGTTTGTCAAAAGACATTGATTAAATCTCTGAGAAATCTATTCCAGTGATTCAATCTTTAGGATTAAATCTTTAGGATTTAAAGTGGTGTTCATTTCACCAATCGGAAGTCACTGATGGTTAAATCAATTATCCTGACGTCTTCCAATATCAATGAAACAAGAGAGAGATATTGGCCTAACAAAGAGTGGGGAACTACTACCTTTCAGGTGGTCAAAAGCATGTAAATCACACCTTGTCATTTCAGTCTAAGCAGTCATTAAAACACTACCCAATTGCATCTAATGCACTCCATGCTGGGTACAAAATGTACCAGGGACAGCATTCACAAGCTTTCCATTGTTCATAATTTCACACATCACTCTGTAAAATGGATATGGCAATAGTTGAAATGTCACTTATTTTGCTGACATGGGGGACATGCAATTGTGGCTTTGAATAAGACTTTCTTACCTATCTGATGGCTATTTCACTTTTTTTTTTTTGACATTAGCTTCCAGTTTCTCAGCTTAGAAATAATATTTAAATTTAAAGCAGTGTAAATGGAGAGTAACAGTGATATATGCTGAGTAGAAGGCATAAAAATACTGAATCTATTTTTAGTTGAAAATGAGCTAATTGTTCTGGATTGGGGCCTGCTCCTCTTGCAAGTAGTGCTAATTACTCTAAAAAGAGTTCCATGGAGAATAAATGCTATGAGTTGTTTTTGGTTTTTTCCCCACTAAAAAATTACTTTTGCACTTTGAGATCTGAATCTGCCTAATTTGTCAAGAAAATCCTTAGAAATCTCTAAGTTGATACTGCAACAAACAAGGTCCAGCATGTAGAAATATATTAAGAAACTGCAATTGCATTTCTACTGTTATTATTTTTTCATCTGACATGTCATTCTATAGCAGACTTTATAGAGCAGGAGGTGAATTGATATAATTAGTTTGGTTTCTTGCCATCTTTCCCATAGGTCAAGCCAATTAAAAGACGACTGAGGGAGACAGTACTCCAAAGTGTAGCATATGGCACCATGGCATAAAACACACAGTAGATGGAAAACAATCCGGTTGGGATTTTAGCTTTGAAATTTAATTGAATATAAACAATGTTTGTCTCTGGATCACCTTGAAATTTCCTTCCTTCTCTCGGCTTCTTATTCTCATCAACAATCAGAACACTATTCTCCTCTTGGTTCATGTAGTAGTATCTTTTTTGCCTTTGAATGAGTTCCCTGCTGCAGATGTTTCACTGTTCAACATTTTACTTTTGTTGTAAGCAGAATCAGTTGAAAGCCACAGAATTTATGATTTGTGATATATTTGAAAATTCTAAATTTAGTTTTACTGCAGAGAGCAACCCTTCTCTTTCCCCACTAATAAAACAAATGAAACATATTGTTTTCAAATTTTCTTGCTGTGTAAAAGCCAGGAAGGTTAGCAATAAATGAAACTGGTTGTTTGGTGGTTTAGGTTTGGGGTTTGTTTTTTTTGCTTCAAGTCAAGTTTCACATTGCTGTTCCCTATTTCACCTGAGTCTGAATTCCAAAGACAGAGGACAGAATTTCCACGGGAGCAGTCTGACAAAACCCAGGTTTTCTGGGAAGTGCCTATCACAAGCTGTGAGTGCACAGGATATTTCTCAGTGCTGCCACTCTGTCTTCCATGTCTTGTGAACTGCTACCAGGATGCTTGGAATGACTTAAGCCCATACCAACCACTACTTTACACACAGTCTCTGGGTGAGACTAGGGCCAAAAGCTAGAATGGCCTAGGATAGATTCTCCTGACACAATTTGGAAGTGTTCATCTTCTTCTGGAGAGAAAACATTGCTAACGAGAAGAAAACTGTTGGACAGAGTATGTGGAAAAACATTCTTGGTTTAGTTAATGTTTTTTTTTTTTTTTCCATTCTAATTAGATTAGAACTTTTCAGGTAAACTTTGTTTTTCCGTGAATATAGCTTAGTATACCCCTAATCTCTGCTGGGACATCAGGAGTTGCTATTTGATTACAAAAGAGTAACTGAATATTGGGTCCAAATCCAGGTCCAGTGTATATGGTTTCTTATGTAAAATTTCTTTCTTATTTTTAGGGATTCTTTCAAACACAGACCTTTTGATTTCTTGTGATTTTTTTTCCCCACAGTATAGTTCAGACAAAACAATATTTTTTTATCTGGCAACTACTTCAATTCTAAAGCCACGGTTACATAAATAGTTGCTGAGTCTGACTCTGTTGATCCATTAAGCACCAGCATAGCTCATCTTTCCATAGACAATGGAAATATGCAAACAGTAAAAGTGCAGTTGTTTGCAATCAGTAATGTAGCTGCTTCATAAATATAGTTATCTCACACTACTGGAGAACAGGAAAATGAGATCAAGATCAGAATAAAACTGCTATTCCTGGATTCAAGTAATGAATAAATTAATGTCTGTACATGCTATTCAGTGTGATTCTTGAATGTACATTGGGATACCCTCTGATGAGCATGAGAGAGCAAAGCGTGTCTGCTTAATTTTTAATCTAATCTACAGGTTAGTCCTTGTAAAATAACAATTATCAAGTCAGATTCTCTGAAAGAATGAACTTGTCAAAATCACATACATTATCTGCTGTGGCAATTGATGTCAGTATGATAATGCCATGCCAGCAGTGCTTAAACTAAGACTTTGTCAGTTGCCCCATGATAAACTCTAGCATTTGAGGGATTTCTTTCATCCCAGTTCCTCAAATCACACAGGTCTGACATTCAATATGCAGTCCTCAGGGCTTCAAATGTTCTTTTGCTCTTGATTTATGCTAACAATAGAATATTTGAAAGAATGAAGACTAAGTGTCATCTCAGTGCCTAAGTGACTCTGATTAAACAGATTTCAGAAATTGGCTGTGGACAGCTGCACTGAAGTAGGAAACTTGGATGACTGTGCTGATTTCAGCTGGAGTAAAGTTAATTTTCTTTGCAGTGGCTGGTGTGGGGTTACATTTTTAATTCATGCTGAACACACGGTTGATAATATAGAGGTGTTTTTGTTATTGCTGAGCAGGGGTTGAACAGAACCAAGGCCTTTTCTGCTTCTCGTACTGCCGCGCCAGGGAGAAAGCTGCGTGGGAGGCTTGCAGGAGATATGGTCAGGATAGGTGACTCCAGCTGACCAAAGGGATATTCCAGACTCTATGACATCTGTTCAGTATATGAAGAGGGGAGAAGGAGGAAGAGGGGGGACATTTGAAGTGATGGCATTTATCTTCCCAAATCACTGTGACCTGTGGTGGGTCCCTGCTCTCCTGGAGTTAGCTGAACACTGCTTGCCCATGAGAAGTGGGGAATTAATTCCTTGTTTTGCTTTGCTTGTGTGTGTGGCTTTTGCTCTTCCTGTTAAACAGTCTTCATCTCAGCTCCCGGATTTCCTGGCTTTTACCCATCCCATTCTCCCCCCGATCTGTCTGTGGGGGAATAAGCGAGTGGCTGCGTGGGGCTTGGCTGCTGGCAGGGGTTACACCACAATGAGCAGTAAAGTTGGAAGTAAAAGTAAGCATGAACTTTATAGTGGTGCAGAAGAGCAAGGCAAAGAGGGGAGCAGCTTACTTCCCAAATTTCTTTGCTCTGAAGACAATGAAACTTCAACATGTTCTTTGTGTTTGAAGACCAGGCTCAGGGATCATCTTGTTTGACCTTAGAGGTTTTCATTGTGAAAGGATACATGTGGGTTCATCACCTTAGACTCAGGCACAGGCCTTTGCAGGGTTTGATTCCTCAAGGTTTCTTTAAAAGTAAGGTAAATCTCACTTTCTAATACTTACATGTTTTCACTGACAACACTGATGATGCGCCTAACCCTGTTGCAAATAGTTATGAATGAGCTGATAAATCCTACTCGCTGCTCTGGACAGCTTAGCAGGGACTAAGCAGAAAAAATAAAATTATTAATATTGCCAGGGGAAAAAAGAGAGCTTTGCTGCAGGGAGAACAAGCAGTAATTCATAGAAATGGATCTGCAGGTCTCCTTTATTGATACAACCACATGACAGATTATATTTAAGATTAAATGGAGACTGGGCACAATCAAGCCCTTAGCAAGGGAAATGCCTTTTTTTTCTGAGTATGTTTTTCCATCCTATCATAAATGTACCAATTATTTCCAACCTCTGTCTCTCATTTTAGGTTGGACTAATCATAAGATTTTTGTAGGAAATTGCATTAGTAATTTTATTACTTCTTTAGACATAAATTTATATGTTAAAACTTAAATTTATTGTACTTACAGCAGTATTGATTCCCTGGATATAAAGCATTTTGGGAACATGGTTCTGAAAAATTCTATCAGGTTTGTCATTCTAGTGTTTTACATATCCTGGTATCCAGAGAATGTTCTTTAAATACTTTTAGATAACCTTAAGTGAAAAGAAAAACAAACCCTCAACTCAAATATATATAACAAATGGCCAGGAACATTTGTTATTTTCTTTAAAATAAAAGCTCTTTCCTTACTCTAAATCAATCTGGAATTAATGTCTTCTGCTGTGTTTTTTTTTTTTTTTTTTTTTTTTTTTTTTTTTTTTTTTTTTTTTTTTTTTTTTTTTTTTTTTTTTTTTTTTTTTTTTTTTTTTTTTTTTTTTTTTTTTTTTTTTTTTTTTTTTTTTTTTTTTTTTTTTTTTT
Organism: Hylia prasina; assembly: GCA_013397195.1. Taxonomy (NCBI): domain Eukaryota; kingdom Metazoa; phylum Chordata; class Aves; order Passeriformes; family Sylviidae; genus Hylia; species Hylia prasina. Next base: position 470,159 of record VYXD01013981.1, on the reverse strand, counting down.
TTTTTTTTTTTTTTTTTTTTTTTTTTTTTTTTTTTTTTTTTTTTTTTTTTTTTTTTTTTTTTTTTTTTTTTTTTTTTTTTTTTTTTTTTTTTTTTTTTTTTTTTTTTTTTTTTTTTTTTTTTTTTTTTTTTTTTTTTTTTTTTTTTTTTTTTTTTTTTTTTTTTTTTTTTTTTTTTTTTTTTTTTTTTTTTTTTTTTTTTTTTTTTTTTTTTTTTTTTTTTTTTTTTTTTTTTTTTTTTTTTTTTTTTTTTTTTTTTTTTTTTTTTTTTTTTTTTTTTTTTTTTTTTTTTTTTTTTTTTTTTTTTTTTTTTTTTTTTTTTTTTTTTTTTTTTTTTTTTTTTTTTTTTTTTTTTTTTTTTTTTTTTTTTTTTTTTTTTTTTTTTTTTTTTTTTTTTTTTTTTTTTTTTTTTTTTTTTTTTTTTTTTTTTTTTTTTTTTTTTTTTTTTTTGTGTGTGTGTGTGTGTGTGCGTGTGTGTGTGTGTGTGTGTGTGTGTGTGTGTTTTCTCCCTTATAACAGTCAGGAAACAATTTATTTGATGCCATATGATGCAACTAAATTAGAAGACAGAAGGTCTGTGGAAGAAATGTCTTCCAAGGAGAATCTCTTTTCTCCCAAATTTCCAGGGGGAGAAGGTAAGGAGTATTATCATCACTTTTCCAAACTCCCCCTCGTCTCCTTCCCTACACCAGGTTCTCTCTAGGTTAATTTGAAATTGTATAAAATGCCGCATTTGTAGAAGGAGCTGTTATCTTTTCACTTAAAATAAAGAGATGTACTTCGGAATTTTTCCCTTTCATTACTCGGAAACACCACAAAGGCCAGCGCAGCTTACACCAGAGGGCAATAGCGAGCTGTAAATATTTTCTCTCTCGCCCCTGCCTTTTCCAGGGAAGCTCTTCTCAGGCACTTTTAGGCTCCTCTTCTTCCCTAACCATAGGTGGTCCTAACAGTGTAAAATCTTACACAATAGGACCAGATGCAGTGATAAGCTTTTTCCACTGTTCTCAGAATTTTCTGTATTTATAGCAGATAGATGAAATTGGTGACTTTCATGACTCCATAAAGTTACTCACCGATTAGTCTGAACCCAACATTCAGGCTTCCCTGCAGTGCTAATACTCTTTCCTCTAAATTTGCACTCAGTCAGCTCTTTGGAGTAATGGCTCTTGCCAGAACTGGTAATATCAAACAGGAGGGAATAAGTATATAATTTTACATATTTGCTTTGGAATTCTTTTAAAGCCAATTTAAACCCTCCTCTTCAGAGACCAGGGCATTACTATACGCAAATGTTATATCTTGTTTCTAGATGTACAAGTGCAGTACAAATGGCAGAAAAGGTGAAAAGAAGTAATTAAGAAAAAAATCAGGAAAATATAAGAGGGCCAAATTTATGTTTCTTTCTTAAAATTCTGTCACAGCTTTCTAAATAAAGAATTTTTGTCTTAGAATTTCTAAAAAAACTTAGCAGGTCTTCCTGTTTTTTTACCTGTTATGTGGCTTGAATTGAATGAAATTTCTAAACCTAATTTCATCTATCCTAGATTTTTCAAATTATTGTATAACTACTAGGGGACTGCAAGTAGAAACAGACCCTTTATTCATTTGATCTCTGCCTTTTGTCATATGGATTTCTTCTGCTTATGCTGGCTGCTGGAATTAAGCTTTTCTGACAAAGTTAGAATGGAGGAAGATATTTTCCCCATCCATTTTGCATGAGTATAAAGAACAAGTCATTATTTCCTTATGAATGTACATTTTTACATATATCTAGCACAATTTTAAATGCTAATAAGAGGTGATCTCCACAAGAAGGAAATATATTGATATATTGTTAGTGCTTAAGAGTGCCTGAGATGCAATTTTTCCCTAAGATTTTCTTTGATGTTAGTAAATGTTTGGGGTTGGGGGGTGGTGTTTTGGTTTTTTTGGTGGAGTTGTTGGGTTTTTTTCCCCATCATCAGTGGCATTTCACTTTAAAGGAGTTATTAAAGTCATCTCCAAATAGCATTGAGGCACTGTCCCAAATACCAGACCAGGAGGCCTGATCTGATGGTAGCTACCTTCATTATTTTGTGAAAGTTCCTACAAATGCCTGCCTAATTGTCCTTTTCTTGGATCTGTGTGATCACCATTGTTAGAGATGAACCCTCAGGTTATGAGACTGTGACAAGACAAGGGTCCTAGCTGCCATTGTCTCTTTTGCCTTGATTTTTTGTGGTGGAGGACAGGAGCTCTGAAGTTGTTGCTTAATTGACTTTTATATTTAATAGACTGCCTTCCATTACATCAGCCAGCCCCTCAGGCCCTGCTGAAGTCCTGATGGATTTCTAACACCTTTTAAAGTTAATACTGTAGCTTCCTGCTATTTTTCAGTGCTTTTGATTGGTGTTTTTCTGCATCAGCTTCCAAACAGATACCCAGATAGTGAAATAGTTTGAGTATTTCTGGTTGGGAAACACTGCAGGGAGGGAGAGAAACCCAATTTTTTTTTTCATGCCTTTTAATTGGAAATGTCACAGAAAAGCATTCCCACAAAGCTGCCTAGAATAAGTCATCAGTCCTGAGGACTAAGGACTAAGCCCTAGGATCTCATTAATGGGCTCAGAGGATCCAACATTTGCAGATGTGTCCAGAAAAGTCTGCTTTTGCTATTTTTGCTTTTCATTAATTTGTGAAATCTTATCTCTACTTGTGACTGAAAGGATCTACCCCCAAAATGCCTGCCCACCTTGGCCATGCAGCAGAAGCCTGAGGGCCACATTGTAAATGACAATTCATCTGCTGCTACCCGGGTCCTACCTGGGCATCTAGAATTATAGAATCATTAACGTTGGAATAGACCTCTGCAATCTTTAAGTCCAACCATTAACCTAAAACTGCCAAAGCCACCACTAGACCATGTCCCTAAGCATGTTCCCAAGCACCACATCTACAACCCACCTTGGAGAAAAGTATTAACAACACACATCATGCCTGGGAGCTTATGAGTGATGTGGAATGGATGTATTTATCCAGTACAGGTGAAGCTTGCTGAGTACTCACTGTCCCAGCAAGAAGAGAGGAGCTGAGCTCAAAAGGGGCTGAGCTCAGGCTTGGTCTGACCCTGACACAGGTCCAAAACAATCTGTGGATTTTGGGCTGATAAACCAGCTCTTCACACAGACTGGCACCTTCCCGGCTCTGGCGGGAGCAAGGAGCAGATGTCCACATGGCAGCTGGCAAAGCAGCCTCGAGCTGTTCCTGGCCGTGCTGATGCCAGGCTGCCCATGGCAGGGGTTGTGGACAACGCTCTGCGCTTCAGTGGGGCAACCCAGCTGCAGCCTCCAGCTCACAGTGGCTCCCTCCTGGCTCCTGCCCCATCCCGGCCTCCCTGCTGGGCCAGGACTGCCTGCTGTCCCTGGGTAGCTCTCAGCTGCCAGCTGGAGACAGTGCTGAATGAGGCAGTGGTGAGGCACAGCCTCCTGGGCAGCTCTCCCCTCAGACTGCTGCAATTACCAGTTGTCTCCACCCTGATTAGAAAAGAAAACAGCTTTCCTCAGTCTGGCCCTCAGCCTACCGTTCGTACATGCCTCTTCCCTTGGCAACTGGTTTTTCTTCTGCTGATGGCACAGTCTCCAGTGAAATCTGTCTCATAGTAATAAGAGGAAAGCTCTGAAAACCTCAGCAACTCATGCCTCGCTTGGTGGATAGTTTTGCTGCTCTCTGTTTTCAAAACACAGTAAAATAATAATTATCTCTTGCTGCTCTCTTTGGTTCTTAAAACATACTGCCTTCATTTAGGGAAAATGGCATCTGTTCAATGCAAACCACATAGTGAGTTGGCATCAGAGATAATGTTAGATCTTAGAAGCTCTGGCTTTTGACCTCATCCTCAGTCCATCAGGCCACTTAGCTTCCTTAGGAAGCAGAAAACTACCAGTTATGAAGTGTATATATGAAGAAATGTAACAAGATCTTCAAGAGGGGAGACAGTAAAATTCTCCAAGAAACAAAAACATCCCTTCTGTAGCTGTGAGAATCAAATATCCAGGCAGTTGCACATCTGCACAGAGTTGGATTCACTATGGAGTTGATAAATGATGATATTGCCAGTTAACATTTTTTAAAATAAACTGTTCATTAAGGTTTTGGCTGCATTTTCTCTGCATTTCTGTGCATGTTTTCACATATTCTTATGAAAAGTTGTGCCACATTTTTATGTGGCCATGTGCAACACACCACTGAATGACCTGAGGCCATCTGACAGGTGTCATATTTATGACAATAAAACATTTTTAATAGAGATCACATATTACAGAGAGAGAGTGCTCCAAATATTACAAGTTGGTATCCTTCAAAACACGGAATAAAATGCATGCTAGTCTTTTGTATACAATAATGCAGTCTGTTAGTTTGTGTTGCTTACTGAATTTTCCCAAGATTGTAATAATAGGAAAGAGAAATAGCAACAAAAAACCCCCAAAACAAACAAAAACCCCCCCACCCCTTAAAGCCTATTTTTAGTGCAGCCTTATGTATGAAATTTAAAATCCACTGCAGTAAGTAAACATGGTTTTGAATCTTCCACGATCCACATAGATCAGTTTATTTCTGAAAGCAAAGAGTAAAAGAGTGAAAGTCAGATGAAAGCAGCAGATCACATAGGTCATAGGCTATTTTTCACTTTAAGCAGCTTCTTAATTTCACTGGTAGCATATTCTTCTGATATAGAATAATAAACTAAATTAATGTATGATAGCAAAAACCCCAAAATGCTTAATGCCAGCTGCTTGTAAAGGATTCAAGTGCAAGCAGACCAGCTTTTCTAAGCCTGTACATTTACAGGCAGCAGCGTGATCTTCCTTGTGATGACAAATTATCCTTTAAAAGTCACACGATCAACAGCATGTCACTGAAACCTGGGCAAAGGTCAGCCGGCTCTGAGTGGGAATCCTGCCGTGTTCCTGAAAGCATGGTTCATTTTCTCCATGACTGGGCTGTAGCATGGACTTTTTGAAAGGATTATGCATTGCTGATGGGGGTGTGTGACTGTAGGTGAGTGCATTGTGTGTGTGTCTTGGGTTATGGAAGCAAAAAATTGTATTCTATTTTCATCTGCTGAAAGCAGTTGGGGAAATGTTTTGTCTTTATTTTTTGCTACTCTGGGGGAAGGGGGAGGCAGATGCCTTTCTGATAATGGTTCAGATATTAAAACTGGGTGGGGTATTGTTCCTTATCTCTTTCACCACCCATCCTCCCTCCAGGGGGATATTTTCTGCTAATGGGCCATTAAGGCTCACCAATGACATGACACATTACATCATCCCAATGTGAGATGCTCCACCCAGTGGTGGGGGCTCCAGGGAAACCTGCCTAGATAAAAACTGAAACTCAGAACCCCAGATAATCTGTTTTTCAACTGGACTCCAGAGGAAGATCAGACTCATTAGACTCATCTCAGCATCACTGGACCCTTCTTCAATGGTATGATCTACTCAATAGAGCCACATCTGTTTCTCCAGGAGGACTGCTTCCAAACACCCTGACCAACAGGGTGTCAGGTTGTGTCCCTGACTCTGTCAGGGTTTTTTCTGTTTTTTTTGGTTTGTTTGTTGTTTACTTGTTTCTTTTGTACTATTACATTTGTATTTTTAACATTCCTAGTAAAAGAACTGTTATTCCTATTTCTTTGCCTGAAAGCCCTTAATTGCAAAATTATAATAATTCGGAGGGAGGTGGGTTTACAGTCTTTATTCTAAGGAAACTCCAGCTTTCCCTGGCGGATACCTGTCTTCTAAACTGAGACAGTGTGATAGAAAACTTGAATGTTGCAAACCATGCATGGATTAAATGTCAGAAGCATTCAATTTAATGTTTTTATTTCTTGGGGGCTGTGTTCTTAATCTTACTAACAATGGCCAGCTGCAGTTCTGCAGAGAGAAGCATTGTAGACACAGGAGAAAAATAGAACAACGCAAGTGTCTTTCCCCCCTTCTCTGGAGACAGTTTTATATCCTGGGACAGTTGAGAGGCCAGGTTTTAAGAGCATGGACATGCACTATCTTTTGTGGAATGTGCATGTCATCTTGTTTCCTATGTGTCACTGAGCAGGAGAGGGATGTTTTGCTCTTTCATCCTTGCATAACTTGTCACCACTTAAATACAAATTGCAAATATTTTTAAAGACAAGTGCATGCCCGGAAAATGCTTCCTGCTGGCATGTCAGTCTTCTTTTGTTAAAACTTTATAGAGACTGAGTTCATTTGTTGCTGAGTTCATACGTTCTACACTGTAGAATTACAACGATTTCAGTACCTTAATAGCTTCAAGAGCTAGAGACAACAATCAGGCCTGACTAATGACAGAAGGCCAGTATGAGCAAACACTGGAGTGGTGTCAGAAAAATTGGAAAGCTTATGTGGGTGTGAAAATACAACCTCTGAACTCACTGAGCCAGATCTTCCCACAATTAAACACAGAGCGATGTTCTGAAAATATTCCCTTGCCACGTTTGCAAGTTCAGCATATTTGTGTAACAGGGTGAGGGGTTTGCAAGGCAAGGATTTGGCAGCAAGGTAACTTGCTTCTGTGGGAAACAACCAGAAGCTTCCCCTGTGTCTGACAGAACCAATGCCAGCTGGCTCCAAGATGAACACTGTGCTGGCCAAGCCCTTCAGCAATGGCGATAGTGCCTGTGGGGTAATGCATTGGAAAAGGGGGGGAAATGGTGTGTGGCATAAGCAAGCAAGGTGAAAATATGTGGGAGAAACAGCCCTGTGTACACGAAGGTCAGTGAAGATAGAGAGGAAGAGGTGCTACAGACACCAGAGAAGACAGTTTCCCCTGGTTTGTGGAAAGACTGTGATGAAGAAGGATCCTCCCCTGGAGGTCCATAGTAGAGGATCCCACTCTGGAGCCCATGGGTACCCAAAGGAGGCTGTGATCCTGTGGGAAGCCCAAACAGGTGCATATTTGCTGGCAGGTATGAGGTAAACTCCAAACAGGGCAGATTTTCAGCAGCAGAGTTGTATATATGTGTGAATGTTTACTGAGACTACAAGTTAGAAGAAATTGAGGACTGCTAGGTAGGTGTGGGATACTCAGCAAAAGAAGTTGGGTGGGTATTTGGCCATGGTCCCTTCTCTTGCTCTGATGGGAATTTTGGAAGGTGCATGATGGAGAGTCCTGGGAAAAAAATTGTATGAAGGACTTGATGTATGTTGTATATGAATCCAGATGAAGGTCAGTGATCGCTGGACTGTTTGGATAAAAATGGAAAAATAGCAACCCTGAGTGACAAAGATGGAAAGGTAGAACTCTGAATGGGAAAAAGAGTCCTCTGAGTCCAGAATTCATGTGACTGTCTTCCTTTCCTTACTTAAAGTTGCTCTGGCCAGGAAAAAGACTGAATGTGAAAGAAACTAAGCAGAATGTTTGAACAGTTCTCATCCTGTTACTAATGTCTCTTTTACTAAAGATTCACATTTCTGGATGCATATCTCCATATCCTCTAGCTGATTGTTCTCTGAGGTAGCACGGTTACTCAGATTAAAGAAAGATCAAGAGACAAAAACTCCGGAGGTCAATGTATTTATTCTTGCTTTCTTTTATTTTCCTTATGTATTTTGAAGGGCAGTACGATTTAACTTACAATGTCCTAAGTAAAATTATCTCTCTGTGAACTGTATGTATCTGATATCTGCACCACTTATTAGCAAAAAACCACTTTATCTCTACAACAGTAAACTGGTACGTGGTCCCGTAGTTATTAAGATGTAAAGAGATAATGAAAGAGTTAAATACTTCCTGAAGAGGTAGCAATATTTGCACTTCCAAAAGGTCTTCCTGACCTATCTTACGCTACAATGATGAGATTGTCTGGTAAAGACAGGTCAGCATAATCAGGCCCCCCCATCTTT
>VYXD01013981.1:401658-462240 GCA_013397195.1 Hylia prasina | reverse complement strand
TTTTTTTTTTTTTTTTTTTTTTTTTTGCTTGCATATTGAATGATACATTATATTTAAGTTCTGCAAAGCACAGAGGCTAATTTGCATAGGGGGCTTTCTGTTTGAAAAGAACAGGAGGAATGTGTAGGGGTCACAAATAAGTTGTCTGTGGAAGCATAATTGTTTTGTTTATGTCTCAATTTTTTGTGGTTGGGTTGACAGAAATTTTAGAACTTTATATGAACTTAAAATATGTTTTACATTGGCTGGGCAGCTATGATTGATCTTAAGTACTTTTATGTCATTAACACATTGTAGGCCAAACATAAAGATTTTTCTTGCCTTCTTAGGCTTAAACGTTGGTTTCTCTCAGTGCATTCAATCTTTAGAAATGTTTACCTATTTTTAACAGGTGTCTGCAAAAAAAGTTTTAATAAATGACTTCTGACTCAGTAAATAATGATTTCAACTTTGGTTCCTTTGTGACTTAAAACAAGCATTTATTTAGAAAATGCCTTCAGGAAGGATACATTTTGGGATTTATTATATATCACAGATTAAATTAATCATTGTTTATTCCCTTCACTAAAAAAATTCATAATTATTTTTCAAAATACATTTAGTTTAGTAGTTGCATTTGATTCTTTACTTAATTTTAACAGTAATTTCAAGTCATCATAGTGAGACTTAGCCTTAGTACTCTCTGAACACAACCCATAAATCAGGGTAAATGTTTGAGTCAGGGAACTTTAAAGCTGCTTTTAAATCCCAAACACTGGCAAAAATTACATTTTATCTAGGGCAGCAGTAGCTTGTCACCCACCGATAATTAATGACACAAGAGCAACAGTTTTAAACAACCACATATCAGGAATTTTTAAAGGCATCTCCATATTAATAGCCAGAGATTTAAGATTTGTAAGCTGTTTTTTTTTTCTAGAATGAACAGTATACCTTATATTTGCTTTATATTTTTCTAAACAGAAAACATTTTGCAGTCATTTTCCACACAATATTTGTTTAGTTGATTCTTTCTTCCTAGTAATAAATTCTAGCATTTGTCTTTATCGGACTTTATCTTAGGTTCTTAGGCCAGTTTTCCAATTTTTCAGCGTAATTCTGAATTCTATTGCCATCCTCTAATGCACTTACTGGCTGAAAGCAACACCTCCTAGCCTGGGGTCCTCCTTCAAGCTGATATAAGTCCTGCCTATTCTCATTCAGCTCATTAACAGAAACGTAAATGGAGAGCATCTTATATCCTTTGGCTTTGTGTTCAAACAAAAACAAGCAAAGAAAATGTCATTCCACCAAATTCTCCTGTTGCACAAATTGGATTTTGAGATGCAAAGCACATACTCATCTGTGTGTGCAGTGGTCCTGACTCATGTGATATCCATGTCTGTATACTATTAAACCAAGCTGTGTTGGACTAGGGCCTGGCTATTGTGTGGTCTCTGTTTATAAGATGTAATTGTTTTTTATCCCTGCAGTAGCCTTAAAGATAATGCACAGAGGCAATTTAGAAGTTAGTGTAGTCATGGACCACACCCAACAGGCATTTTATGGGATGTAGCTACCTCTTTCAGTGGTGAATTTTTCCCTGTATGTATTGTTAGTCATGTCATGTCACTTACCCATGGGGTTACTGTCAGAGCCCTGGTCTTCTTTAAGCTTTTATCCTTGCTAGCTCTTTTGAAAAAGAAAGCGCTAGGTTCCAGACGGGGCTAGAAGTAGCTGCTTAGAAGAGACTAAATGCTAAAAATTTCATTTCCTTTCAGCCTGGAGTCATAAGAAAATGCAAAAAGCAACTGGTGTGACAGCTTAATTGCACATAAAGCTGTCAATATCCTTCCTTTGTAAGCAATAGAGAAGCTTTCATTCACATCAGATCTGTTACACAATTGTTTTGAGGCTTTTTTTCACCCTGAAGTGGGACTATCATCCTGCAAATGTCACATGGGACACAACGTTCTGCTTTAAATTGGGAAGAACAGCTCCATATCTGAGGTCTATAATGTGCAGTCTTTGAAAAGGATAATCATTGTGCCTGAGTGGGGACTGGCTTTTAAAGAGAACCTATAAACTGTGGGCTTCAGTGACACTGTGTGACATCAGTTCATACTGGCTGAACGTCATAAAGCTTTGAACCTTAGATACAACATATTTTTCATGTTAGTATTTTCTCGCAATTTATGCAAAATAATAAAAAAATATTACTGGTTCAATTTTTAATGAACCTCTGAATGTTGAAATTATCTGTGATGGAAATACCTTTACACCAAGGGGGGAAAAAGTGAAAACAGGTATTTAACAGTAGGTTTTACCAAGTTTACCAAGAGCAGTTCTATTTATCTGCATTTTAGGACATCACAAGTTAATATTTAGGTATTACTGTTTATGACAGTACTTGAGTGTCAAATATGAAATTCATATTTTCTGACTTGAAAATATCTGCTCAGAACATGAAATATACTGTTAACATCCTCATTCTTTCCACAGGATTGAAATATTTTTTTTAGTCTTGCAAGGGCAGAACATTGTGTGAAAAATTCACAGACTTCAGGACTTCAACAAAAACTGAGCACTAATTAGCTCAGAGAAACATTTTTTGCCTGTGATACCACAGGACTTATGAAATATCCCTCATTCTCAAGATTTTAGTAAGATTTGGTTAGTATCTTAGTGTTTTATAAAAGTTTTAAATTATTTTTGGTACAGATTTAGAAGTCATGTAATTTCCTTGATAAATATGTAGAGCTAACTACGTATAGCTCCGGTCTGTTTGGAAACACCCATGTAAATTGTCCCTCAGGTAGCCCTCTGCTCTGAATGCACTTTGAGGGTCTCTGGCTGTCTTTGCCTAGTCTAGATAACCTCAATACTCAGTTTGAAGATGTAGGTCATTGTTTCCATTATCCTGCCATCTGATTGTGTTCACTAACTACTAAGGGACATCTCATTTGCCCTTTTCTGTTGGGGTTCTGCTTTGGCAGGCAGTTGAGGTCCTCACAGCTGCTCACTCCCTCCCCTCTCCAGCAGGATGGGGAAGTGAATCAGAAGGGTAATAGCGAGAAAACTTACCAGTTGGGACAATGACAGGTCAATAGGCAGAAATAAAACTGCACACAGAAGCAAAACAGAACAATGAAATCATTCACTGCTTTCTAATTTTTGATACTTTTTAGTTTGGTTTTGTGGGAGGTTTTTTTTTTGTTGTTTTTGTGGCTTTCTTTTTTTGTAAGGTATGATTTATTGAATTTTTAGGTTCCATGACATGAAAGCAAGTACTCTTAAAACCCTCTGTAATTAATTTCATACACATTTGTATTGTGTCATAAAAGTCACTAAGATTAATTTAATAATTTTTGGACTAAGTTGACCTTTTAGGTATAAACCCCACATAATTGTAAATATTCCTTGTAGGATACACTGATTTCAGTAGACTGGAAAATGGAGGATATAAAAAACCCTGTTTACTATTTCTCCTAATTTTTTTTTACCTTTCCAATTTCAGTTTTTGCTCATGGTTAAGCTAAGTATTAAGATTAACACTGAGTTCCTTTGAACACTCCCAGTTTGCCATGATCACTTGAAAGGATCCTTTACGTGATTATCAGATTTATTTTCCATTAATATCCAGTTGTTTCTTCCTATTAAAATCTAGTGCACAGAGAACATTTGGGAAGCTATTATAATCTGGTAAGGGGTAAAGACTCTGTTATAGTCCCTCATTAGCATGCTAATAATTCTACTTTGTCAAGCAGAAACTTGGTTTCTGTACTAGTGGAAACTAAGTTTAACAGATACACAGTGTTTTCTATAGAATCTCCCTAACAGAATGAGTTTAACTTTCAATCACTCTAAAACCAGGTTTTACTGTTTCTAAACTTCCTTATCTGTATTTTTTTTTAATTTCCTCTGTCACTCAGGATCATACTCTACTATAAGTAAATAATTTATAATTCAAGAAGTAACATCTTTCAGTTTGACTTTAAAAGATACATAAAGTATAAGACATTTGTTTGCCAAAGAGAGTTTTATCTATATAAGTGCAAGAAACCCCTGCAAACTGTGTACCCTTGGGAAGAACATCCCATTCCAGGCTACAGAGCAATTAATCAAAAACTGAAAACGCTGTTAGCAGATTCTGTCTTACATAGTGCCAGATGATGACTCGTTTCATAATTTTTAAACCATCCCCTACCTTACTAATCATATATTCAGAAATAAACTCACATTTACCCAAGAAATTGCAATGGAACTAAACAGTGCCAGGCCAATGCAAACACCCTCCCCAGTTACTACAAATAAGACTCCCTAAAACAAAAGCATTAAAATCTATAGGCCCTATACTTGTTCAACCCAATCTGTGGTGCACTTCATTTGGTGGAACTAATGCCCTTGTGAATCCAACATGGGTGCAATTAAATGAGTGTTGTGTGCTAAAACGAGCTCACTCAGGCAATTTGTAAAGGATGGAAATAGCCACTTAACAGTAGGACAGTATTTTTCGTTCTGTTTCTGACTGCTCATTCCTGATCCCCTAAGGAGTCCTACAGACTACCTTCAAAAGATGAACCCACATCCAATATTCTTAGCTCTACTTGCAGCTAAAAAGAATTTACTCGATAAAGACATTGGTTTAATGACCTATCCAGTTTTCTAGCTAGCCTGTCCCTCTAATACTGACGCTAAAACCCCTTTTCTGCTTCTGCTTCATTTGAGATAACATCTTCTTACCTTTCTGTTTTTGATCAAGTAATTTATTTGATTAACATAATTTCATTTCACTTGGAACAGTTACTCTTTTTTTTTTTTTTTCAGTTTTCAGATCTGATGAGCACTGGGACTCTTTTAAGCCCAAAAGCTTGTCTCTGTTTTCCTCCATGTTTGTTGTTCGAGTAGAAGATATTTACTCACCCCACAGCTACTTTCAAACTAAAGACTAATTTCTTGATAACAAAATAGGAAAGTAACAACCAAAAATAACTGAAGAGTCCCATTATCACAGGGCTCAGACCTTTTCTTTCTGCTAAAGGAAAGAAAAGAGAAAGGTTTATTCTTGAGCCAGATTATTTTACTGTGATTTCTTGCTTACTTGACCTAATCAGAATGCCTAGTGGCAAGCACTGTCAGCTGAGGCAGTAAGTTAAACAGCTGAAACCTTCAGTGTCTGACAGTGTTCTATCCTCAGTAGGGGCTTCTGGTTTTACAGACCTGGAGGGTAAGTTCCAGCACTTGAAAAACAGTTCAATAGCATCTCTGGAGGCAACAAGTTAATGACCAAAGATTTTAATGGTCTACAACAATTGATGAGTGTAAATTCAAGCTCTGTGGGACTTAACTGAGAGCAACTGATGAAAAGATACTATGTGAAGGTGGCTGTTCCACAGATAATGTCCATTAGGCATTGCACTATGTTTGAACTTGAAGAGTAAAGCCAGGCTGTAAAATCACAGGCAGTGTTCCACAGGATGCAGCCAAGAATAGGAAATATTTGTGGACTGCTTATGTAGCTTTAGATAAGATGATGCTGAAGTGCATTTTTGCACTTGAAATGGTTGCTGGAGGTGAGCTTGTCCCACTGGAAATTTCAGACCAGCAATGTTAATAATTTTTGTTTTCCAGCTGCAGCGTCATTTCTGATAAACTACTGAAAGATGGTGTTGAATCCATGAGTTATAGTGCTTGGGTTTGGGTTTGGTTCTCACAGAAGCCACTCCTCTAATCTTCCCCTACTACCAAAGCTTGGCCCTGCAAACTCAATACAAATGCCTACAGATGCGAGCTGAAATCAGCTTTATTGTATTACTGTCAATAGGAAACAAAAGAGAGTGTAAAAGCTGCTAGTATGTCTCTCTTGCTAAAACTATTGTTAAAGGGTTAACCCAGATTGTGGTAGCTTGTCTGGCTCAGCAGGTCCCACTTCCTCTACTTACTCCCTTTGCAGATGTGTTTAGTCGCATACCTAAATCTTCTGCTTTGAAACGTAGAGTGTAAAATAAGGCTGTCCTTTCAAGAGCATTACTAATTCTCATTGGTTTGCTTGTGCCAGCTCTTTACATGGCAATACTGTTTATCAGAGAAACCTATTATTACAGTATTTCAGATACTATTGGAAGCTTTTTCTTCCCTTTCTCTGAAAGACAAAAAGCTTTAGTGGACTGACTGTGTTACTGTTGCTGCACCTGTCAGAATCATTTTTTGTTAAGGACACCAATATGAAAGTATACAAAGCAGAGGGGGGGAAAAAATAAAGGGAGAAAATTATTTCTGTTTTCCTGGTGTTGAATGATACTTGCAGTTTTCGTCCTGCAAATTTACAATCTTACATTCTGTTCTTTGCCATGCTGGCAAGATCAAACCTGGAATGAGGCTGTTAAAGACATTGTTTCCAGCTGCCTCCCTGGTCACAGTCTCACGGCAATGCTAGAAAATGCACAGTTAAGGATATCTTAACCATGTAATTGTTGCAAAGGGAAAAATATCAAAGAGGAAATGTAAAAGGAAGAAATGAGTTTTACTGCACTTTTTTTTTTTTTTTAAGTTCATCTCTAGGAATTAGAACACTGACCTAATGCTGTCATAATGTATTTCAAGAGATAGCATTCATAGTTGCCATGATAATAAAGTTTCTTTAGGGCCAGTTATCCCCTGTTATAAATTAATGTCTCTAGCAAAGTATTTTAAGGGAATTACTCTATTTTGTTTGGTTTTCCCTAGAGTTTCTTTGTTAGTTTCTTTTCAAACAGCACTTGAAGCACTACAAGCAGGGTTTGGCAATCTCTGTGCCCATTTATCTCATTTTAAAATGTGATTGAAACATAGCTGTTGGAAAAAATGAGGAAGCCGTGGTTCTGGTCTAGTCCAGCATCTCTGCCTGTAATTGCTGCTGTCTTTCATAAGTAATTTCCATGGAAATTTAAACTGACCAGCTTTGCATATTTATAAATAAAATTTGTTGAGCATGAGTGATCCCAATTAACTTCCATCCATTTTTTTTTTCCCAGGTGAAGCTATTTACAAATTCAAATTCCTTCCCTGGTAACATGGTAGCATCCATAGTCCAGAAAAGATTGAGGGCAGTGTTCTGGAACAGCTGCTCAGCATTGCCTCTGGAAAGGGAAATCCCTCCACAATGAGCTGCTGGAATTCTTTGAAGGTGTGTCTCTAAGCACAGGGAGAAATGACTTTTTTTTTTTTTTTTCATAATTTTCTTGGAAATTATGAAGAATGGATAAAGTGAATACAGACCTGTTATTTGTAAAATCTATCAATAATTAATCTATTGTGAATCAGGGAGACTTTTTGAAACGATAGGAGATCAGTTTCATCTAAACAAAAGGAAGGTTAAATAAAAAAAAATAGAATCAGGCTTGCTTATTTTTGTTATTTCCTAAATGGTAAGTAGTCCTGGTTTGTTTTCTTTTTCTCTGTCCTCCCTGCATAAAGAATTTGCAAGTCTAGGCAAGTCTACTTGGCAGCAAGTGTTCAGTCATGCTTGTAATGATAGTTCTAATCACAATTCATGAGGTATCATGCATTCAGGTATGAGTCATCCAACAAGAAAATATTCTGAAAAGAAGCAAAAATAAATTAAATGGGGCTTGGTATTCTAAAGGTTGAAGAAATGAATAGGCTTGGGGTCATTTCTCTCCTATTCACAGCAGAGTTATTAGAGGACACACACATGGAGCTTTGGGAGAGAGCCCAAGGGGGGCAGAGGAGTTGAAGCAGTTGAAGCAGGGACCTTTGACGCCATGTAGCAGATTTTTCTATATTCTGTCTGTTCATGTCAATCCTACTTCCTCCTCCTGGTCCTGGATACCTTATTAGGTTTTAATAAGTAAGAAACTAATGGTAGCAGAGATTGCACTGCTTGTGTACTGTATTTCTTTCACTTTCTGTCGTGTGTTTTGTAAGATTATCAACCTTTTGAAGTGAGGAGATTGTACTTTGTTTAGTGTTCAGTAGGATATGCTCTCACTCCTGCCTGGCCTATGGGTAAGAAGTATGGTGGGTTATTCAAAATTAATATTTGGCTTCTCCAGTCATTCCTAAAAATTGCACCATTTGAAAGGCAACAGCAGTTTGATCACTGAACATCAGATATGTAATACAGATTCATGAGTTTACTAAATGCATGAGTATACATGCTCTTGAGAAAGCTATAATCAGCTTCCCTCTGAGATATTTAACTTCCCATGTTGAGCTGGAGCTACTTCTGTTTCCCTTTATTAATACTACAGCAACATGCAGCTGGATAGCTTGAAAGTCACATACACACAGGGATGGAAAAACCTTTTACAGCTTGCAGAATATTCCTTCTGTCCCTCATTTTGTACTGATGACAGGAGAAATTATGCTTTAGTTCTAGTCTTGCAGAATATCCCTTGTGCTATCTGCTTGGTCCATTGCTTTTCCTGCTGAAGCTCCTTCAGGCCTTTTAAATAGTGTTCTTACAAGCAGACAGAAAAAACTTTAGGAGTTGCTTGAGGAGCATAGTATTTCAAACCTGAAAAAAAAAAATTGGCTTTTTAGTTTGTGTAGGTACAATGCTGTTAGAAAAAAAAAATGTGCCTTCTCAATTTTAATATGTTTAATAATTAGTATCTTAAATAATATACCTCACTGACAGCCAACAGATTTGCTAAGTCATTAAATGAAATAAAAATTCTTTAAGATTTTTTCCTGCTTCCAAAAAGAGGATGATCCTGTTAATTTAATTTTTTTTCAGGGTGTTTCCCTTTTTCTTTTTTTCTTTAACAAAATCCCTGTATGAGTATTTTTTTAAAAAATATTTAAGAGACTCACACTAATGCACATATTTTTGTAAATAATAGCAAAGCAAGATACTTCCATACCAAGCTCTGTTTTGGTTGAAGAATGAAATCCTTTTGTAATGATAGGACTTGGATTTCCAGAAAAACATCAAATTTAAAAATAGCACGTCTGTACTTACTTGTTTTAAAATCATACCTTCTAAACAACATGAAATAATTCAAGGAGATATTTCCCTAATATTAATAAAATCTGTCAATTGGAAGATATTTTTCTTGACTGTATAAAAATTGTTGTATGTGTAAAAAACAACCTAATTTCACAAAAAAAAAAAAAATAGAATGGTCAGGGACATGCGCAATTATTGAGCTGTTAATTACAGAATATTTCAAAAGCAAAATCCCACTAGTTTCCCTCTTCATTTATCTAATTTGATTCACCCAAAATAGCAAAACCATACAAATTTGTTCCTGGTACAATTACACTAAATTCCATACTAAAATCAGAAATAATCAGTTTGATTGTGTATTAATAGACTAACTTGCAAAATTTCTTCTGAAGGGAAAAAAAAGCAGCTTCATGCTATATTAGAAATACAATACATTTTTTCTAAATCTTCAAACAAAAACATATCTTGCACATATATAAACATGTTGTTTTCTTCTTCCATCCTTATGTGTAATTGTTACCACTGAAACCTTTTCAGAGGGAAAACCTTTCCAACACATCACAACATCAAAATACTTTTCAAAATTTTGCATTTAACTAACAGCTTTGGGATACTCTGTAAAGAGCAGTTTAATACCTACTTTGCTGTAAGCATATAGACAAGTATCAATCATCTGGGTAAACTCTGTTAGACCACAGACTTGTCTCTGAAGAACAATTTTAGAAAATTCTGTATTTGAAGTCAGAGCAGTTATATATGTAGATACTTTGGTATTACACAGAAATCTTATGTCTAAAATGGACTTTAAAACTTATGACTCGGTTTTAAAAAAAAATTAATAGAGGTGGCATATTTCATTGAAGCATTTTTCCTGGGACAAGTCAACCTTCCAAACAGATGGTTTAATGAGTAAAAATATTTATTTGCTATAGAATTGAAATTCTCTTAGAAGAATCATCAGAAGTGTCTTCTGAGGCTTATGGGTAAAACATACTTTGTTGAGAGACTGACAACCTATTCTGTGTCAGCCTACTTAGCTTTCATTGAACAATGAAGATGAGAAAGCTGTCTCAAAACTAGACAGGTGTCTGTCAGAAACTTAATCTCCATCAAAATATGCTAACAGGCACCCCAAAAATAGGATTCTAGCAGACTTGGCAGAGGAGAAATAAGAAAACATCCTCTATTATCTTTGTTTTTCTTTTAGTCATGAGCATTAAATTTATCCTACCTAGCTGAAGGCAATAAATGAGGACCTGAGTGCCCAAACTTCATTGGAATCACTGAAGAAATGTAGTCATTTTAAAAATACTGATTTATATCTGAAGTCAACTCAGTTTTAGAGTGGTTTTTTGGATTATCTTCCACTTTTAGATGAACTGCAGAAGGTCTCAAGTTTTATCTGGATTCAAAAGCAGGATGAGATTATTTTCTCCCTGCATATTAAGATGATTTCAATTGGGCATTCCTTGCCCTTCAAGTTCCCCTTCAGAAGCCCTGTAGCATAACAGAGGGAGACTGCTGGCTTTGTGGGAGAAGAAAGGTGATGTGACCCTGCTGGTAGCACTCTGTTCAGGGGAGTTTCTTTATGTCCCAGAGTGTGAACTTGGTTACATACTGTGCTGCTCTCAGCTGAAATGTTGAGTAGTGGTTGTGGTTTGGCCTTTTGATTATCACCAGTGGCTATGCAGAACACGGGATTAGTTCATTCAAGTTCAACAGACTTTAAGATTCACTGGAGGGAGTTGTAGTTCTGAAGTACTGCACAGTTGATTCAGTACATATCAACTTAAAAAAATAGTACCTGAAAAAATCTGCCCCTCTCTACTGAAGATGCAAGGGGCATTGATTCCTTTGCTTATTTGGAGTTGACTGGTGACATGAGATAGACAATTTGCAGTATCTATCCTGGTTGCTGCTAGTCCAGACCTGGCACCAGGTCACACCTTGGTCCTGTGTCTTATCTGCTGGTTCCTTTGTCTTGCACACCCTAAAGCATGTCAGGTGTGATGACATGCCATTGCTCACACTTCAGTAATACAATTATGCCCAAGTGTCTGGTCTGCTGAATATGCTGACTATAATTAGCTTTGACTTTAATTGAATCTTAAACACCCACCTCACCTGTAGATAACTATATTTCCAGCTGAATGCTGAATCTAATTTTTTGTACTGAATAAAAGATAAATAATTCTGTGTAAGCTAATTAAGAGCACCATAAGTGTGTTGGTAAACAGTCTGTTGACAGACAGTTTGGGAAAATTGAATTTTCCATACACCTGGCCTGCCTGAATAGAAGCAAAGACTTGGAAAGAAAAGGTGGGATTAATAACACAGCAAGATTTTTAAAAGATCCAGAACATTATATATGCATTTATAGTCTAAAAAACTTTATATTATCAAAAGTCAACATAAGTTTGATTTTTTTTTAATTCTGGTTTTAATAATTAATATTGCAACAAGTATTCTTAACAGAATAGTTGGACTGTCATGTTGAAATATATGAGACATCTTCATTCAGCTGGCTTTATTTAAAAGACTTCATGGACAACATTGTTTCAATTTTCAATGATCAAAAAACTACTGTATTTTAACAATATTTATAAAGACTGCAGTCTTTCTTTCCTTTCTCAGTATACTTGAAGGAATTTTAAGGGACTACTTAGTTTCATACAAGAGGAGAAAAAACCCATGACAATAGAACCCAAATCTTCACTATTTCTAGTCTATTTTTTTTATGAATTCAAATGATGTGTGAAACAGAATACAGACTGTCTTGAAAAGGTGAAATTATGAACTATGACTATGCAAGCAGACAGAGCAAACCAGATTCTAAGGAATTTTCAGGAAAATGTCTGAAATATCAGTCTGTTTTCCTTGCAAATTCAAGCTTGGACTTGGAATAGATTTGTAGATTCCTAGAAGCTGGGGAGAGAAGTAAAGCTTAGTGGTCTGATAAAACTTCACATTGTAACTATTCAAAACTTTTCCGTTAGTTATCCTTACTCCTTTAAAATACTTTTTATGGAGGAAGCCCTCTAAAAATGAACAGGAATCCATAGAGATAATGGGATCTGCCTTCATGGAAGAGTTCACAAACCAGGGTCATTGATGCTTACGAAAGTTTACTGGAACAGTGCTATTAACTAAATCAATATGCACTCTTCATTAATACAATGTGCACCTCTACAGAAATTATTGGTCTCTGAGAGTACTGATTTTTGACCCCTCATTTTTTCTGTGTTTCTCTATGATCGGAATATTTATGCCTCTCAGTCCATTGCTTTGTAGTTAGAAAAACACAAATACAATGAAAGATATGTGGACTGGTGGCTACAAGACACATGCTATCACCTTATTCCACTCAGTCAGGAGTTCCCTGTAATACTTACAGCAGTAAGTTATAAAGAGGTATCTCCACATCTCTGAAAATCATTGCTGGGAACACTTCAGCAATTTTACAAATCAAATATTTTTCATTAGAAGATGAAACAGTAGCTTACATTCCAAGCATTTATATTGTTGGTAAAGCTGTCATCCCTGGGTTGTTGTAAACATCCATTACTGAAGATAATGGGCAAGTTATGTGCATTCTGTTCATTTGCAGGTACCATGAGCTCTCCTCCATTCACTTTTATCAATGCATTGAGGTAATTGAAACTAGGCTCTCTGTGTGTGCATATTTGTGCAAGAGAAGGAGAAGGGATGAATGAACCATAAGAATGTTATCAAAGAATTGTCAAGGTTTTTATCAGAAGAAAAGAAAAAAAAAAAGCCCAGGTTGTATCTGGGTATAACCTTTGTGTAGTCTCCATACCCTAACAAGCCTTAAATTTCCAAAGCTAGATGTAAAAGGGAAAAACAAAAAACACAGGGGTTTTTTTAAGCTTTACTCATTTATTCCAGTAGGCATTTCTAGCAAATGCTACCTGCGTGGGAATGGTATGGGGTGAATGGATTATGAGCTCTCTATTAGAAGGAGACACAGCACAGCACGTGTCTTCCAGCAAAACCAGGTTCAGCTGTGCTGGGTCTAACTGTCAAAAGCTGTCAAAGAGCAAGGTGTAAGGAAGGGAAGTGTGCATGTTGGGCCACTCTTGCAGCTTCTTTGAGCTCTGTGTGATATAAAATTTTTGACAGGGCTGTTTAAAAAGGGCTGATTTTGGACATGCTCTCTTAGAGAAAGCAGATGTACAGGTACCCCTCAGAGGAAAAACAACAAAGGCCCACTTGGAAAAGTGAAGAAAGATGGCACAGCCTGTTACTCGAGGGATGCATTCCAGATGGACATACAGAGTCAAAAGTGCAGTTTGCTCTGAGGCTTGCTTTGGCTAGCACAAATAATCAGTGCAGATATAAGCAAAGTCATAAGAAAAGTCAGACAGCCAATGATATGAATATTAGTAGTTGGCTTGTTGGCTTTACCATTTCATTTTTTAGGTTTTGGGAGTTTCTTGGCTGTTTACCTCTGAACTGATCTAAGATAAACATGGCTGCATCCTCTCCTATTGGAACAATGTGGTTGATATGACCTATGTGACAAAGTTAGACTCTCCTTAATGAAAGAGGATAGTAAGGATGGCCTTAATGTGCAAAAACAGAAAGTGATGACAGCTCTTTTATTTTCAAGGCTGCACATGCTGCTGAATATTGAAGACTTTATGAATCTTCTTGCTTTATATATCCCTGTGCAGTAAATATTGAAAGTGTACTGGAATCTTATAATTTCATTTCTTCTAATCTTGAGGACTTCTGCTGTGTTTTTGTTTTCCCTAAAATGAATTCAACTACCTCTGTGTGGTTTTTTATCATGGCTGATAAGAATGTTTTTATACTGAAGAATAAATCAATCTAGGATTTGTGTGTAGGGAAGAACTATTCTGGGTTTTCATTAAAAATATTCCTTATAACAGTTTGTTATCACTGATGACATGCTGACAAATCTTTTGGAAGCTCTAATGTTCTAAAGTATTTTACCTTAGTAACATGAGATGTATTAATAAAGAAGGTTGTTCAGTTTTTAAAATTTTAGGTAAAACTGGAAGCATAATGGAAAAATGACCATGGTTACAAACTGACCAACACCATCAGTTTGTTATCCTACAGTAAAATATTCATACCTTTTCCCTGTGAGTTCTCACAGGCAGCTCTGGCTTCTTCTTCCTCCTCCACAACCAGCTGACTCTTTTCTGTCCCCCACAGCACAGCCAGCAAACACCAAGTAACTCCTAACTAGCTAGCCCACTCTTTTATAACACCCCTCCTGTTTGGCCATAGCTGGACTTACTAAGGGCAAGGCTGTTTCCTCTCTTTGGTAATTAGTACAGCTGCAACTCATCAAGGGTGAGCACCATCTCTATTCTCTTGCAATCCATTCTCCCACGGAAAAAGGCGTGTTTATTTCCAGATTAGTTAAGGTGAACTTTTCCTCTCACTGAAGCTGAGACAGCAGTTGGACAAATAAATCCCCATTCTCTGTAAATGTGTGGATGTGTGACCAAGGGTAGACTGGCATTCTTACATTACAGTCTACTCGCTCCGAAGACATGGTCTGAACATCTTTAAACCTTTCTCAGAAGTAAATAACTTTAATGTGTTTGTGAAGAGAGATCAGTTGTAAGGCTCCCATTAGCTTTATTTAGTGTCATGGTTAAATTCCCACAAGTGACTTAGAAAACTTACTCTGCAAAACTGAATTATTTTGGGTTGTCTAACAATGAGAAGAACTACTCACCAAGGAATTTTGCAAACATAATAATTGGAGCATTAATTTACTTGTCTCCTTGAACCAATAAATTGTTTCCTATTTGCACATACTATGATTTGCTATACACATTCTTCCACTGATTCTTTTTCCCTGTATTATTAAGCATTTATCTTCCAACATTCAAATCCCCAATTATAATGTTAAATTGATTTAAAGAACTTTTATGCATCTCTTTATTTCTGTTTAAAGCTCCCTGTTGAAAAACAAAACAAACATTTTACTGTGGTCCCAAAAACAAGGCAAAGGCAAAAAACCACCCCTACTGTTTGTTTCTACAAGGTACTGAGTTCCCACACATACTTCCTGCTAACCTTCCTTACCTGATTTTTTTGCTTATACTTTGCTAATGTTTTGCTGAAAAGAAAAGAAAATGTTTTTGGAAGACTGGAAGATGCTTATCACTTTACTACTTCATGCCCATAACTCAAAAATTTTTTGCTGATACCTGGACACTTCTCTATTTGTTTACAACTCAGCAGAATCAGAAAATCTGTGTTGGAAGGCCATTCTAATATAAAAAAATTTCTCTACTTAAAGTTCCAAAACCACCAGGAAATACAACTTTTTTCATGTAAAACCTTTTGATTTACAGTTTATCATAACTTCCATGATTTGAAGAGTTTGTATTAATCTGTTTATTCAGATTTAATTTGAAATTCTTTTCTTCTTTATTAACTCTTTGAACAACATAAATTCTAGGAGTAAATTTGCTATATATTTCTGCAAATATGGATCAAAGTATTTTATTATCTATTTTGTCAGAGTTAAACCAATGCATGGATATAGTTAGCAGCTGCTTAAAAACTGTTGATTTTTAAAGAACAGTAATTCCATTAATCTCTCAACATTTGCCTCACTTTGATTTTTCAAGCAAAAGCTAAACTCAAAATTGTTTTTGAGGCTTGCAGCAAAATATTTTACTGGTTTTGTGCTGATATAATTTTTCTAGGGCATGTACTCCTGTTCAGAGAAGCAAATAACAATTGCTGGTTCAGTGACACCTGAAACTTGCAGTCTTAGCTCAGATCTATTTATTTAAAAAATAAACCCCTTCTATTGCAGTTGTGCTTGGTGGCCTAGTTTCATCACAAAAGGTAAAAAAAAATGGCTTTAGCAGACTTTAAATGAAAATATATTCCCTAGCAAAAATGAAGGACTCTGGATACCAACAGCATGATATTGTTTAGAAATTAAAGGATTTTACTTGCACAGAATAAGAATAATTGCATTTTTTATTGATTTTTCTTAATCAGGACAACATGCTGTTTCAGCCAGTAATGAATGGCACTCCACTAAAAAATATGTAATGGAATAAAGTCACCCAAACTATGATTATGGCAATAATACTGTCACTGATAAACTCAGTGTTTCTAAGACATAAAATTTTTCCCAAATGCTAATAGAATTTTATATAGCTTATCTTCTTATTATATCCTGTCAGAAGAGGAATTTCAGTGACAAACAATAACAAAAATATTTCACTGATGAAAACAGAAGGGAGCATGTTGAGAGAAAACCAGTAGATAATCCTTGAGCCTTTATTTTAACTTCATAAAACTGTAGTCGTTTATAAATGTTATGGTAACAGGGTTTAATTTCTATTTTCTTTAAGCAAATTGTGTACACTTTAAACATACATTTTTTTACACTGAATTTGTTATTTTTTACTAAACTTGTGGTTCTTTTGGACAGTAAAGGAAACTACTTTAAAATAATAAAAAATATTGGGTCACCGACGTCTTGGAGTATTTAAAAGAAAAAAATGAAAGTAGCAGTGAACATCTAATGGGTAATTTGAATGTATAAAGAAAGGCTTATGTCATTCATGTGCAGAGTTTAGCTTTGAGGTAAAAAAAATACATAATCTTTATTTGCTTTAAAGGTTTGTATGAGCTTTGGAAAAATCAGGACAGTTTTATTAGAATAATTTGAACCAAACTTCAGAAATCACTGCATCCTTTCTTACTATAACACCGTATGTTTTGTGCTTTATGAAAAAATAGAATAAAGAAAAGCAGCAACTCTGCAGGTTACTTCATCCCCTGCAAGCTGCAACTTCAGCTCAGGAAAGTCTGGCTGATGGGCAAGAAAATACTATTTTAAGCAATCTTTTTGCATTTCTTAAGTCTCGTAAACCGCTGCTGAGTAGCCTATTTCTCCTCATACCACCTAATGTAATATGGTATTAACAGTCAAAGCTGTTATATAACCCCTGGAGACTTTTTTGTAGTTCTGGACTTGGTACACTAACTGTAGCACTTGAGACTTCCTCCTGACAAGAAAGGCATCTCTAGTGATTTGGAACATTTCCCAAGTTTCAAATCTTAAGCCAGGTGGACTTAGACCTTTTCAAATATGCAAACCAAAGCCATACAGTGGCTTGAGCATTGTCCTGTTCTATGCACTTACTGCTGGCATGTCTCTGATGCAAAGCTGACCAGTGCTGGACCAGTACCAGATGGAGTTGTCTCTAGGAGCCTGGTTAGGGGGTCCCAAGGGCCGGTATTTTTTCATGTATGCGGAGATTTTTTTGAGAAAGTCAGAGAATTTAGCTGTACAAATACCTGCTGATCACATATGCCATTTTTCCTCACTGTCTGCAAATTATGTGTCTAATTTTATTTACTAGTACAGAAACAGCTAGAAGAACAGACAGAAATCAGGTGAACTACAGTTTAGAAATATTAACATTTTTGTCTAGTGTTTTCTCCAAAAGAAAAGTCTTGCAAGAAGCCAGCTTGTGAAACAGTATTAAACTTGCATGTGGTATTATCAAAAAAACACAAGAAAGTGTGATGAAAAGGG
The DNA here is from genome assembly GCA_013397195.1 of Hylia prasina. Lineage (NCBI taxonomy): Eukaryota > Metazoa > Chordata > Aves > Passeriformes > Sylviidae > Hylia > Hylia prasina. The sequence continues at coordinate 444,736 of VYXD01013981.1, read as the reverse complement.
CTTGAAGAGGTTATCTACTTCAGGCAAGATCAGCTATATCATACCTTACAGCTGTCTATTTAACTGGCTGAAATAGTTTTAATGAGTCTACAAGCTCTCCAGGCACCACATTCTACTGTTACACCATCCTAACGCTTGCAAAGTTTTTCCCACCGTTTAAAGTGCATCTCTCTAGCTGCAGGCTTAGGTTCATTATGTATGTATGTATGTATGTATGTATGTATCTATCTATCTATCTATCTATCTATCTATCTATCATAAATACATCTTCCTTCAGTCATACCTTTTCTAAATCAAACAGCACTCCTTCAGCCATTTTTAATAGCCAAAATTTTGAAGATAATTCTTGTTGCTATATGCTGGTGTCTGTCCATCTGTTTTACGTCTTTCCTTAAATACTGTGCAAACTTGCCCAGTTTTCTAGCTAAGGAATAGCATGTATTGAAGATGACCACCAAGTGTCATAGATGATGTTGCAACCATACGATATCATCTGGTATTTGTTCAGATTGTCACTTACTGTAACCCTAATTAATTCACGTTAGAATCTAGACAGTTGTTCCCTGTCCCTGTGTATTTATCTGGTGCTGGCTTCAGCACACCAAGTATTAACCACTTATTTTCTAAATTCTTAGTTTTCTCTCTTGTTAAATGGAAAAGCATTACTATTTCCCTGTAGTTTTGTGTAAAGGCAGTAGCGTCCAGACACCACCATGGCATACTCAGAAGGAAAATATCTCTTTGAAATTAAACAAAAAAATTGACTTAAACATGACTGTCTTTTGCCAAGTGTATTACTTCCTAATGGTACCATTTCTGAGAAATAATGGAATTGTTCATTAATGGAATATACTGCACATGATTTAAAAGATAGGATTATTGCCCTGTTCCTGGATGAATTACAATCAAATACTCACACGATGTGTAAATATAGTATCTTAAGTATTGTGCCTCTCATTTCTGTGCAGTCACGGTTTTCAGAATGATTTATGAACATAAAATACATGTGCAAGTTGCTTATTCTTACTGCAATGAATAAAATAAATATTTTTCACATTTTTACTGTTTATATGTCATTAACTTATGAATGTCGCTAAGTGTATGGAATATTGCTGTACTCGTGTAAGGAGTGTTTGGTGCTTTTAGCATTTATTGGCAAGGGTGAAGTGTTGGATTATTTGGTGTTTCTTTCTCTCTGAACGTAACATAAACTATATAAGGATTAATGGCTCTGTTAACTGTATGTATCTGTTCCTAGTTCACCTGCATCTCAATGCACCAGTGTGCAGTACAATACTGTAATTATGGAATTCAAAAAATAATTATATGCTTTGGCTCAAATGTAATGTATATTTAGATGTGAAGACTGGGAATTGCTGCAGTCTCTTGCTTCAAACATTTATAATCACTATGGTAAGCAATTACCTTGCATCTATTTACACAGTTTCAGAATTCTTACTGCTGTGAATGAGCAATGAACCCCACTTGACATTTGAGGACATGCTGCATAGACTAAAGGTACTCTTACTGTTAAGAAGGTCATGACAAGTCATTATATGTTGGTCTAATGATCTGTGTCACTTTTGTAATTGGTACTTGAAAAGTTTAATCATAATGGGACATAGAGATTCACAAAAAACTTTGAAAAATGACTGGTCCAGAAATAATATGTATATAATCCACCCATCTACCTTGGTTTATGCTCTCATCTCTTGACCTGAAAAAGGAAATGGTAGAAAGGCACACTTTATTAAATTAAAATTCTAGTAATTTCACTTTATTTACTTTTGAGAATTTTGCTTAAATTAGTACCAATAGTTATGTTAGGTCAATACCCAGAGACTCCTCTTAAGAGCTGACTTTACATTAAGTATGTAGCAATGGATTTAAATAAATGGGCTGTGCCTTTCCAGAATCTTGGTAAAACGCTTAATTCTTATCACTTCAAGGGCCATTGATAATTGCATTTACATAAATAACTGCTTAAAGTAGTTTACTTTTAATAGTGCTTATACTGAATGCTGACTGTCAAATAATAAATGACTGTACACTAAATGACATAAGAAAATTTATTTTTAATATATTTCTAAATAATTCATCTAAGGGGGAAAATTCATATGGAGGGCTGCTGAATATCCTCCCTTTACATTCTAGTAAAATTATGAACTTACATATGCAGTTGCTAGCTGAAGTATATATAATTCGTAAGGAAGTGTTTGATATCTGCATCTTGAAAACTTATTATTTCCATGTGATTAGATTCTGTTTACAGAGTAACTTTCAGAAAAAAAGACAGACACCGTGAACAGACAGTTCACTTTGGGGAACTTCTTGCAATTTAATCTATTGTCAGGTAACACAAAGTCTTAATTACTGATTTGTGTATTGAGAAAACAGATAAAAAACAACACAAAAAGCCCACAAAGATAGCACATAGTTATGGAACATCTTTCCTTCCCTCCCTCATGCTCAACCTAAGCCACAAGCTCCTTTCTCAGTGGCACCTTTCTGCAGAGGTGCCATGGGCTCGCTGCCTGCAGAGTTTTGGGGTGTGATGGGGAGTTTGCATTGATACCAGCCCTGGATGGCATAAATTGTGCCCAGCACAGTCAGGTTATGGACACCCCCAGACAGAGTAATCAAATGCTGCTGTTTGTGCCTCGTTTAGAGTTTACTTTCTTTTGATCTGTATAAAATATTCAAAAAGTTTCACATGGTGCTCTATGAAATTTTGTGTGGTCTAAATTGTGCTTCTTTTGATTGCTATGGGCATTCCTTCACATTATATAGATTTTTTATGGAATGAGGCATCCTAGAGATCATTTCTATTTAGGAGGAGTGTATTAATTAATGTGTTGGTGTGCTTTTTCCCATGTTAATTCATGCTAAGCTTGGAGAACCTCAAGCATTCCTATAACATGTCATGGTCCAGGCTTGACTCTAAACAGATTTAGAAAGCGCAGATAGGCAGAAATTTTGGCTTAGTGTGAAGTAGGATTTACTCAAGCTAATCTTTGGCATAGACCTTCCACAGTGGTATACAGCTTCTCCTTGGTGGAGAAAGAATGGTTTGGGATAGAGGGGACTGTAAAGATCATCTAGAAGGAGGGGAACTCTATATGTCAACATTTTCCTAAGCAAAATCAATTATAGGTTTATGGGAAGTTCCTTCCTTCATTTTCACTGCATCAGACAATCTGACCATGCTGCATAGGAGGACAAATATTTAGCATGATCTGACCTCAGACATTTTGGCATCCTGTTTTCAGGGAATGTCTGTTTCTTACCTTACTCATCAGCAGTGCGTTCACTTCTTCTTGGTCTTGACCCTAAATTTTTAACCACCTTTGCAGAAGAAACAGGAATACATAATTTCCCAAATCAGCGTGGAGGGTTGTGGAATGGGAAGCTGTTATTGTGGTGTCAAAACCATGTGCAAAGAAACAAGAAACCTTTATATTATAAGTGTTATATCTTCATATTGGTTAGAGTCCAGTGAAGTAAATGCCTCTCTCATGCTGCTGACACATTGTATTTATTTATTTCATAAACAGGTGCTTTGCCTGAAGAAAGCTGAAAACATAAGCACAGCACCTGCTGAAGAAATTAAATAAACACGCTATAATAATCTGAACTTGTGAGTCATGCTCTTTTACTTACTTTTGATTTCCATCAGCAACTTGCAGCCTTTAAAATTGAATTTCAGTTTGCAAAGCTACTTCTTTTAATGGATTGTTCATCCTGACAAGCACTGCACTCAAAATATTGTATCCAATATTAAACTGTAATGACCTTAAACTGCATGTGAAGTATCTTTTTATCATACATAAAAACCTTTTCAGAAGTTTTTATTGCCTGTCCCTGAATACTCTTCTGTTATATTTTTCCTGACAGGATACAGAAAAACATGGTGGGTCAATTTTCTGGGTGGTGGGGCTTAATTCTGCATTAAACGAGTGAAGTTATTTATTTATTTACAGTTGCAAACACTCTACTTCCTCACAAGCCTTTCAGAAAGGAGGTTTAACAGCACAGAAACAGTTGAACATCTAAACGAGAACTTGAAATGTCTATAAAACATCCTCCATGGGTACTTTGCTATGCAATTTCCGTGCTACTGTGAGGGTGATGACAGCTTTTGTTAACAGGGACAGGCAACTGTGGGAACATGAGTGAAGGCTTTCTTCACCTACACATAGATTTCTGCAAAGATGTTCAGAAACAGTACATGTTAAACTCAGATGAAGCAGACATCCTAGTTGCTAGGATTAGTACAGTCTGGTGTTTTGCAGTGCAGCTTGTATTTGCTTTGATCATATATATTTGTCAGAGCTGCCAGGTACCACTTTATTATAAAGTCTTGCAATGCCCAGCAGAAGTCCAAAATCAAACCATTGTTGGGTCCTTCTTTCATGTGTTTTAAGTCACCTGAAATTGTATAATCTTGATCCAAGTTAGCCAGACAGCTTTTCTTTATAATTGAAGAAAATAGGTGACCTTATAAAATAATTTGTCTCATCAGGTTTTAATTGCATCTTTGAGAGACATGAACAATTCTCTGTTGGTATCTATTTCTTCTTATTTACTGTAAATAGACCCGCTACAAGGTAGTGAGAGACATGAAAAACTTGCTGTGGATCCCTACATTAACTGAAATTTTGTTGATCTCAGTTGATGATAAGAGAAATTATTTCAGTTTGACAACTGCTCTTCTGCAAAAGGAATCTATGTAGGATAGGACAGATACAGAATTAATCAATCTCAAAGTGAGATGAAAATGTAAGAATTTTGGCACTTTTTTTCTTAAAGCTGCTAGGAATGTGGACTTGAAAACTTTCTCAGTAAAACACATCAGGCATCAGGGCTATATCTTCTGCTTAAGCCTGGAAGAAGTATGTAAGTCTGACCTGTAACACATTACGGGACCACCACTTGGCATGTAACATGTAACAATTACCCACAAACCACCTACTTTTTGTGACAGCCCTCATTTTGAAGTGTATGAACTGAAAGTGATTTTGCAGACAAGTTAAGGAAAAAATGGCTTCACATGCTTAGCTCTGTTTTGGAGAATGAAGAGCCCAGTTTTATCAAGATTCATGTAGGTGTGATTGGTTATAACTGTTAAACTTTAAGTTTTTGGTAAGGTTTTTTTGTTCTTGTTTTTTGTGGTTTTTTTCCCCCTCTTTTGGCTGGTGGAAACATCAGTGCCTGAGGAACTTCTGCTCATCCTGGGCTGCTGCATTTTAGCTCTGAAGTGCATGTAGTTATCTTAATTTAGACTTAGGAAGTTATGGGTCTGTGTTTCTTTGTGATTGTGACCAATTTAGTGACTAATATTGTTGCCTAGTTTTAGCATAATAAAAATTAAACATAAAAAGCCAGCCTTTTGTAAAATTGCCTGCAGCATTGCTTGCCTTGTAATGCCATTAACAATCCTTTCATTTCAGAGAAAATTACTATATTTATTGCTCTGAAGCATGTGAATTCTTTGCATGTTTTTGGAGTATACCTGCAGAAAATAAGAAAATGCTGGATGTTTCTTTTTACTGCTCTAGTCCCAATTTATAAAGCTTAAGTATGTCTATATTTCAAACTAGATTCTTATCCATGTTATAGACTTTCAAATGAATTACACTTCAAATAAAAGTGACGAATGAGCATAGGTGGTTATAAATGAGAAATCAAAATATGCAAATAATGTTTGGTATGAAATAACGGATTATACTGACAAACTGTATTTAACAGTCCTATAATTTATAATCATGGTATAGATTAATGAAAAGTAGTAATGGTTGGGTTTATTTTTCTTCCTTTGGAATGGAATTGCTTTTCTAATCTCTCTTGCTTCTGTTAGATACTTGTAGGTAGGATAGTCTGTATGGGTCCTGAAGTAATAAAATGAACAATATTTCACAAACACATTATTTTAAACTCAAGTGAGGGGTGCCCATGAGGCATTGTGGAGGGTGAGGACAGGGTCAGCAGTAACTTCTGGAAGTGTCAGAGTGTGCAGTCTCCAAAATGCTTCCCAGGAAAATGGAATTGTTTTCATGTTCACATCTAGACAGTGCCACCAACTCATGTTTAGGTGAACATGGCAGGGTTTAGTGGCATAAGCTTTGTGGAACTCCAGCACCCATTAGGACTCAGACTTGCCATGTTGCTCCTCTCTAGCCTGGTAATGACAGGGAAATGTCTTGTTTTCTCCTGACGTGACGCTAATGAACAGAAAAATCCGCTCTATGCAGAATAATAAAAGCTTGTGCCATGACCTATAAGGCTGTGAGTGGTTGTGTGTGCTTATTATAACAGGTAGTAGTTACTGAGGAGCAAAGGAGACAGGGAGTTTCAGGATCAGTATATTCTCCTCTTCCAAGTAGACTGAGACAACAGCTCCACTGCCCAAGGAACATTGCAAGGCAGGAAAATTGAAGCAGTTTTCACTGCCAGCTTTGCACTTCAGTTCCTGTTACAACTAATACAGTGAATGGTACCTCTTTGGAGGGAGGAAGGAAGGACCTTTTGTTGTTTTTATTTATCTTTCTTCCTCCCATTTTGTTTCTGGTTGAAAAAACCCACAGGGACAGACATAAAGCCACTCTAAATGGAAATACATATCATGACATTCAACTGGGTTAATTATTATAGATGCTAGATTTTATTATATTCCTCTTAATTTTGTACTTTTATTTACAGACTGCAGAATAAATAGCTGCAGAAATTATCCCTTTCTCATTCTATTAGAACAACAACACCAAAATAATTTTTGAGGAGCACAAATATCAAAACTAAATTTTCTTTCATGTTGGCAGAAGAACATTTTGTGGTGTAAAGTTAATAATTAAAATAACATGTATTTTTTCTTAGTGGAATGTGATACCTGACTGTACAACTTCTAATTGTGAGAAGAATGCAATGAAAGTTTTCCTCAGAAAATCCTTTGTCCCAATTATTTAAAAATTATTTTTAGTAATGAATGTGGGCTGTAATTTCCACAGAAAACACCAAAATTAAAAAAAATGCGAAAAAAAGTGTTTTGACACTATATATTTTTTTCTAACTTTTAATATTTTTAAAAGCTTTACTGCAACCCACTCAAAATAACATAAGATTCATTGAATCAAACCACTGGCTTGAATTTGAAAACATTGTTTTGAAAAACTGAAATGTTATTTTTCATCTGACTTGTAGAAAAATGTTCTCCAAACAGACATTACTTCCAAAATATCTATTTTGCTGAAACACTATCTTTGTCACAGGAACAGACTCCACTTTGAATACTTGTGTCTAACTGTAGCATCAGCAGAAATGCAGTGGAGTGAGTCAGAGGGCTGTTCTCATGCTGTCTGGAAAAAGGAGTGCTAGAGACAGAAATGGAATTCCAATGTGAGAAAAGTGTAGAGATACATTTGGGATTCTTATTCTTCATTGTGCTGAATAAGTTAATAGCCCTTATCACATTTTAAAATTCAGAAAATAAAGAAGTTTTCCTCAGTAAGTTTAGACAAACCTTAATGTTTTAGGCAGCATTCTAAGAGATGAACAAAAGCAAAACATATACAATGCTGTAAGGTTGTATTTACCTTTATACATATGAGAAATTTTTATAAGAGACAACCCATTTATAACCATTAAATCCTTCATCCAGACTGCTGACACAACAGGGACAATGTGGTTTTTACATACTTTTACTTCCTCCAGTTTAATGAAGAGGAATTGCAAGATGGTTGCATCCCTGAAGTAATTCTTCAGCTGGGGTAAGGCTGAAATAGCCAGCAACCCTAATCAGGAAAAATGAAAGGGCATCACCACTTAATTCATCTCATTATTGGCTCTTAAAATGGAGATAAATGAGGCAGAGATAAAAAAAGGAGAGCATGAGACAGACATGCATTTCATTTCTGGTGGTTACTGTGTAGAAGCAGGAGCATGTCTGAGTTGGGCTGAGTGTGAATTCTGAGTGCCATTACCAGCTGGCAGAGATGCTGACACAGTCGTTGCACCGATGACAGGTGGGCACCGTCAGGAACGTGATTGCTTTAATTGTACCTTGTCTGATCATGCTTAACATAATTTCAGATTCCTACCAAAAATTTAAAGTACAGTTGAAAGATCTGCTGTGCCAAGTTGCATGCCAGGGGCGTCTCAAATAGCTGCAACTTGTGAGCAGGTTCTGTGGGAAACATTTAATGCAGAGCTGAAATCTCTGTGCCCAAAATCAGGCCAAACTATTCCTGTTCTCACACACACACACACATACACATAGGCCTCATAAACCATGTTTTACTGAAAGAAGTAACGTTCACAACATTGTCCAAGTGACAGTGGCAGCTCTCTTTGTGTATTCCTCTAAGTCAGAACAGATTTAGCAACACTAAATGCACTATAATACTGCCTTGCATTCCTGAGCTTATACCATGGCATGGTTTTAGGGAGGAGATGCAGAGCTGCTGATTCCTGTGCTTATTGGTCACTCAACCTTCTACTCCCTGAAGTTATGTGAAACACACTCCTTCCCCCTCAGATGTTTCTCTACCACCTCACACACAGTGTCCTCTCAGCATGTCATAAAAAGCAAGAGACATCATTTCTGGCCCAAAGGATACACATTTGCTTTAAAAGGTTTAGACAACATACCCCAAGTCTTCTGTGCTAAAAAGAGAAAATAAATTATTTTTTTTATACAAAGACTTACACTTGGACCATATATAGGGACAATTTGTAACTTCTATTTTTTTTTTGTTGTTCAAGTTGATTCACTGTAGTCTGGTTTAAGTCTTGTGTTCCTTTTATTCAAGTAACACTAAAAATGTTCTTCATAAGGCCAGGAGTTTCTCGTAACCATCAAGTGCCCTAAACTACTTGAAGAGATAGCTGTTCTTATTTGCATAATTACTGAAATGGGGGAAACTCATGGTGGTCCAGCACCAGTAATAAAATATTTTTTATAAGAAATGCATAAGAAAGAAATGTAATATAAATATAATAATGTAAGAAGAACCCTTGATCATTTATCACTGTTTCATTTTAATGTCCATTTGAAAAGGAATATTGTAATTACAAACAATAGCCAGCATTTCTATATGTGTACACCTAAATTGATTTAAAAAAAAAAACAAAAAAAAGGAGGGTTTTTTTAATATAAGTTCTTTTTCTGAGGAAAAAGTTACTACCTGAATTTCTTCTTGTACCAAAAATAGAACTTTAAATCTCAGAAATCCGTAATAAGAATGGTCTAGCACTAAACATGTCAGAGAAATAAAGTATCTTGCTCTCTCAGTTAGCATGCAAAAATTTTTTTTGCCTCTTCTTTCCTTTTCAGAGAGAAGTGAACTGTTTTTCTCATCTTTGTCCATTCCACTTGTGAATATGAATGTTTCCAGAAGTCTACCCATGTGATGCTTAACCTCAGATCTCCTCTTTTCATATTCATCAGTTAGAAGCACAACTAACTCTGAAGTTAGATCAGCAAAAAATATATCTTCCTTATTCCTTTGCCCATAGTCACTCTTCCTTGGGCTTAGTTTCTTTCTTCTATGTGATCACCAGTAAAATTGTTCATTGCAGAATTGTATTTGCTGGACACTCTAAGCTTTTGGTATTTAAAGACCTACCTGTATAGTTTTTTGAGTTTTAATTTAAGGAATGAATGCTGAATTATGTTTATATCTCATACTGTTGTATTTCATTCATTGCAAAATCCCTCACTTAATGGGAATTTTGCATTGATCATTAATTATCCCATGAATTGAAAGTGAATGAAAAACTCATTCTTCCTCAATTGAGTCTCCCTAGAAAAAGATTTGATGTTTTGCTGACTACTCTAAGTTGAAACACAGCTGATGTGAGCAGGAAGAAAATAAAAATTTTGAATAATATCTAGATTTTCTCCCTCTGTCTTACATTTTTCCTTTTTTTTTTTTGTTTGCAATCCCTTTCTCAATGCAAGAGGAGAAATTCTTGCCATTTGATTAGATTTCTGTTTTTAATTCTGCCTCAGTCTTATTTACGCACTCTCCATTAATTTGTAAATTTATTGAACAAATGGAGTGTAAGAATGTCTTTGATGACCAGTCTGCATTATGATTTATTTTCTTGTTGGTTCCCTCTATGTATTTCATAACTTTGAAGTTATTGGGTCTGCTATGTAGTTCTTCTCCCCAGGAATTTTATTTCTCTTAGATACTTTATTCGGCTATTCCTGGGTCATCAGCCCTGAAGAAAATGGAGGCCTCCTACTTCTGAAGTCTTTTTTTTCTCTTTTGAAATCAAGAATTTCAGCTACAGAACGTAATTGTGTTATAAGTCATGACAGGTTGCTTACTGGATGTCAGTGAGGGAAGGCCCATGAAGGATCAAAACCAGAGACAATATTTCAATGCTCTCTAGAGTTAATAAACATCCAGAATGTTCAGATCCTAGACTGGGTCTAAGTAAACGTGTTGAATGTGAAAAGCCATTTCAGTCTCTCACACTGTCTTAGTTGTTTTTATTACTTTATCCGTGGTGCAACTGAAAACAGAGCCATTGGAAATAATGATTTATGGAACTATATCTTGTCATTGTGACTTCCAGGAAATCAGTAAATATTCATGACAGGTGAAAAATTAATATGTCATTCCTTAAGGGTATCTTGTGGTGTTATGAAGACATGAGATAAAATTCTGCACTTATAAGAATAAATGTGTTCCCTATATGCCAATAGAGACATGGTCATTTACATCAATACTAATTTTTTTCAGACCACTGTGTATGGTAGCTGCCCCATATGATCCTGTAGATTTATGGATTCTGCCACCAGCACTTTTTAAAATTAAAAAAGTGAAGGGACATGAGAGATTCATTTTTTGAAGGGCACATTTTTCATACTCTTTCATCAAAAAATATGACAAGTAGCTTATTATCTTTGAGAAGTTGCCATTTAGTGAGAGTACTGTCAGGATTTTATTATTTGGATGCTTTAAGTACTTGACACATTTTATTGAATAGTGTAATACTATAAAAACTTGCTGATTTCTTAAAGAAAACGATCTTGATAATAATCATCTTTCAGATCTAAACAAAGAGGAACTTTTTAAACAACTATAAAATAATCTGAGACAGCTATTTTGAACTTTAGAAGCTTCACATTGAATTCTGTTGAATGTATCTCTTGTCAGTGTGAGGCAACTAAGAGCCATTAGCATTCTTATGATAATCACATTCAATATTGCAAATATATGAGCTCAAATAGTTCTGTTCCATATCTCTTCCTAGTTTTTGAACTGTTTAAAAAATCAACCCTCATTAAATCTGAAGGTTGCAAGAGCATATTTCACAGTTTAATGATTAATTCTGCAGATTATTGAAATGCCATTCAAAGAATCAAGCCCCCTCTTAGGAAAAATCTGGATATTCAAATGCTCACTGGTTTAGTATCTCCTTCTGTCCAGAAATATACTGGCATATTGTAGTACATTTATCCAAAATTATGGTTGTCAACAAATCAGCTGTTCAACTTGAACCAAGTTGGGAAAATGACATCAGCGCTTGTAGCCAGCAAAGAATAATTGGACTGTAGGGAGTGACATAGCAGAGAAGGAGGTATGAGATAAGTTATCAGAGAATGCACTGAACTAGGAATTTTGAAAAGACAGAGGAAAGGAGATGGAAAAAAATATAAAATTAGTTGCAGAATTTTTTTTTTGAACAGAGAAAGAAAATGTGCAGAAAAAATGAAATTCAGTGAAGGAGAAACAGGCAATGTGTCAGCTCCAGATTAGTAAACTGACATGGTCATATAAGCATAGAGAAGAAGTATTAGTCACTCAAAGCAGATTTGTGTATGGAATTAAATCATGGTATTTCCCTATATATTTTCACCTAGATTTAAGGCAAAAGTCAAAACAAGGTAACACTGCATAGAACAAACTTTTTTTTAATACACATATGCTTGGAAACTTTCTGCATTTGCAGTGCTATTGGTGTGTCTCATGGGAATTTTGTTTCTGGGCCCTTAATGCCTCATATTAAAGAGTAAACTGTATTTCCCAAGGCTCATTGCCCATTTACTATACATTAAATTCAATATACTGTCAATATACAGTCAGCTGGAAATGGTGATAGCATATGATTCAAACATAATCTTCCTCAAAAATACTACAATGAAAAAGCAAAATGATAGATATAGCAGCAATTCCTTTCTGTTTGAAATGAAGTTGAAATTTTGGTCCAGGTAAAAGTGACAGGTTTCTTTTCAAAATTTCTCAGTAAACTTCTTCAAGCTCTTATACATTTTAACAGTAAGCTTCTATAATAAGAAAAGGAAATGATTTTCATTCAAGCTGATTCACTGTAGTCTGGTTTAAGTCTTGTGTTCCTTTTATTCAAGTAACACTAAAAATGTTCTTCATAAGGCCAGGAGTTTCTCGTAACCATCAAGTGCCCTAAACTACTTGAAGAGATAGCTGTTCTTATTTGCATATCTCTCATTGGAGAGCAAAAGAAATTTCATATTTTATGTGAGCTTTGGAAAATTGGCATAGAATGGATACTTGGATTCCTAAAAAATTAAAAAAAAATTTACTACAGGGTTATCTGCTTGAAAGACCTTTATTGGATTGCAAAATTTGGAAAAGTTACTTTACCTCTTGATCATCAAGGTATTCTCTTTACAAATCACATTTATATGTACCTGTAAATAGTATTTAGTAAATCACTGCTACCTTCCCAAATTAACAGATATTTATTTTCTCAGATCCTAATCCAACTGACTATTTATTCCTTCAGGAATGCCTTGCAACAACACAAATTTCAGAGCTTGCTTCTTGCATTTTATCACTCAACCTGTCACTTAGATGAGAATACAATCTAAACACTGTTTATTCCTAGAAATTCCAGACAATCTCAGTCTAAAAAAATAATGTTTTTTAAGTTATGTTCACCCTCACTTATTCTAAGTCTCCAATGTTACAAAATAAAAAATATTAAAAGAAGTGCCAAACATGTACAGCATGGAATATTTGTAAATCTTTTTATGGACTGCAAAGCAACAAACAAGCAGATTAAGCAGAACTGGGTAAAATACATTAACACACTAAAAATATATTAATATTTTTCAAAAAAGGGCATGTGAAGTGATTGGTGAAGGGTACTGATACTTATTACAGTGATTTTTAAGCTCTTCCCTAATGCAGGCTAAGATGGAATCCTTAAGCAAAACCAGAAAATTAATAGAAAATAACTAGTCATTTTGAAGAGATGGATGCATTTCTGCTCTAACATAGCTTTTTCTTGCTGAAATTATTTATCATAAAATCTAGTTGTTTGTTGTGTTACTGTTGGCAAACTATTTCACAGGTATTTTTGTAACTTTCATGTAGCTAATACAAAAATAACTATTTCTACTTCTATGTGTTTGTTTTTCATAGAACATTCCCTTATGACTAAACTTCTGAATGTAAGATGTTTAATGTTTCACATCAGCAACTGTGTATTTCAACTATATGGAACACAGTTGCAGTTTTGCAGAAGGACTCACAAATTTCTGGGTTTGTTTTCAATTTTAATCTATTTATACTGGGATTTGTGTATAGACAGAATCTTTGAAGTCAAGTAATATAATTAAAGCATCTGTGGAGAATTTGCTTCTCTTTAAAACCTAAATTGTGGACTTGTGTTACAGAAACTCCCTAGAGTCAGGTACACTTACCCCGATGTGGTTCACAACAGAAGTTAGTACCTGACAACAGGAGTGACAGCCTCAAAATGGGAGATACCTAGCAGGTGATGCAAGTGGGTAGGAATCTCTGTGAGCCTGGCACACTGAGCCTCATCTACTTTTGTTTCTTCTCCTCTCTGTAGACATGGCCAAAAAAATCCCACTATGAAATACCTATTACAGGAATAACTAATAGCCTAATGATAGCATGCACAGTTTGTACATCAAAAGGATGTTTTTGGAGCCCCTAACCTGCCTGGTTGTGCAGGAAGATATAATCCCTTTTCTTTCCCCAAACCATCTGATCAGTGGATTCTCACAGCGCATTTCACTACGTTTGAGTTTCTATACTAGCTACATAATTAAATATTAATAAGGCTAAATGGAGATTAAAAGAGAATTTCATGTGCACTCTGCCTGATATTAATAATATCTAGATGCTTAAGGTTTTTGCCTAGAATTAAGAAGAACAAGGTGCAAGTTCCTGGCCCATGACTGTATTCCTATTAAGAAACTGAAAGTGTTAATGACTGTTCTCTGAGGGTAATTCTCACATGTTAGGATTGCAATCAGGGCTATGATGACACTGGAAAAATTTTATCTAAAGACCATCTTTAAAATTGCAAGCATTGACAAATGACTTGCAGTGCTCAGAGAGGTTTCCCAGAACTCATTTAGAGCTGTAGTTGAAGCCAGATGAGTTTCTGACTGGGATGCACTTTCCCAATCCAGCCAGAACAGACCTTTCTGCAGCAGTCTGTTGTACAGCTGGAGAATGTCTTTGACTGGGGTTAAGCAGAAAAGAGAAATAATCTGAGAACTGAGAGCTTTGTATATTTGAAGTATAACTGCTAGCAGAAATGTAGACATTTACAGGGCTAAGGAGAAGAGAAGCTGACATCAGTAATGATGACAGTGGAAGGAACATCCTAAAGATAGGTTGTGATTTTCTGGCGGTTTCAAAATGCGTATACTCAAATTAGGAATTTGTATATAATATTTAATTTATATTAATAATTAATAATTTGTATATATTTTACTTATCAATTTTACGACTTAACCAAGATGAGAGGCATTTGAGTATCCTCTAAAGTGTTGCTTGAAAAACAGAGAAAGCTGTGGTGTCTTCACCAACAGAGAAGTTGTAGGAAGCATTGGACTGAGGCAGTGCCCATAAGTTGCAAACTGGCCACTATGGTATAAGTGATGATTCTAGTTATTAAAATGTAAAAGCAAGTACATCATTATATCTCTTAATGCTGTTTTAATGTATTTTTATATAGATTGTTATTAAACAAACTAGACTTAATAAATATTAAACACAGCTCTTATCTAGAAATGTTTTTCCAGTTTTAATTTAAAGGGAGAAATTGGGTTCCAGTTGTCCTTCGCTACAGATTTCCTGCTGGTTCTTTATCTGTTTTTGAATGTCAATGAATAGGAGTTTCAGTTATTCATTAATATTCAAGAAGTGAAAATCTACTTGTTATCTCTTTGATTAATCCAGCCTATTGTGCCTTATAGCATCAATCACAAAACATTGCAGTGGGTAATGAATTACTATGTGACTGCAGGAAACCATAAGGGATATTAAACTAAACTTAATCTTTTTAACTAACGACATCCTAAAATGAATGCAGAAGATAGAATTTCTCAATAAGTAACAGAATGGAAGGCTTTCTTTGGAGTTTCTGATAGATATTCTTGAGCATTTTCTCTATTAAAGACATGCACACTAAAAAAACCACCAAGTATCTTATTTTTCCTGCAAATTAATTCCAGTCTCTGGTGAAAGAATTTTGAAAAAAGCTAAAGTTCAAAAGTTTCTCTCAAAGGTTTAGAATTTACTTTTTGACTTCTGTCTTAGGTTAAAAATGTAAGATGTGCCCAAAGTATGTATTCTATCACCATCTTCATGAGGTGTTGGAACCAAGTGGGGCAGTGTTTCCCTTATCTTCTGCTAATGGCCCGTCAATGCCTTGCCCCATGACTCATAGATAACTCCCTCCAGGAGCTGTCTCTGTTTAATGGGCCATCAAGGACCCATTACGTGACTCATAGAATGATATCAGCCCATTGTGAGATGCTCCACCCAGGGGGAGGAGCCAAGCATTCCCACCTGCATATAATCCTGGGTTTGGGACAGCAGAGTCAGCTTTTTTCCCCACTGGACTCACGGAGGACAAGAGCTACCAGACCTTTCTACGAGACCACTGCTTCGACAAGACCATTTCATCTGGACTGCTACTAACACCCTAACTAACAGGGTGTCAGGTTGTATTCTGACTTTGTCAGTGGTATTTTATACTATTGAATTTATTTTATTTTACTTTATTTTACTTCTTTCCTTTTGCTCTTATTAAATTGTACTTCTGACTTGGAGTCTCTCACTGGTTTTGCTTTCAAACCAGTACAACTTCTCATGCATACAAAAAAAAAAAAGTATTTCAAGACATCATTTTTAGGATAACAAAAGCCTTAATAAATAGTAAGATATGTTCATCTAGATTCATATTGCTACATGAAAACTTTCCCTAGGCAGTGCCCTTTGGTAGTTGCAGGTATACAGGAAGGAACTTCCTAAGCCCTGCAAGTTTCAGCTCACAAAGGTGAATGGAGGGTCTAAAAGACATTAATTTTTGAAGACAGTTGTATAAATTATAGGTGCAAAAGTACACCCCAGAAAATATCTTAAAATGAGTTGTCCTTTCCAGTAAGTGTTTAAACAGATTTGATTTGTATGGATAGTCAGGCCCTTTTCTATCCATTGCCTGTTTTATGCTTCCTACTTCCATAAACACAGAAGCATATGTAGTGGAAAATAGAGCATAGAAAATTTGTTGTGTGAATGCATCTGCTCTTTTTCAATGCATCTGCTTAAGAGTTTTTCTCTTCACAAAAAAAGTACAACTTTCAGTATGTGTAGAGAGGTGTAAGAAAGAAGTAGAGTAGGCTGGTGTGTAATAGCTTTCCACAGTCATACCAGAAGTAAGGTAATTATTAGATTCCCAGGGTTCATTTTGGTTTTAAATGTTACTTCTGCCTCAATAAGTATTGAATAATGAGCCCCAAACCCCCAAGTCTAAATCTAATTCTACCATGAGGTTTTAAAAGCTTATTTTCATGTAGGTGCAGAGTTTAACAAGAATCCTGTGACTTTTGCTTGAATGAAGGCTACCCTGCTGTGTTTGCTGAAGGAGGATTAGAGAAAAATGATATTAATAAATTATGAAGCAGTTAAAATAAACTGCAGGCTAGCAGAACAACAGAGTACAAAATCAGCAAGACAAAACCTATATGTTTTACATCTGTACAGCTCAGAATATGAAATAGATGTGCAGTGCCTGGGACGCATGCCTATGGAAGTGAACAATGCTGAGTAGCTGTGATCAATGCCAATGCATTCGTTAGCATCACAGGCAGAAGCAGAAATATGAGTGCTCTTAGCCCTTAATGAATTCAAGTGCCACTAAAGACAGAATTTTTAGAAGGTTTATCTCGTGGGACTGGTGCTAGCATAGGCAAATCCAGTGGTATACCCACAGTATCTCTACCCTTTTAAGTTTTTAATTAACAGGTGGAAATGGAAGATTGGGCAACACAAAAAGAACATTTCTGAAGTTCAAAGTGTGTTTGGACCTCTTCTGGAAAGGACTTTTTCCAAAACTGTCTTTCAGCTTTGGATTGTACTTCAACTTTGGATTTGTACCCACATGTAACTCCATATATTTGCCAACTGAAAAGAGAGAAAATTAAACTATTTGAAATGTTCCACCTAGGCAATAACAACATATATATTGTCATAGTATTGAGCACTGGAGGAGCCGATCAGACCCCTACACATGGAAATACTACAGGTATTTCATAATAAACAATTCCATTGCCCTTTATATGGTATGGATGCATTACTCCACAAGTAGATTTCTGTTGTGTGGTGAAGAGAAGACACTAGAGAGGGATAAAGTAGTATGGGCACATGCTCTACTTTGTTGACTACTTCTCTGGTTTTGTCAAAAAAGGAGCTAAGAGATGACAGCTATGCCAGTTTTCTGGCTTCTACCAGAGAAAATTTAATGGAATAAAGAGATTTTGTGGTGCAAAACAAGAAAAAAAAAAAAAAAAAAGCAGGTTTTACAACACTCATGATCTTGTGAATAAAGATCTGGTTGCCATATTGCCTTTCACTGTGAAAAGCATAAGGGCAAACCTGAAAGAGTGCTTCAACCATGCCATTCCTTTCCATAAGGTGAATTACAAAGCTGAACACAGTGCACAGAATCACTTTGCACCTGTCAGCCCCACTGCAGGTTGCTTTGGAACATGAGTCAATATTTTCTCCCAGAGGAGAATAAAAGCAGTCTGTTGGGGGTAATTTTTTTAATGTTAGTGGGAGCACTTATCTGCTACTAAAATTATAAAATCACCTTTAGTACATGTGAACACACATTCTAAAGTGTCTATGGTGCTATAGAAGAATTTTTAAAAAATTGAATTTAAACATCTATATGCAACTTTCACTGTCATCATTTAGTGGATTGTTACTTTGCTATGAAAGTGTTTTTCAAGCAGTTCTTCTCACATTTGGAGGAAGAGAAGCATAATAGAACCCAATCTGGAATACTTTTAGATGAAACTAATCTGGAAAATACATGCCCAGATTACATTTCGTGCAAGGGTTAATCAGCATTCAGTCCTTGGCACTGTGACAGAAATTCAGGAAATTCTTAAACACCTCACTGAAATGCATAAATCGTGGATGTTAACTGCACATCACTCCATTGATTCACATATCTACTCCTACCCCTGATTTCTACTAGGTTACTCATGGACATCATGTATTCCTTTCATGAGACAGTTCTATGTTATCATCAAAGTACTATAGCTGGGAATTTAATTTTACTGAAATATTTTTTGCTACTTCCAGAATATTTCTGCTCTGACTGTTAGAAAGTTTTCTTCTCCCAGTCTTAGGATGGGATGCTGTCATGATCGATTGACTTCCCGTTCTATGTACTAATAAAGCTTACAGAGGTCTTCTCTCTCCCTGAGATGAAACCTTTAATGTATGGAAGAGGACACTCATATGCTTTTTCAGTCACCTTTTTGTTAGATTATGCTATCCAAACTATTCAATATGTGTATATATTTTTATTTAAATTGAAGCAAAGATAGGTAGGATCTGAACAATTACTGAAATTTCAAGCAATTATTTAAATAAATCTTTAAAATATCTATTATAGCTCCATCATGACAACATATAATTTGAAAAATACCTTTTATTTTTCTTATTCTTTGTTACCATGGTTATAGTTTTAATCACCACTCTCAATTACTACGTTACTTCATTATATTGTTCAATTTTTATTAGATTTTACTAACATTTTCAGAATAATTAGTCTTTAATGCCAAGTGAAGATAAAATGTATTTTGAGACTGTAAAAGAAAATAATACAGCTAGGAATACAATTAGGAATACAGTTAAGAAGTGAAGTTCTATAGTTTTTCTTAAAGCTGACATAAACTTCTGAGAGAAGGATGGAAGTTATGTATATATTCGGATCTAGTGCTATGAAACACTGGGGAACAAAAAGAATTCTTGAACTTGCTTTCATTTCATAACAGTTGTTTTCAGAATAAAGTTTCTCTGTCCCTTAAAATATATAAGACTTCTGAGAAATATTATACCCAAATATTAAATTTCAACCTGTGTTTCAACAGGGGTTGGAAGATTAAGCAATCTTACTGAGCTAAAAAGAAGGCTTCTTGTTCTATTGAAGGCCTTTTAAAGCAATACAAGTGATTTGTTTGTCATGCAGTGAAATATTGAGAGGGTTTTGGACTTTGTGAACAAGAGTTTGAGACACTTGGTTCCACAGTGTGAATTGTTCACTCACTCTATTTATTCTGGGATTTAGGTTAGTATAGAACAGACAGACTTGTACATGCCAAGAATGGCCTCCTCCATGATATAACTGCTCCTCACTTGTCATATGCTACTCCTGACCAGATTTTCATTGTTTCCCACTATGCTGGGAACTCCTCAAAACACACAGTGGTGTCTTTTTCTTGAGCATGATGTTCACAGTACTGACCCAGGAAAGAGCAATGTTGTCTCTGGTCCCCCTTCCAAAGGACGTGACATATGTTCCTACTGAAGTCAAGCATTTATGGTGTGATTTCCTGAATGCTAGGTCAGTATCCATGTCACTGAGCTATATGTATGCTGTTTCTTTGCTCTCCTTAAGGATTAGGAAATACTGGATTTGTCACCATGCAGCGTTAATTTACTTGATAAAAATACAATCCTGTTTCAAAATAGCATGCAACTTCAAGTTGAAAGATAAAGTATTATTCTAGGGGGAAAAAAAAGAAAAAAAAGATAGGTTCACCTATTTTATTCCCTGTAATCTAAACCCAGTACACTAACCAATTAACACTACATGTGTTATTTTTGCACTTCAACACCTCAGAAGACTTCAGTCTAGGTACTGAAATTATTTGAACAGCTAGAATTTATAATGTTGTCAAGAGTATGACAATGATAATAAAAACAAGATATATTTGATTCTATACCACTAGGAAAATGAGCTGCATTTATCCCACACACATATATTTCAATAAGACATAAGAAGGCAGAATTTTTTTTTTATCTGAATATCTCAGGAATGCTTAAAATTCTAGCCTATGTATAATACCAAAATCGCCTTTGGGAGTGCCTGCATGCAGCCCTGCTTCTTCCAGTCCTTCTTTACTCTTTCATATGTGGTGACATCCAAGTATCACCACATATGAAAGAGTAAAGTGTCATGGCCCCCATGTAGTGGGCCATGACAGCATTTATATATTCAGGAGCTCATTGAAGGAAAAATATCTCCTTATTTCTTATGATCACTGTTCCAAATAGAGCATAGCCATGGTGCCAAACAGTCTGACAATAGCATGGATTGTTTAAATTATTGCAAAAAACGTATCTTTTTATTTGTAAATAGTCAGGATTTTGTTGTTGTTGAGCACTTTTTAATAAAGGAATCTATGCACTCACACATTACTTCTTTCATGAAACAATGTTTGACTGTACTGATGTTGATATCAAAACTCCCTTCCCAAATGAGCAAGCTTACTAACTGCCCTGTTACTGAAGGAGATTCACATGTGTGGGAGAGAACGTGCCTGCTGCTGCAGCCACTACTAGAAGTTACCACTCTTTGCTGCAGAAGGAGCCCACTCCACAGCAGAGAGGGTGTGAAAATTTTGGAGTAACTGCAAGAAGCAGCCTCTTGCTGATGAAGCTGACAGCTACCGCTCCACTGGAATCATCAGATCTAGATAAATTCTGAACGAGCTTTGTGGCCTCAGGTGACTTTTCTGGTACCCTGAAAAATTACTGTGGCCCCACATGAGGTAAGAATCTAAAGAGGTAAAAGATGTTTCAAAGCTGTCCTTTCAACTTTCTTAAGGTTTTGCAATCAGAAGTTATTATACTACCTCTGCAGTTGGGAAACAGGGAGTCTCACAGGATATACATGGGAAAGTTTTGGGCATTATGGCTAGTGGCAAAAGTCTTCTCAGCAGCTATTTAGTTTTTCAGATATCTATCTGTTTTACACAGCTAACTCATAGTAGCGAACCACAGTTAATGTCTGTTATTTGTTATTGCTATTTTGTGCATTAAATCAATATAGGCTACAAGTCTTTACCTCAGAGTATATCTTGAGCAGTTTTCTTAATGTGATTTCCTTCTAATATGCACTCTTGTGTTTGCTTGTAGCCTTTTACTTTCACATTTTAAAATGATCTCAGCCTAAACCAAGGGAGCTGAAAAACACATGACTTGTCTCTTTAAAATGCAGAGCCATCAGGGTCCTCTCCTGCAAAGGACTGATAAGTGCTTTAAATTTTTCAAATATGGTAGAAATTGTGGCCTTTCGCCTTTAGCCTTGATTAGGGTTGGGATTTAACACATGCTGCCTCCGTATTTTCTCTGATTAGATTGTCCTTGGGCAAGTGCATCCAACACGTGCTAGGCAGGTCAGTGATCAGTCTTCCTCAGGGAAAAGAACAAAACCAGAAAATATTCATAATTCATTGTGATCAGACATTTAAGAGTACACTACAGAGATCTGCTGGCTATGGGAATTTATTCTACAGTCTTATTATTATTTTACAATTTGTTCTCCATGTTGATCTGACTGATATGCTTTCATTATTTTAAGGCATTAGTATTTTTTGACTTTGTATATACAAGCCAGAGTTTAATTATCCTCATATTTGCCTGTAGAAATATTTCATTCTTTCAAACAATTTTGTCAGGTCTAAAAAAAATGTTCCTTATTTTAAGATAAATTGATCAGACCAAGGTATGAATGTGATAAGAACTGCTGAATATTGACAGCATAGGACACTTTTCTGCAAGATTTTAACTGTGTTTTCTACCTTTTAGTGAAGCAAATATGCATGCTATATAGATATTTACAGTGCACCATTCTCAGTTATAGAAAATCTGGTTTTAAAACAGAAAAAATTTTTTTCTAAGTTTTTACCCCTAAGGTGAGTTTAAAGATCTTAAAATGGTACTCTCAAACTGTGGGCTCGTGTACAGCTGCACACAAAGGAGTGAAATTTGCTTTTCTGCAGGGAACCAGTGTGATTCCTATGCAACACAAGTTCTACTTAAACTTGACCTCAGAAAGCTTAACATTTCTCAGAATCACAGAATAGCTGAGCTGAAAGGAACCTCTAGAGATCATCTAATTCAATCCCCTTCTACAAAAATGGGGTTAACTAAAGCAAGTTGCTTCAGGTCATGTTAAGCTGTGCTTTGAATATCTCCAAGGATGTTGACTCCACAACCTTCCTGTGCAATCTGTTTCAGGGTTCAGCCACGCTCACAATAGTTAGGCCTTTTCATATGTTTTAAAAGAATTTCCTTTATTTCCTTTTGTGCCCGTTAGCTCTTGTTCTTGCACTGGATACCACTGAGAAGAGTCTGGCTTCCTCTCCTTTATTTTCTGCTGCAGCGGGTTGACCTTGTCTGGCTGCCAGTTGCCCACCAACCCTCTCTATCTGTCTCCCTCCTCAACAGGACGGGAGGAGAAAACAAGATAAAAAAACCTCATGAGTTGAGTTAGGGACAAGTAGGCTATCCAACAATTACCATCACATGCAAAACAGACATGGAAATGAATTTAATTTGTTACCAATTAAATTAGAGTGAGAAAATGAGAAATTAGAAAAAAATCTGAAAGCAGTTTCCCCCAATCCTTCTCTTCTTCCTGTACTCGTCTTCACTGCCAATTTTTGTACCTTCTCCAAGGAGCTCAAGAGGCAAGGATATGGCTGTCACAGTCCAAAACACTTTGTCCCTTTCTTCTCACTCTCTTCCCTTGGTACAGTGTGATATCTCTTACACATGAATTTCAGCACTGAGTCTTTCCCATGGGCTGCAGTTCTTAACAAACTGTTCCAGTGTGTATCCTTTTCATGACATGCTTTTTATCCAGGAATGGACTTTTCCAGTATGGGTTTCCCTCTGAGTGACAGGTTCTGTTAGAAAACCTGCTTTGGCAGGGTTTATCTCTGCAGGCCACAGTTCCTGCAAAAGCCTGCTCCAGCATGGGCTTTTCAAGGGATTAATGTTTCTTTCAGGGTATATCCACCTGCTTGGTGTGGGGTCCTCCATGGGCTGCAGGTGGATATCTACTCCCTCTTGGACCTCCATGGGCTGCAGGGTGACAGCTCCCTCACCATGGTCTCCTCCATGGATACCACCCCTGTAGCTGCTCACTGTCAAACCTTTCTGCTAAAGCCAATACACCTGCTTTATGTATGAGTATAAGCATTGAACAAATACTCCTGAAACTCTTCTGTTTAAGTTCAGTCAACACCATCTCTAAGTCTCCTCTTGTATGTCAGGTCCTTTAGTCCTCTAATGATCATCATGGCTCTTTGCTGAATGTGACCTTGGAGACCCCTGCTTCTTTTTGACTGGGGAGCCCAGTATTGGACACAGAACTGCAGTTGTGTTTTACCAGGGATGAACTAAGGGAGAAAGATCACCATCTTTGACATTATGATTATGATCTTCCTAATACAGCCCAGACAGCTATTTGCCTTAGCTGCAAGAGTAGTTTGATAGATCATGTTCAACTTGGTGTCCAACAGGACCCCCAGATTCTCTGCCCAGCTACTGTTGAACCTCCAACCCCAGCATATATAGGTGCATAAGGGTCTTTCCTTCCAGGTGCAGAATATTGCAATTATGGTTTTAAAGGATCTTGAGATCCAAGTCAACCTCCTTCCACAGTCTGTCTAGGTCTCTGAAGGCTACCACAAGTAATTGATGTATCAACCACTCCTTCCAGTTCTGAGCTATCTGCAATCTTGTTGAGAGTGTATTTTGTCCCACCATTCAGGTCACTAATGAAAATATTAAATAGTGCTACCCCATATATTGGCCTCTAGAAATACACTTTTTTTAATACTTAACATGTCTGGAAATTATTTCCAGTGGGATTCTCTCTTTTACATTCCCAGGGTTTAGGATTAGGCAAATCAATGTGTTGTTCCGTATATCTTCCTATATCTTATCCTTCTTGTAGGCAGAAGTGCCATTTACTTTCTTCCAGCCCTGAACAACCCACCTTGATCACCATGACCTTTCAAAGGCAATAGAGTCCTCACTGAGGACTCACAAGAGGACAGCTGACACTGGTCAGCTCTCTCAGCATTTGTGAGTGCATCCCATCAGATCCCATGGACTTGTGTATATCCAGTTCACTTACCTGTCCCTAATCTGACCAGCCTATTCTGAGAAATATTTCTTGCTTCATAATTTCCCAGTGGTTTCAGGGACCTGGCATTACTGAGGAAGAGTCTTATCAGTAAAGACCAAGGTGAAGAATGTATTGAGTTATCTCTGTCTTCCTCATGGTCTTTGTCACCACAACTCTTGTCCCATTCAACAATGGACCCAAATTTTCCTTCATCTTCCTTTTACTGTTAATATACCTGTACAAGCTCTCCTTGTTTCTGTTTGCTTCCTTCACCAGATTAAACTACAAATGGATTTGGCTTTCATAACCTAAGGATGGGGCTCCCTTTAATTCTTTTGTTGATTATAAGGTCTGTCTTGTCCATATCCTCTGGCACTCTTTACTTTCCAGGCTGATCTACTCCTTCTTCACTTGACTGGGGATATCCAACTCCTTTCTTCACTGTCCCTAGTTAAAAAAAGCACCAAAGCAGCAACATCCATGGACTTCACATTGGCCAGAATAACCTTAGGATCCATGTAACCCATGCAGTTAACAGCCATAATTGTCATTATTTCAGCTTGAAGCATTGGGCAAGAATGCTGGGTTTTTCTGATTAAAGATCTGAAGATAATTGTCTGATTGATTTGATCTTACAAACTTGAAGGATTCTAGTCTGACTAAAACTTTGAAAGCCAATGCATGATGTAATTTTTTTCTGCTTAAAAGGACCCTTCAGTTAGGTTGGAAAAGACTTCTGGGGTCAGAGGCCAAGCTATAATCTCTTACAGGATATATTTACAAAATCTATGCAGTAAGATGAACATTTTCATATGTTAAAGACTTTTAAAAAGAATTGTTCAAAAATGTCCATCTTTCTTAAAACAAGAAACATTAACATCAAAGCGAGTTCTTTTTCTGATTTGTGAAGTCATGAGTCTCCTAGAAAAGGGTATGATAATTTGATTACATTGGAGCTGTTTTCTTCACAATTGTTCCTTGATGGGTTTACTGCCCATCACTTACATATGCTTTTGTTCTTGTTTACTCTGTCTCCCTGAATAAGAATGCAGAAGTCTTCATAAATATAGATTTGTTCACACAGTTTCTGAATATACTCTTTTTTTTTTGTAAATTATGTCTTTGATTAAACTGCTATGTTATTCAGCAGTGTTGCTGCCTTTTAAGCCATTGGGAATATTCCTATTTTATATATGTGTCAAGGGTACAACCAGTAAAATCATACAATCAGATAATGTTTTGGATCAGAAGGGACTGTTGAAGGTAATCTTGTCCACCTCCTGTCATGGGCAGGGTCACCTTCCACTGGACCACTTTGCTCAAAGACTGATCCAGCCTGGCCTTGAATACTGAATATACATTTTATATGTCAGTAATAATAGCATGTTATGTGAACATTTTAATATTGAGGAATTATTTTCTGTATTTAAATTGCAAAGTATTTCTTAATACTCTCCTCTACAGTGGAGGCAATGAAACTCTCTATATTAAGTATTCTTGGAGTTTACTACTCAAAGCTGCTGTGTAAGGAAATTCCTACTGTGAAGATAATACACTTTCTCTTGCAACTACAGTCCTTTTACCCAGTTTCTGATTATTTGCAAAACAATAAGTATTTGGGCAGAAGTTAATTGCTTCTGTTCAATCTTTTGACACATTCTTCATTACTTTTAGAGCATGTGAACCTTTCACGCAGTCACACTTACAATTATGACTGATGAAATCATTAGATGTGTTACTAATATTCAGTTTATCCATATAGAGTTTGGCAACTTCTTAAAGGTCTTCTGTCAGGTTCATTCACTGTTTAGTTATTTGTTGTTGATACTGAATAACAATATGATCACTGTCATTTGTGATTACACTCTATTGCAAGCACAAATTTTTGGCTGCGTTGCTGGTGGTTCCAAGAAGGTTTCAGTTAAGTGAACAGAAGTTAATAACACCTCCCAGAAGTCTTCAGTTTCCTTGAGAAATAAACCCACTATTTTCTTACAATCCATGAGGAATAGCAATGAATACTGTAATTGATGAGGAAATACTGTGTCCTCCTATACTCAAATCTTACTTGCTTTCCTTGATAATTATGTCTCCTAAACAAAGTTAAATTTTGAGAACTAGAACTCTCACTTGTTGCAGTTCAAATGCTTCTAAATCAAAGTTCACAAGGCATGATCCAGTTGTCTTGATAAAGATTGTAGAAGTGACAGATGCAAAAGTACCTTCAGTAACTTGTATTCTGTGATTCAGCTGCAGAGTCTTGTTACACTTTAAGGGAAAAAAATCCTGTGTGGTGATGATCATGCTGGTTACTTATAAGCCATCTATATCCTCACCTTTTCTGTTTTCTGTGAAATATTCCCTGTGACTTCTCAAGAGGTAAAGCTTTGTCCTCTTTGTTATCTTTGATTACAAGCAGAATGTAATCCTTTGGACTATATCAACATTGAGGAGAAAACATGTAGTTGACAGTTTTTACCCAGATTTTCTCTAATGGAGGGATAATCCTGGTTTGAATCTATTTCATCCCCTATAGCAGAACTAAGCAAACCAGGTATAAATACAGCACACAAATGTGTAAGTATAGAATATGCTGAGGACCAAAGGTTCTTTATGGCTGATGTGTGAGCTTTTCCTCGTGTGTATACACCTTTCCTCACATATAGATGGCTGATTAAATTCTGCAAGCTATCTGTATTATATATTCTACTTTAAAACTCACACCTATAACTGAAGCCGAGAGAGGCACAGAAAGATGGGGGTCTGAAATCCTTATTTTCAATCCATGCTAGTTGCCACTTTTGTAGCTCTGANAAAAAAACAAACCAAAAAAAAACTATAGATTTTTCTGTAGTTGGTTTCTTGTTCCATTTTCATCTTTTCCTCTAAATTGAAAAAATACCTTTTGATGAAATTACCTTCTCTACAAATGTGGATTTTTTATTTTCAGGGAAGAAACTAGTATAAAGGCATTCAGTTTGAATGTTAATAGAAAGCAAATATGCTGATTTCTGGAGAAATTTCTGTACTTTTTGGCTTGCTACACAAATGTACTTGCATTTTCAGCTGGGACATCTAATTCCTAGAACCCTTAGCTGCTTTTCATCACAGCTCTAAAACTGTGACAGCAGTTGAAAATGGCTTGATTATGCTCATAAAGGTGTTGTGAGGCTTAAATAATTAATATTACAAAATACTTCAAAATTGTTAATTTAAAAGATGAGGTAGCAGCTCTTAAAATCTCGAACAAATCTTGAAGTCTTAGATAACATTACCTAATACCTAGAGCACTGCTTTATTTGGGAGCACTGTGTTATTTGGGACTACTACAGATAAAGAAGTGTGGTTTACCTTTATAGAAATTCTATTAAATGCAAAATAATAACAACAGGTCTGTCTGGATGCAGGCAGTAAGAAAATTTTGTAAAGGAAGGCTCTAAAAGGTACTCAGTATGTGTTCTCAGCAGCAGTGAGACTTAAATGGGCTACTTTTGTTCCCTCAGAATGACTCACAGCCTTATCTGAAACACATTTGTCAAAGTGATCCAGAGTTGCTTATTACTGGGAATGCTCACTGTGAAAAGATTAAATCTCTGTGTACCACGGTAGCCCCTTTATACAAGTTGAAACTGCTGTGACTCACGATAGGAAGCAGAGTATATTAGTCTGGGCAGAACCATGTTAATGTACTTCTTCCGCTGTACTCAGAGCAGTAGGAAGATGTTCGGTGATAAGGGGACTTGCACCATCTTCTTTCTGTTCTCCCCTCACTGAAATTCTAGTCCTTTAGGCACTCTTCCTACTGCTGTTTCTCTCGGTGGCCTGTCGGTAGCAGCTGACAGCACTTAGCTTTTTTTTTTGTTCCTGTTTTGATGATGTCCTTTTTTCCACACTCTCCAGCAATGCCGAAAATACAGCTTTCAACAGCCAGGCTGGTTTTCTTAACACTGTGCATTGCAGGTACCAGTGCAGACTGCAGTACAGAGTGGATTCACTTCACCTGCTTTCAGGTGTGTGCATCTGAATTGGTTCACGCCTCTAACAGTCACTGCAGAGAAAGGCAAGGTTACAGTCAGGCCTCCACTTCACTTTTTTAGAATTACTCCAAGAAGGAATTTAGAGGCAATCCAGGCAATTAGATCTATGAGCTGGACTAGATAACCTTTCAAGAATGTCCCTTCCAACCTAAGCTATTCTATGATTTTACCAATTTTAATAATATGCTTCCCACCTTAACTGATAAAAATAATTTTGTGTTGCATTGCCAATTACATAAGGAGATGGGCCACGTCTTTACATATATACATATATATATGCTTCAATATTCCCATTTGTACATTATCATGAAAATTGCAATTCTGAAACTGAAAGCATCAGTAAAGGAAGCACTGGCAAATGATAGGGAGTAGGAGAGTCTAGCGTATTTTTGTTTGTGTTCCTCCTGAACAACCAGCACTCTCGTGGTGAAGCTGGGTTTTTTTGGGATTTTTGGGTTTGTTTTATTTTTGTTTGTTTGTTTTCTTCTTTTAAACATTATCACCTCAGAGACTGTATTACTTTAAGAGAAAAAAAAATAGCTATTTGCATATTTTTTCAAACATGTAAAAGAGTTTAGCTATTATTGTCCCTTTTGGATAGATACTAGAAATTTCCATAACTCAGTTCACAGCAGGACTTGCTGGTACATTCATAATCTAGTTTGTTCCTGTCTGGAGTAAATATATCCATTAATACAGTTTAGGTTCTGGCACATCTCAAGGAGCTTTTGTAGGTCTTCTGTATTTTTAATATTTAGATTCTACTCCTAGGATTGATTTCTCACTAATGTGTCATCACTTCTTTGTGTAGGCAGATGATAGCCAAATCTATTTTACACTTCTTTTAGATCTCATATTGCAGTGTTTTATCTTATGTAATGACCTCTATTATATATAATTTTGCCTGCCACATATCTTAATGAAGTTAATACAGTTTGCACCTCTAGGTTAGCTATGGTGTACTAGCATTTGTGATGTTTTCCAGTGAATGTTGTCCACATTTTTCTGGCAGATGAAGTTGATTTATTTTCATATTCTCACCATATTCCTGTAGTTTTGTCATAGGCACCTGTGAAGTCTCATATTGATTTTAAGGCAGTTAATAAATTGCAAAGTCCAACACCTGAGATGTCTCTCAACATTTCTTCCTGACCTTCCATTGTCTTATATTTAGGCAGAGCTGTAGGCGATGATTATATGTCACAGTGGCAGTCCTTTTGAAAAGTTCTCTTTTTTACCTTATCTGGGTGGCAGAGACAGCAGCTTTAAAGGGATTTATGTTTTATTACAATTCAATCTTGTTTTGAGTGGCAACACTAGCCAAAACCCAGGCATATTATTTCCAATTTGATGCCTTCTTTTTCTTGAGGTAACCCTGAGCACAGTTTCTCAGAGCTACTCTAAGTGTCTCAAAGCCCTGCAGCATAGATATTGGGAATAGAACTCATCTCACAAAACATAGGTATGCATGCATACTTTTGTGCTCATACTAATTCCATAGAAATTGTTTCGCACCAGTGAAAATTAATGCTTGATGTTTGCAGATGTTATTTCTTTATGAAATTTTAAAGCCAGAGCTTTCAAAATGGACTAAAGGCAACCGCTGTAATATTATACTTAGTTAATCAATTATTATTCTTATAAGAAAGATGTATTATTTAAAATTAATACAATTTTTCTTGCTGTGTTGTGCAGAAAATCCACAACAATTAATAAAGAGGCAAAGATCTGGGTAAGGGGCTGGATACATAGATCAGGATGCAAAAACAACCCACACAATAGTCTAAACACTATACTGTGCAGGAATTCTCACTAGCTTGTCCTTGTTATCTCTGTGAATCTTCAGTCTGCTGCGCAGTAAATTACCTTTACAGTGTAGTGAGGTTGAGCATGCCTGTGGTACAAAATGCTGGATAGTCATCCTAGCATAAGTATTGTTTTAAAAAACAAGCAATAGGGTAATTAGCTCCACAATTTATAACATTCCAAAGGTATTCGTAGATGGGACTCTCAACAGTTAGAGTCCCATTTATCAATCCTGTAACATGTCTGTGTTTGCACAGGAATAGTTCTGTTTCTTAAGACTAATTTTCTTTCTTTAGTACAGAAGAGATTTCCTATACTACGAATTCTGATTTTCTTTCTGTTTTTTTCCCATTATGATAGGAAAAATTGCAATGAGATGAGATATCTCTTTCACAGTTGTTTACTTCTAGGTGCTCCTTTGTCTGCAGTGTGTCATTTATGAATCATAGAAAATTACTTCTGGTTGTCACCTCTAGTGTTCCATCCAGATCTCCATATTTTTCACTGGTTGTGATCACTATAAAACAGAATACCACTATTAATGCATTCTTGCTTTTATAATACCTCATTGTAGTCAGATAGAAAGCTAAGGAAATGAAGGAATGACAGTAATTTCCCAAATCACTTGGAAAACTTTTTCATTTCCAGAATTAAAGTAACAGAGATTTACATTTCATTGCAGGGCAATGCTGTTTAGCATCTCAAGGAAGCTTTGAAAATCTTACTTGTAGTGACCCAAGAAGATACGGAGTAAATGGATGCGGAGAACTGAAATCATCCCTACCTCCTTTAGGTGTTTTAAACTTAAATGAGAAGTTTCGGCTGAATATTTAATGTGGAAGTCTGACATTATCTCTTGGTTTCCTCATTATTTATATATCGCATACATTTGCTCAGTCTCATTGCCTTCCCTCTCCACAGACATGAAAGACTAATTGACACATTTTTTTTTCCATAATTTCCTTTTATATATTTTATATTTTACATTGGAATTCAGGTTGACTTTTTAACTCCTATTTTATGGTCCATAATTTGCTCTTCTAGAGTTATGAATCTTTTAGAATAATTGGTTTGTGATTATCCCCCTATTCCATCTCTAAGTAGTCATTACTTTTAACTGTTTGCCTTTCTGCTTCTTGAGTAAAATACAATGCCTGCTGTGCAGGTCAACAGTTTTCCTGAGAGACTGAAATTGCTGATTATCTTTCCCACAATAATCTCAATCATATACTGATTACACACTTACCTCTCTGATTGCTTTAATCCATGCTGAGTTTCTCCCTGAAAACTCAAATGACTCTGGGGCATCTGCTAGTTAAAAGCATGAGTGGCAACAGTGTATTCTCTAGATCTTAGTGTTCATTATTCTTTCTAGAAAGTGTCAGAACCTTTATATAAGTAAAGCGGGCAAACTTCTTTTACTCAGTGTTATTTGCTTCTGGAAAAGCAATGTCTGATTTTCCTTCAAAGCTACTGATAGCAGTCTTCATCCACTTGCTAATAAAATCTCTGTTTTATGTCTCAAAGGAGTGCAGTGAACAGTCAATACTTTTATTATTCAGACTAGGTAATTAAAAGAGTGATTTATCAATTTCAATTTTTTTAAATTTCCTTCCCTCTGCGGTGGAGAATACGTTATTTTTCCTGTCTCCATGGGGAAAAGGTGAATGAAATAATCCAGAACCCATTCCAAATTTTCTGTTGCACGTCTGATTTCAGGTTAAGTAGCAGCAGAGAGTTTGTGCATTATTTTGGATATCAACTAAACTAAGAATAAGAAGTAATATGGTATAGGTTCCTGGTGTTAGAAGTATCTGTTCTTTCTCTTAGAGCCATACACTTCCTACTAGTGATGTAAAGGCAGTCAGGAGAAGATGCAGCCTCAGGGCTGAACTTTGTGATTTCCACATACCATTCTAGGCTGCAGAATCCAGGTAAATTCCACATAATGTATATCAGACTAGAGAAAGAGAAGTGTGAACCAGACTAGAGAAAGAGAAGTGTGAACAGCTTTTTATTGCTGCAGCCCTGCTCTTTTTTTCCTCCAAGACTTGTTGCCAGCTGCCATCAACTGCACCATTGCTTCTTCAGTGTGAGCCCATCAGCTGTGAGCTAGGTGAGATTTTGCTGAGTAAGGCAGCATGTCAGCACACTGCAGAGATGCAGAATGTAATATGCAACGTCTTCTTTACTCTCTTATTATTATTTTTTCTTTCAATTTTCCCATCCGGACACTTTACCATAAAAATTACAGAAAAGATCCTGGAGACGCTTTAGGACTGAGAAATATTCTTTTTCCCTTTAAAGTTTATTATATCTTCTTGATATTACAGTACTTCTGTTCACACTATCCATCATGAAATAGGACAAAGATAAGCACTTCTTACCATTTCTAGGCAAGAGTGAGTTAAAAGTAGAGAATTTTGATGTGATGCAGTCTTTGGCTTATTCCTATAGAACCAGAGAATTTGTGCATGTAGCATTTGATTTCCAGTCAGGACTCTTCTAAGCATTGCTTTTGGGTATAAAACCACAACATTTCCTTTGTGCTCCTGTTTCATGTTGCTAATTAACATGGTAACTGTCATCAAAAGGCCAGTAGGCATTGATCTGTTGATCTCCCAAAGTGATTAGCAACATGAAATTTGCTAATAGGATTTGCCTGAAACATCACTGAAAAGCAGAAAGGCCAGTTTCACCTGTGTAACAATTTAATGTGGATGGGCTGTCACATCCAAAGGGTGACTGTTTAGTTCTCATCTTAAATAACACGGATATTGCAACTCTACACAAATGTTTATAGCTTTTCTTGCAATGAATGAAGACTGTCCTTCATTATCCCAGCACAAGTAAGCAATACTAAATTCTTTCATATGACAAAATTTAATGACAATGATGTAATCTTCTCAACAGGGTTATCAATACTTGATAATTTTGTTCTGAAAATGTTTGAAGAGACAAGATGATTATATTAAAAAAAAATAAAATGAAGCCTTATTTATTTATCTTCATCTATGTGTGTGACAGAGAGAAAGATTTGGTTGAGTGAGGATTTCTTAGAAAGAAAATTATAAAGTTTGCCTGTTATCATAGATTCATTTCATAGGACATTTTCCATAATGAATAAAGCCAAAGAAAATATAACAGTTCTTTCACTAATTTCTTGTAATAGCATTTAGGTTTTAATTGAATCTGTTAGTAAGGTGGTTGTAGGATGGAATGTGGTAGAGAAATAATATTTTCCCAATATTTCATTGTCTGTCAAGAAATTATTTCTTAAAATCCATGATACTTAGATAACTGTAACTTCTAACTGAAAGTACTGAAATGGTTCCTCACCAAACAGAATATTGAAAGTTTTCAATTTACATAATAATGGTATGATTTACATATTTATTAGTTTCATTTAATTTGCCGCAAACAAAATACTCTAATCTGGTTTGAGGATAATCTCTAACCTTCTGCTGTTCTTCATTTAATGCACACACATACACAGACAGACACACTCATACTGGCCTTTATCTACATTTCATAAAATGTGTTTGTTTTTCCTCTAAATACACTTCTCAATTCCAGGAAAGATATTTATTGGGGAAAATACCAAGAAATAAAAAGAAAAGAATGACCTTTACAGTTTTCTGTTTATTGTTCCCTTTTTGTTGTTGTTTTTGATCTGTGAGGTCTTCTCCTGGTCTGTTGATTTGTGAGGTCTTCTCTTTATCATGACTGTGTTAACAACTAAATTGCAAAAGTTAACAATTCCAGTTTTTGAAGACAATGTGTAAATGATGATTATTTATCACTACATTTAATAGTTTGTTAATATTTGAGTTGTAAAAATACTTCCTTACACACATAATATAAAAATTTTGAAGTATTTTCTATATATTAATATTTGTAGTCCTAAAAATTATACAAAAAATAACATGATGGGGGAAACAATCCCCCAACATATAAATTCCTTGTCAAATGTTGAGTTGTCACTATGCATAATACTAACACTAAGATGGAATCAGGAAGTAAATACAATTCTCTTATTAACATTTTTATGTATTATATCTCCACGATTGTTGCCATCAGGTAGAAGAAAAGATATTCAGCAGTATCAGGCAATATGTAGCTATGATATAATAAGAAAGAAGGAAATCCTCATGCTAAGGGAGTGCCAGAGATCTGATTGACCCTTCTAATTAAGCACTAGAACATTGACATATTTTAGAGTTTAGTTTTTTTGGGTTTTTTTGTTTGTTTGTTTGCTTTTGTTTTTTTTTTTTTTGGTTTTTTTTTTAATTAAGTGTGTTTTGCTGGGTGGTTTGTAGGAAGGAAAAAAAACCATTTTTTCCAAACTAAAAAACAGTCACAGAAATTCTTTTTAGTCATAAATGCATAAATTTTGAAACTAAACTGCCTGTTTGCTAGGCTTATTATCTTGGGAACAGCAGTCCAAGTGCAGCAGCCTTCCTTTCTGTTCTGTGCTCATCCTGGACAGCTTTGCAATGCTGTTCTGTATTGTGACATGAGATGTCTTTGTTTTCTTTTTGCTGTGGGAAAATGTAGTAGGAGCTCAACCTGGAATGGGGTCAGCAAACTTCACAACCATCACCAACACTGGCAGAAGCCTGTCTCTGTGGTCAGGCACATCCCTGCCCCCAGGATGGCACTCAGAATCACTTGCTCAACACCTGGGAGCTGAGCAACACTTGCACCACCTGGGAGGAAGGTGTCTGCACCCTTTAGCTTCCAACAGTACCTTTGTGTGGTGTTTTGTAGGCACATGTGAGATCTAAACACCTCATGAGAAGTGTCATGATAACTGGAGGTGCAAAGCCTGTAGGCAGAAGCTGGTTTGCTTACAGCAGTCTTGGAGCATGGGTGGACCAGGGTCATCATCATGCAAAAGGCTTTATTGCTATTTGGACTCAGCCCCCACTCCATCTCTACTACTTCTCCATTTTCACTGTAGTTCCAGTCTCATAAACACTGTGAGTGTAAAGGCATCTTTATCGAGTATCTAAGTTAACCAAATGTAGAGAACAGATCTGTATGGTTAAATCCAGTTGTCATGCCTAGCACTGAAGGATTCTTAAGGCACTTTGAATAGAGACATATTCCCCAAGAAACAGTCCTTCTAGGGAAGAAGTGGCCCATTAAGGGAAAGGTAGGATCTTAGAAACAAAAAGACAGAGAGGTGTTTCATTATTTGAATGCCCTTGATGTCCTGGGAGATATAGATACCAATTGAGAGGAGCTGAAATAAATATATACATTAAAAAATTAAGCAGGAGAAGTTATTTAAAGCCTTTAAAGAATAAGGTACAATGTAATATATTTCAGTGTATATAACATATTTCATTCATATGTAAATGTATTCTGAATATCCTTCTAGGAAAAAACCAAACAAAACACATACACTTTTTTTGGAAAGAAAATCCTTCTCTTATGAATTTGTTATGAGTTCAGTATCTAAATTAATGTTATGACAAGGGCTTCAGGTATCAGGATTTCCTGCAAAGGAAATTATTTTAACCTCAACCCAGAAATCTGAGGTTATGATGGCAGACAGTACAAGCCTGATGATTAAAAGAGGATTCAGATAAAACTGTTTCTGAACCCTAATCCAAATTTTCTAATTAAATGACAAAGCTATCTTTCCTTTAAAAAGTGTTTCTGACCAAGTTCCATATTTGAGGTTAATGATGTGTCTACCTGGTTGGGGTCTGAAAAAAAAAAAGTGGCAGAGGACATGATGTATGAAGAAAGGAAACAAGAAATAAAACAATTATAAATACTTGTTCTCACGCTGGTAGATCTGCTAAATAAGAGCATTAAAATGGAAGGAACCCTCTGCATATAGTTATATCCTGTGAATGCCCAGCCCCACTGCAGTAAGTAGAAGCCTTGCCTTTAATTTCAGAGGACATAGGAAAAATCAACAGAAGTTTTGGTTTCAGTTATAAGCAAATAATTATAAGGTGGTG
The DNA here is from genome assembly GCA_013397195.1 of Hylia prasina. Classification (NCBI taxonomy): domain Eukaryota; kingdom Metazoa; phylum Chordata; class Aves; order Passeriformes; family Sylviidae; genus Hylia; species Hylia prasina. Next base: position 408,441 of record VYXD01013981.1, on the reverse strand, counting down.
CTAGATATGCAACAGAGTATTCAAATATGGGAGAGAACCACAGTAGGAATTTCATTCTGCCACTTAGATGGCAAGTAGTGTGTTTCTTCTTATATGTTTTTTAATGCCCTCATGTTGGAAGCACAGAGAAAAGTTTCTAAACTTCACGGAAATTAATCACATGTTCATTACAATCTTTCCTGTAAGGAAGCAATATGACATAACATGATTTTAATGGTCCTTATGTAAATTATTTCCTACTAGCTAAAAAGTTGTTATTGGTACCAATAAGAACTGCTGCTGCTTTCATGAAGATGCTTTTGAAGGGGAGGCAATCCTTATGGGACATTGCAATAAATTTTTTTCTACACAGTGCTTACTGGCTGGAACAAAATAAGTAATTAACATTTTTAGGAAACTCTTGTCTTTTGATCTGTAAAGGACTTTCACATAAGCAAGTGCTTTTAACATTACTTACAGCTAAAGGTGACTTTCTATAAATATGTTATGGAATAGTTAGTGTACAAAAAAATTTACCAGACAGCTTAAGACTGTTTCTCCAGAGACTGTGAGAAACACAGATTTGAGCCTGGTGATTCATAGTGCAGAATTATGTGGAAAACAGTAAAGAAGGGGGAAGAGGTTTTGTGAGTGGCCTTTGAAAGATTAGTCCCTGTGTTATAAATGTTGTTCTGCTGTTCTGTCATACATACTGTTATAGAAGGTATTAATTCTAAATCATCATTTAGGTACAAGGGTGTCAAACAGCATTTCTTGTCTAGTAAGTCTGGGTCTGCTAAATGTCAAATCCTATTGACTGCAGTAGTTATTTACATGTGAATATCCAAATCACTGGAAAAATTTTCTTTTTCCTTGCCTGTCAAAGACATTTGTAGAGTGGAAATACATAATCTGAAACTGTTTTCACGGCATTTTTATGTCATATTTTCTAAGTCTTTCAAAAGACCCATGACCACCTGTGGCTCAGTTTCCCCATTTTCAATGTTTCTCACACCATATCAACTGTCCTAAAGATTTTGTTGCCTCTCCCTGCAAACATTGGCTCATGTATCCATGAAATATCCTGATTTTTGTGTTCCCCTACCATTCTTCAGTTATATCTGTTTATTAGTTTTGAACTAAATATCAGTTCTTTCTCGACTTCCCCTCTAAAGAGAGAGAAAAAAAGAAAACCCTATGATACAATTGCTTGGATAGAATGAGGTCTGTCTGATATGACAATATATCCTGTATTCCCAAGGTTATTTTCAAAACTAGCTCATTCTTGCTTATTTTAAGAATATTCTACATGTCAGTCTTCCCTTATCCAGGTTCTGACTATTTGTCAAACTTGCTTTGTCTGCAGGTTGTCTCTTATGTCAGCCCACAAAATAACATATATAGAATGAAGTTTTATATATAGTAATGTGGTAATAAATTTCAAAATATGCTGTCTGTAAAATAATTGTATGTGGCCAAGATAGCTTTCAATTGGTACTGAAAACAGAAAATGTTAAGGATTTTTTTATGTTTCTGTTGAATGTCTGAAGTGTGCATACAAGTATTATTCTGCTTCTTAAACATCTGGACCAAAAATCAGTTATTTCTATCTTTTATGGGTGAATATATATGGGAATTCTAATCAGGTGGAGTGAAATTGCAGCACTGGGAAGATACAGCCTGAGCATCCCTCATGTTCCTGAGTAATCCCTGCAACAAGAGGGACCATACAAGTTCCTGGGGACTTAATCATAGGCACAAATTTTTTGCAGGAAGCTTCAAATCATTGTAAGAATAATACACTTCTGTTGGTTAATTTGCAGACCTAACACGATTGAGCATTACAAATTCATCGTAGTGTTGAACAATAGGACACTGCAAGAATTAACCTTAAATGAGAAAAACAGTCTACATTTTAGTAAATTTAGAAAGAAACCAGGCAAAATATAAGCATAAATGTTGCATTTCTCTTTGCATTCCTAGTGCAGAGAACAAGTAAATTGTATATTTTAAAAGTTCAGTGTTACTGCAAATAATGTGATGTTTAGCTAATAGTAGATGCCTCATGAGGTGGGGTAATTTGCCAAATCAATATTCAATTATATATTTTTACTCATTCTAATAACAAAATCAAGGGAGCTGAAAGAATTCTTCAGTAAAACGTGAAGGGTGAGAAAGAGCAAAAATTGACAGTGGGTAGCTTGCTTTTAGTTTCTGCTGGAAGGAACAGTGAAATAATGCAATTCCTGATGCCCTTTTGCTGGGTTTTTTGTTTCTTTTTGCTGTCTGTCCTTAGCTGGATGTCTGGGAAAGCAAATTCAGCTATTACTTCCCATACTTGCATCATTAAAAAGAGGATGTCCAGGGACAAAAAATGTTTGAAGCAGACAGGAGGTGAAACTGAAAAATAATTGGACTAGAATATTGATTAATGCAGACTTCCATATTACTATGGAAAAAAGTTTGGTTTTGATTGCTCAGAGACAAAAGCTTTCAGCTCATTTCTTCTCTCCCAATTTTTCTTACTACTTGTGTATCTCAGATGTTCTATTGTTTGTTTAAAAAACACATTTCATTTTCATTTAATTGATGTTAGTATTCATGAGGCAAAGAATGTATTAATATCAGTGTTATCTTAGATTTAGATTTTAGATAAAGATGGATTTCAAACAATTGATTCTCTGTGAGGAGTATAATAGTCTGTGTAGCTGGTTGCTCATGATACTTTTGAGAAAAATATATTAAGTATATTTAGATTTTATGAAAAAATATTCTGAATTATGGTGTGGTTATTTATGATGTGGTTATTCTTTAGTTTTTTTTTTTTTGTTGTTTATTTTTGGTTTGTTTTTTTTTTTTTTAAATAAGGTTTGAAATTTATTTACTTTGGCTTTCATATGTTCCTTATCAAATCCTATGGAATTTGGATTGCATAGATACAGGGACAGATACTCCTGGGAAGAAGAACCTATGCAGCGACTTAGCAATCAAACCTATAGTTAGTCACATGTCTTTTAAAACTAATAATGATTTCCAGACAGTTTGAGAACTTCAAGCTTTGGCAAAGGTAATAAAATTACTTTCAATTAGTTTCTATTGACACTTATTGGCATAATTTTATAAATTTTATCGCTTTATCATTTTCAATTCTAAGTATTCACAAACCAAATAGGAGTAAAGTGAAGCCTTGCATTCAGTAAGCAATATCTATGATTATTCACTGCACACTACTGAAGGTTAGAGCAGATGGGGATCTAGCACAGGCAAAAAAGAAGAATATTTTTGGTGAAAACAAGGACAATAATATATAAATATTATAAAAACTGGCAACACAATAGATTGGTGTTCATTTCCATGTATTTATAACACAGTCCCTTTAGAATACCAAATGACTGGTCATTATTTTGATAGAAACACAGATTACTTAGTTTCCTTCTGTTTCCTTTGCAATCACATAAGCATTGTGACAATAACAATGAAATCTGCAGACAATGGCTGCAGAATTTGATAGATAATAAACTTATCAGTACACATTCTGCAGTCGACATGAAAGACTGTTTTAGCAGAGTGGCATGTAGGAATTCTGAACTTAGACAAAGGCAACACTTCTAAAGAGCGCTGTTTGATATCTAGGAAGGCTGAGGCCAGGACATGTGCAAGCATTAGTGTCTGCTCATGTACAGTGTCAAATGTGTCTGTTGCAGTGATGCCAGGCAGGGCGGAGGTGTTGATATGGGCCAGTTCTGGTGAACAAAATGGTCTAGAACCAAAGAAGTTTAACTTTATGGGGACAAGCCATGCTGTGCCAGGTGTCTGCTGCAATAGAGAATGGTCCCTTGATTATTTAATATATTATCATAGATGTAACTTTAGAGTTCATCCTCTAACAATTAGTGTGAAATCACGTCATCTGGCAGAATTGAGAAGAAAAACAACATCCTATCATTTAACAGAGGTAATAAAGCTACATCCCAAATAGAAGAACCACCAAAGGACTTCCACTGATTTGGGATTTTCACCATCGACAATGAACTAACTTGTATAAACAAATTGTAAAATATGATAAGCAAGAAAATGAGACAAAGCTGGTAAACCTCATTTTTCAGAAAGTCTTTAATAGTGCAGAATCAGTACAACACTAGCCACAGCTATGCACAACCCAGTTTAGAGATGGCTTTGATTCAGCTGTGCTGGTGTGCAGGCATTTCTCTCTCGCATATGTTTGCAAAATGTAGCCTGTTGATGTATACCTAAATTAGCATTTACAATTGCAGTTAAAAGCAAAGCTTTGAGTAGTTAAGGATGTCATCCATCTTATGCTGTCTACAAATAAGAACACTATTCTTACCAAGTAAAAGGAAGTTCGAACTTAATCACAAGAATATAAATGAATTGTATTTTTAATGAGTGAAATCTCAATGCACACTGAACTTCACAATTATTTGTTTCAAGATCTTTCTAAAGCTGAGTTTATGAATCTGTTTTGGATTTTTTTTCTCAACAAAATTTTGGAGATATAATCAACATTTCATCACTTTAAACTATCATTTTGGAAGGTTTTATTTTTCATTCGAGTTTGTAACAATAAATCCTACCGCTAAATGCAAAAACAGGTGCAATTGCTCAATTAACAAATATCAGGGCTCTCAGACTGAGCTCAAAATATGATGAATTCAAGACTATGCCTGCATCTGAAAATCCTTTAAAACACTTTTTAATTTTTTTTTTCCTTGCTTCACTTTGTCTTGACTTTAGGTAGAAATGGGAAAGAAATCATTGGGATAAGAACTGTTGATTTATTTTGTTTATAAGAAATAAAGAAATAAAGATTTTCAGTTTGTAATATAGATCAAAAAATTAACAACAAAAAAATAAACCTAAAAAAGAAAGAATTACACAAGGAAAACAATCAAAATTGTTAATACAAGTCCTTCCATACTTGATTAAGCCCTTATTTTTTTGTATTTCTCTTCTACTATTTCTTATTAAAATATAAAGCTACCTTGGCTAAAATTTGCTAAGTTCCCTAAGTACTAAAACTTCACAGATTCTAGAATGATCAATAGTGGATACATCATAGCAGTATCTTTAAAAATATATATTAAAAGAAGATATATATATATGGTTCAATAAGGCTGCTTGTTCCTGTAGTTTCACATTTTCACATCATTTATGTGTGTTCCTGTGTATATTACCACAGAGTTTAAAATTTTCTTCCTTTTACGATTGATCGACTGCATGACATAGTTTAAAAGTGTATTTTGTTTTTGCAGAATTTTAACCGTGCTGGACACACACCACCATAATCTGTTTGATCCCTTTATACACTTTCTGAAGTGTAATTAAAAACAAATTTTCTGCCTGAATGCCCTTCTAGGCTTTAATTATATGTATGCACATTTTGCACAGGTATTTGTTACTAAGGTCTTTAATAAAAGTCTTGATTTAATGAAGAAAATTAATGGAAAATGTATTGTGAATGCTTTTAATACTGTGGAAGATTTTAAGTTTTTTTTCAAAATGGTATTAAATTTCCATCCTCCACAGTAAATAAATAAACAAGCCAGAAGAATGACAACTGTGAACTTTTGCTCCAATAATGTTGCATACTGGCCATTGGGATTTCCAGCTTATTCAATAACTTCATGGCATAGATACGTCTCTTGTCTTCAGCAGAGCTGGAGAAAGATATCACCTCTCATTACAATTCCGTTGCAACTTTTCCTCAGCTGAACATCAAAACTTTTCAGGCTTTTGGACTGGATTGTTTGTGTTGTTAGACGGAGCTCAAAGGCACTGGCTCGCGTTTGTTTGACAGACTATCATTTACAGTGCAACGAAGGAAGGCGTCTTTCTGTCAGCATAATCTGCTCACGGTTCTTCGCTTTCATTACATTCTGCTGCATGCTGGTTGTCACCGTGGTGTTGCCTTACCCAAGGAATGAACCGTGGGGATGAACAGGGAGAAAAAAAAAAGCTTGCTACTCATATCCCTCTGTTTTACTGTTTTATGTTGTAAATCACCAAGCAGCTGATGACATTTATTCAGGGACAGCAATCAATAAAGAGAAAATCACAGCTCTTGGAATACCTCTGCTGGCTTTGCCTGCTCAGCTTGTTCTGCCCTGTTCACAATATGCCACAAACCTGAGCTTGGAAAATTACAAAGTAATTTTTTAGCCCACTCAATTATAAATGCTTGGTTACTGAATATTTAACGACATGATTAACAGTGTGATGATCCATGTCACATTTTTTATTTGTCCCTTTCATCTGAAGGATCCTGAAATGCTTTTCATATATCTGATTACACAAAGACTGCAGAAAGGTTTCTTAATCCAACAAGGGGAAAAAAAATGACTGCTTTAACAGCATAGCACATCTCATTGTTATTAATGATAATAATCATTCCTGGCACTGGCTGTAAGTTTCACCTTTTTTATGAGGCTCTCAGAAAGCAATTTATAATCCGGCATTGGAAGTCTTCACACACAGCAGTTTCACAATGCAGATAAGCTTATAACTTGTATCTACAGTAAAGGAAAGTGGAGGCACACATTAACAGAGTTACCCAAGTCAACAATGCAGTTATAATTGGAGATCTGAGGAACTTTGAAAGAGTTCACATATTCTCACCTCAATGTCCTATTTTCGCTGTTATGACATATTTCTGAACAAAATGTCAAGATAAGATGTGACAATCTAGGGAAGAAAATCCAATTCCATCCTATTTGGATAATTAGTTTTTTCTAGAATGAAAATGCTCTGTCTTGGTTGTGAGACATGAATACTAAAAAAAAAAAA
>VYXD01013981.1:387120-401579 GCA_013397195.1 Hylia prasina | reverse complement strand
AAGTTATTTTCAGGTTTACAGAGCAGAAAATTGCTATGTTTCCAGCAAATCAGTTTAGTCATTAGGACAAATCTGGTGCTTGTGGCACATACTAGCGACCTTCATGTACGGGATAAAAACATCAGCCCAGGTATAATGAGTTTATTTGCCTGAGATGTGGACTTGGGGACACTAGCTGACAATCTCTGTGTGGAGGTGGAAATATCCATATGGCATATATATATATATCAGCTAATATCAGTGAACATCTGTTGTTGGCATACAAAGTCCTAGCTTTCACTTCCATGTAGTATGCAGAGATTCGTATCTGGTTCCACCATCCTGCTCCTCATCAGGTCCTTATCCCCCCTAAAATGCAGACTACATGCTGCTTATGGTGTCTGAGGATGGAAATCACAGTGGAGACACACATTTCATTCTATGCCTGCTTTCTGTCAAGCCACCACAAAGAGACAAATTTGATTCCATTCCTTCTTCCTGTCAGGTCACCAAAAAGGCAAAAGAACACATGAGTCTTGGGACTGGTGAGACAGGGGACCTTGGGGAGCTTGGTTTTACAGCCTGAGTGAATGAGGGGGAAAAAAAAGCTGAAATCTGTCCAGCAACAAGAAGGTGCTTCTCTTTGAATGTGCTTTCATGACCAGCAACTTTCTTTCCACCAGATAATTAATGCATTTTCCCAGACCTCATTGTAATCTCTTAATTCTTGCATTCTTGCTTTCATGGTGGCTGTGTGTCTACCAGACAGTGAGAGGAGTCTGCTCCCTTCAGGCAGGAGGTGTAGCATCACAAATGTCAGCTCTTATACTTGGTTCAGTTTGCATGTTGGACATGTACTGCTCACTGTTTTGTCTCCTGCTCTAGGATCCCTAAGGTTAGCTGTCACCATGTGGGACATCAAAATCTGTCTCTGACAGAAAAAATCTTTTATACTTAGGGGAGATGTCTTCATATGTTATAAATCATACAGATTCATTTGTCTTTCTCTTTAAGTGAAATTTTCCTGTACTTCTTCCTCCTTCTCTTCTCCCTCCCACCTTTTTAATTACCTTTGCTGATTATGTAGTTTCAAATGTAAGAAGTATTCTCTGTGAAAGCTGAATTTAGCAAACTTCTATAAATGCATCCAGCAACCAGGTATCTTCTCTTCTGCCATGCATAATAATCAGTCCAAAGAAGAAATTAATCTTGAAAAACTTGTAAAATTGCTTCGGTTGCTTCTGACCTTTATTCACTCCTCTGCAGTCTTTGTACAACCCCATTCATTTATCCATCAATTCTGAAAACAAAAAAACTTCTGAGAGTGTTTTGAAGAGCCAGAGTTTTGTGATTTTAAACATTTATCCATCAATTCTGAAAACGAAGTTCTTTTTTAATATTTCCTAATTTGAGAAGCTGTCCATGTGGATTGTGTCACATTTTATTATAAATTCTAGACAAAAGAGCCTTTTAGTCTGACAGCAGTAAAGATATTCTTAATTCCTTTAGTATCCTTCCCCTTCTGCAGACGAGGACGAGAAAAAGAACATGAACCTTTCTAAAGCAGGCGTAAAGTAAACAGCTTGTTATATAGGTCATCTCTATTTAATATTCATTAATGCTTTATTGTTCATGGCTTTTTACTTAATCATATTTATTTATAGAAATTTCCCACTGCAAGGCAGTTTGGCTATGGCATAGTTTCTACAAAATGAGTTTAGTTAAATATTTACATAATGTGCAAAAGTTATACGGAAAATTGCTGGAAACAGCTTTTATGTAACTGTTCATAATTTGAAAACAACAAAGTCCTTACCTTCTGTTCCCTTCTTACTAAGAAAAAATAAAGACACCACAAACTACACATTAAGCATTGAGGCTGATCTTTATGGTCAATCAGACATGTGAACTCAGGTTGAGTGTAATAATTGTCTGTGAATTTATCTGGTTGTACTGGGGCTCTGAGAGTTTTTTGTGAATCTGTATTCTCTGCAGCTTGCCATGAGAGACCCCTTAGCCATGTATCTTTGTGAGAGCCTGTTGATTATCAGAAAACCCTACAACATCAAAAAATCCTTCACTATTAGTAACCAATCTTGGAACACATAAGAGAAATGAAAGTTTTAAAAATAAATTTGGACTTGAGTAGAAAAGCCTTGTAGTCCCTTAACTGTTAAATTGGTTTCTATCAAGTACAAACTGGCAACTATATTTTATACAACATCAAAAGGATTGAGGCATCATGTGGGAATAGACTAACCTTTTCTTTTTGTTGTTTCAATGGACTAATAATTAATTCATTATATTTCATGAATACGTTAACAAATTTTTAACAACTACACAGATCTTCTGTAATGACATGTTTAAATCAGACAGGTATAATGACCCATTACAACTAGATGTCTGAAAGGTCACGGGTCATCCCAAGGGTACTGCCTGCCCTTATTAATGCATCAGTCGCTATTAGTTATACTGCTAGCTTGATACCCTGCCATGAATTTTCTTATAAATATTTAGTAGGTATAGTACAACCTATTGTGAAAGGAGAAAAGTAAGAGATAATATGAAGATTAATTAGAGATGTATCTTAGAACATTTATATGTATATGTCAGGGTTTTCAAGAACAGAAAACTACATGGGCTTGATCATCATTTAAATCCCTCCTTCTTTACACTTGTTCTGCAAGATAAAAGGTGGAATACAGGTTTGATTGATGTTTTGCCCATCCTATTTCTGGTGTCTGAGCTGAAGAGTTGCTTTGTTGCTCAGAGACTGACTAGGATAAATGGATGTTAAATGTCCAGTCAAAAATACTTCTAAAAAACAGAAAAGTCAAGTCAGGTGTGTAGGAACAGCAACAAAAGGCCTGTGGCTTATGTTAGATGCTTCTTAGGACTTACCTTACAGCTTTTTATACTGAGACTAGAATGGTTCTAGTCTGACTATGCTTTCTTCTATATCTTAGTATGAAAAAAAATCAAAAACCATCCCTTTAGCTATTTTTTTCTTCTTTTTTTTTACTTATGTGACAACCATTTTCTTCTTTTCTGAAAAGAAATACTTATAAAAATTGGAGGTTTTTAATCTGAGTAGATACACACTTTTTGAAAATCAGCACTAGGGTATACTGATGTTCTATGCAAGCTATAGTATTGGAAATTAGTAAGTATTTTCTCTTTGTGATGTTGGCTTGCCTGGGTACATCCACAAGAGCAGTCCACTCTAGGAGAGGGAGAGTAAAGCCTATTTGCACAGTCATTTGTAGCCTGAGACATAACCTGTTCATGGAGTGGGAAAAGGAAAGGGAGAGGAGAAAATGCTTTCCATAAGAAATAGAAAAGATGCTTGAGGAGACAGAATGAGCAATACCTGTACCTACTGCAGGCCCACAGGCCACATGCCCTATGTACTTGCTGTGGTGTGCTGTCATAACCACATACACGTGTACTGTCTCATGGATTGCCCTTATAAGAATTGGGCTTACTGCCTGTGTTGAATTTAATTACATAGGGAAATGTGAGCCAATGCCTAGATTCAGTCTAGAAGATAGTGCTTTCTGATCTTGTTCCTAGTCTGAGAATCACAATAAAGTGCATGGTTCTGTATGCAAATATTTTAATGAGCCTTGGGAGTTTGCCATCTTGCGCTTAAGCCTTGCAACTGTTTTCATATGGACACCCTCCAAGAACTTAGAGCCAAACCAGGGAGCCAGTCGCAGTCTGTATCATCTGGTCAGGAATATAAAACACCCATGTGTGGTGGCATATACTGCGATGTAGACAGCACTGTACTTGTCAGCAGTGGTCTGGGCCAAGCCTGAAAATTTTTCTTTTTGCAGCCAGGCTCAGCCTCCAAGGAGTGACATACTAATCCTAGAACCTTTGGTATACTACTGTAGCAGATCTTCCTGTGCACGTAATCACAGACTCCTGTGAAAAATACTTTTCAAGGGTATCATGGAATCATACAGACAGCCTTTCAACTCACACAGAGTTCTGTTCAGAAGACGTGTATGTAGACTCTTTCTGTAAATGCGTCTCATGCCTTCGATTTGCAAGACAAAGTACACAATTAGTGATTAATCAATAATTTCTCACATTACTGTTTTGATCAGCCAACACTGCAGTTTATAGACTACAAATCATAGTTCACTTGCAGGAAGGATGATGAGGCTTCAGAAGCAGTGCTAATCTCCTAAATAATATAATGAGAAAGTTCTGTTGTCCTGTTGGAGATCCAAGAGGGTTGCTGGCGCAGAGAACTGGATGTTATCTTTCTTAACTGAAATATCTATACATTTTTATAACTTTATCAGAGAAAACTGAAGAGGATGAGTATTTTTCTCTGAAAGAGGGTTAGGCACATGACTTAAATGAGCCAGGGCAAAGGCTGGCAGCATGGCTTTACCTTACTCACAGTGTTTAAAATCCAGCTCTACCTCAAGCAAGGCTAACAAGAGCAATTAGGACATAACTATAGCAGCATAAACTGCCTTAGATTTTTTCAGTTCTGTGAGTTATTGGTAAAATAAGTTTATGTGTATCTTTTGGGGGTGTGACCATTGGCCACAGATGACTCTGCTTGTACACGAGGTTTGGATCAAATGCCCTCCACAACTCTCTTCAGCCCTGCTGTGATTCTGTGGCTAACATACATTAATAGCAAGTAATATCACAGCTATAAAACCTACAATTTTTAAAATTCAGAGCAATGTGGTTACTCACTGCCAAAACTGGTTGCTAATAATAATAATAATCAGTAATTTGTAGAAGGCATTGTACATATTGTAATTTTTTCCTATAATCCTCCTCTATTTCTGCCCAGCCAGTTGTTTTGGCAACAATAACCAGTGAAAATGTAGAACCTCTAAGGTTAAAAAATATAAAAGTCTGAAGCTGCTAAGTGGAATTCCCTTAAGACATTCCTCTGAGAGAAGATCTGGCAGAAGTGAAAGATTTTTTTACTTTTGCACTTGTGGACAAAACCCTCTGTTTTCTTTTGTATTGCTTTCCAAGCCCTCCAGTTTTGTTGGGACAATGGAAATAACCTTAACTGGCAGATGTTCCCATTGAAGTTGTAATAAATCCTTAAAAAACATTACTAAGACAGCAACATCACTATTCTGTGTCCTTTGATGTATTTGTTAGACACACCCATAAAAATTTAAATTGAATACATGCTTTACCACCAAACGAGTTAAGTTGTAAAACAAACTTTCATTCTTTTCCAGAACCAGAAGCAATTATCCACAGCTCAAAGCATTTCAGCAGACATAATGAGGGTATGATATTAACCAGTCAATTGGACTAATCTGAATGACTGTCAGTACTCCCAGCAAAAGAGGCCTTATTATAGTTACAGCTATTACACTGCTGCAGTTACAAGGTTACTTAGTAAAGCTGAACTCAATCTATCAGCATATTAGAGACTGAAATGCCAAATCATCAAACTGTAAGCCTTAATACAGCATTTAGAAATCGTGGGGTGAGGAAGAGGCTTATATGAAAACTTAGAGAGGAGAGGACCTCCTTGACATAATTCTTCTCCATATTCTGAACCACTCATTCATCTGAGTTCCTATATGTTTTTTTTATCTTTCTGGAAGTTTTCTTCAGCTTGCAACTTGCAAGAGATCCTTCTTGCATTGTGGGTTCTCATTTAAATGAACTGACTAAAGAGGTTATATTTCATTATCATGTATATATATATATATATATATAATTTGACTAATAAAAAAAGTGAAAGAGCTAGCATAAGTGTTGATACTACATTATAGGATCTTGAATCCTAATAATCAGGGAGCACAGCAGGTTACTTCATTACTGGTAAAGATGGCCATGTTTTTTCTCTCAAAACGTGCCATTGAGAGTGTTTTTCATGCGTGAAGAAGATTCAACAGTGCTTCATAGCAAGGCCACAATTAAACTTTTGCATGCTACATTATACATCTGGAGGTTAGAAGTGGGGAGGATCAGGAACATAAGAGAAAAAAGATTTTCTGCTTAATACTGGCAGTTGGAATGAGGGGGAATCTGGAGCTGGACTTAGCTCAATAAATGAACTAACAAGATCAATAATAGAAAGTTCCTACAAAAAGGCAAGACATGAAGATAAAGACTTCTGGTCCAAACAAAAGGAACTGCAAGAATCACTAGAGAGAAACACTAGGGTGAAGTGCTCTTTTCACTGGAGTGGACTGATATTTTTCTTTGGCATCCTCATGGAAGTATGGAAATTGAGGAAGCCACACTTCAGATACAATAGAGTCAAACTTCTTGTCTAAGAACTTTGGAAGGTTATTTTCCTTCCAATTAAACAAAAAAGAGACTGAAAAGAAACCCGAAAGTTCTGCATTAAGATACAAAAGGATACTAAAAATATGAGTGTGTGACATAGCAAAGAAAGATGTTTCTTTGAACTCTTATACAAGATGTCTGTTCTCACCAGAGAACCAAATCAGCCAAAGACAACTGGAAGCCTGGTACAGGCATGATCTGATTTCGACTTTGCAGCTAGGCATTTAGAGTTTGTCTTTGGGACCATCTATTGGATGAGCTTTCTTGCCCGCCTTCCAGAAATCATTGATTTTAATCTCAAGTAATACATTAGGAACAGTAACAAAGATATCATATGGTAATAAAGACCAAATATATAGTAAATAAATCTACTGTCTAGTGCATATGCAGGTGTAGCAGCTTAGGACTCTTTTATACAGTGCTCTGTTCATAGGTAGATGTGAATGTACTTTAGCTGTACCTCAAGCCAACTGTTTGCAAACCAACTACAAAACCATAGTTATATTGCAATTCAAAGTGATAAGCCCAGATCAGTGATAAGTTAAAAGTTCCATTTGGCAAATGACCACTGTACTGTACATCAGCTTGTGTTGCCACTTCGATGACAAGGTATCTCAGTCTCTTTTATATCAGTCCACTAGTACACAACAATTAAACAAGAGTATTCCAGCTGTGAGACTAACTTTATCTCCTCAATACTTCAGAATTTCTTTAAAAATATTTTTTTCTATTCAGTGTCTACCTCTTCTAACTCTTTTAAGATCAAGAGTAACTCTGGCTCTTTTGTTTTGTCTCTATTCCTGCTTTCTCTTCTGCTTCCAATCCTGTTCCTCTTCTGTTGCCTTTGGGCTTAGCAGTTCCTTCTCTCACTTTAGAATATAACCTCTAGCTTGTCACTGTTTTATACCACAAACAACACAGACTCTGAGATTCAGAAGGTTATAAAATGACTATTTATTTATAAATGTGTCTTTGCATACTATTTTACACAGACCAAGTTCATTGGTGAAACAAAGGCAAATTTCTTCAATCACATTGGTCAAACCAGAGGGACATCAAGAAGTCCCTCCTGTCAGAAGGAATAACATAGGTACAGTTAAAAAAACATTCCTTGTGTTTATAAAGCTTCCCTGGGAAAGAATTTCAGAAGAATCAAACACTTCAGGCATTGAACCAGGGCTACACTAGCTCAGATTGCTTTCACAGAATCCACAAGGTGAACGTCCATTAGCCCAGCACCAAGAGGAAAAGAAATTGGAGGAATCTGTGCAGCTGTGAAAGTCTTTGTACATTTGGTACATATACATGTTGACATTTTGTACATTTATATTTAATTATATATAGTTAAAGAAAATTTTATGTATTTACATTTATATTAAAATTTCAAAATATTTTTTCTATGACAATCGATTTTCTCAGTATTTTTATGGGTTACCTTAGCAGATGTTTCAAGTGTATCAAATTCTGTCCAAGAAAGGCACTTTTTGAGAATTTTTTTTAATAATTGCAACCTTAGCTTTTTATTTGAGCACAATAATGACAATTTGAATATTTAAACAGATGTATGACATTCTAAAATACTATTTTTTCCTCTGGTAATTGTTGAAAGGCATGATTTTAGTTATATAGTGTCATGAGAAAAAAAACATTCCTTGTCCTCACTGGAGAAAAGTAACCTCTTTAATACTAGATTCATTTATGAAGGATTCTTGTAATTTTATAGCCTTAGAGTTCACAGAAAAATTTTCTTTTTAAAAGGTTCAGCTTTTAAAATTCATTTTAATTTAGCTCTTTTATAATGGAGAGTTTCTATAATAGAATGTTTACAGTTGGTGCATAGATAAATCATAAACAGGAATTCTAATTCTTTGGTAGTTATTCATATGAGTTCTATTACAGCCACATTGCAAGCAGTGATGCACTTCAAGGATTGTGCTGATGCTGACGTTATAAAGCAGAAGAACAAAGTTTAAATGGTCTGTAAATGTCAGCAGATTCCTGATAGTAAATTATGACCTTGCTATTGACTCCTGGGTACCTTTAGCTACATTTTATGCATTTCATATAACGAAAGCGTAATGCTCCTCAGATCACATAAACAAAAGAGTAGGATAGCTTTCCAGATTAATGAATTAAAGAGAATATCAGACACTTAACAGAAGCTCTCTGAAGTTATTTGGAGAAGTGAAAGTCATCTTAGAAAATAATATCCAGGGAGTAGTATGGGAAGAAATACTAGCATCTCTATTGTTACAGGAATTTATTTTATTTTATTTTATTTTATTTTGGTGTATGAGTTCAATATACAGAACTGTGAGATTCAGCATATTCTCCATTCTTAAGCATAAAGCTTGAATTCTTGCCTTGCTTTTCATTTATGTATTGAAACTTTGTTGCTTTGAGGGGATGCATTAATGTCCACTGCAATGTCTGTGTCCATGAATGAGATTCCAAGGCAAACTGAATTCAATAATACAGAGTTGATTATGGATAACAGAACCAGAAGTTTGTGCTTGACATATAAGTGACCTTGTAATCCTCTCCTTAGAATTCTTCCCACCATTCCTTCCTCCTGCCACTCTCCTTTATTGTGTTTTAAAATTAGGTTAGAAGGACTTTGGGGCAGAGACCATGCTGTCACTTACATCCCAAGGAAGAGCTTATTTTTTTTTACTGCACTAGAAATGTATCTATTGTGCAGATAATTTTCTGAGTTCCTAGTCTGAAATATTAAAATTTTGTATCATCCTCATTCACATTCCTTTCATAAGCTTAAGTGGGATTCAGGAAAGTTTTATGTTGCTCATTTCATTTCATTGCAACTAAAATGATCTCCACTGGCTTCTTTCTTTTCTCAACATCACTCAAAAATTGCTTCCTTACCTATTTCTTTCATGCCATTTTACTTACTGTTGTAAATCTGAGTGTAGTCACAGCAATATTAATAATTTTCTTTGGTATGCCAAACCAATACCAAAATTCATTTGTTCTTTTGTACAAAACTCACAGCTGTGCAAGTAAACTTAGTAAGGCAGTGCTGGATTGTATCTGGTTTAGAATAAACATCTTTACATGCTGCTGTTCTTTTGTTTGGGACAAAAGGCCATTCCTTTTAAAAGTTGGTCTGTTGGGAGAAGAGTACAGTTACAAAGTAAAGGAAAGCTTTTTGAATGTGTCACCAGTGAAGTCTGTGTGCATCCAGGATAGGACTGAAGCTTTGAAATTCCTATTAAAATCTTTGAAGCATTTGGAGTTTGTTCTTGGCAAATGTCGATACCCTAGAACAGAAGGACTTCCACTTTAAAAATAGTGGAATTATCAGGCACCTTTATTGTCCTTATCAAAAATAGCTACTGTCTTTTACTGCTAAAAATGGCTTCTGATGAGTACACAGTGCTGTACTGCAGATGCACTGGGTAGTATTTTAGAGGCCATAAGAATTCTGTATATTAGAAATAAATAGCTCCTTCTAATACCAGGAACATGCAAGTAATGCCTAAATTTCTTGCGTATGCTGCATCAGAAGCCAGCTAGGAACAAATAATAAATCAGTATTGATTGAAGCACTCAGGAAGGTCAGAGAACCAAAGTGTTGAGAATTTGACAAGTATGGTCAATAAAAGAGGCAAATCCCATTTGACCATTCAAAACAACCACAGTCCTTGAACTATTCAGTGGAAACTTAATCAGATTTTTAAAAAATGTCTTACAGAAGCATTTTTCATACCCTAATGAGCTATTGGCTTTCATCAATAATAACTGGTATATGGTACTTTGCTTACAAAATCCTATCCTGCTAGTGAAGCAAGGTGGAAGCAGAGAACCAGTGAACTCTTCTCAAGGCATCTTTTGTCCCTGTTGAGTTCAGTCATCATGTGGGTGAGAAAAAGTTTTATATCATCTCAATTGGAAGACAAGATTTTAACCAGAAAGTTTTGTACTCTTGCACTTTTGTTCTTATGAAACTTGGACCTACAGTTTCTATCCAGCTGCACTGTTCAGTGCATTCACAGAAGATCAGAGCTCTTCCAAGCTGGGAGACCATGATCTATGCCCATCTCATTGCATCTACATATTTTCACAGTTTCTGGTCCAATGCTGTGTTCGCCTTCCAAACCATGCAAAACCATTGTCATTTATGTATTTAAGTACCTGCTGAAGACTCGCTTTTATTGAACTGTTTATCAGAGGTTGATCACTATGAATATAAAGATACACAAGCATCAAGTCATAGAGAGAAATTTCTCAAAATATTTAGGTATGGTTCTTATACTAGCTACATCAATAACCACACTTGTTTACCTACAGATTCTACTAGCAGCACCAGATAAATACTGTTGAGACTGGAAACCACTGTTGTTCAAATAAGCATAAGAAAATGTGAGTTGATGGTGTTAGTCATCTCTGGTATTAAATATCCCAGGAACACAAGCAGTTAGCACAGACCATCCCCTCTGGTTGCATATATCTCTAGGAGTTTGCTTATAAATACATTTACTCAAACAACTGCTCTGGAACTTTCACACAGATTTGCAGGGGAATGCTTAGAGACAAGTCATATGTCTGAGCTCAAGATGCTGCACACAGAGTTTGCTGCAAGAAAAGACAATTATCTTCTGCTTTATCTTCACTGAAGGGGAAAGACATAAAAGAGTCATAGAACAGTTTAGGTTGAAAGGGATCTCTAGAGGTCATCTAGTCCAATCCCCTGCTGAAATCAGATCTAATCTGATCAGGTTGTTCAGGGCCAGTCAAGCTTTTACCACTTCCGGGGACTGCCCCCCACAATAGCGATAGACAACTAGCAGTTGATGAACATATTGATATTTTTTCCCTTGTATCAGCTTAAATTTCTCACATTCCCGTTGTATTCAAAGAGGACTTCATAAATTCTATTGTGAACCATTGAATTAAAAATTAATTTCCCAGTTTTGATACTCTTATACCAGATTTTATACTACTGTAAGAGTTTTCATATGACCAAGAGATTTATAGACTTTGAATATAAGCCAAATTTTACATCAGAACTTTTAATCTCAATCTTTAAATCAAAACTTTTATTCCTGAAATAGAGCTTTCACATACTTGGATTCAGTCCATGTTCTAACAAGCATGAGTTTGCTGAATGAAAAAAAGAAAACTTCTGGTATTTCTCTGCACATTTTGAAAATGCACCATGTCCAAACAAAATAGGAAAAAAAAAAACCCTCCAGCAACTGAAACCTGGTTATTAGAGTAATCCAGGGTGCACTTTGTACTCATATTTCTACCTAAACTAGAAGAAGAATATAATCTGCCTTTTTTAATTTGGTGTGTGTTCTCTTAGGCAGTTTAATGGTTCTGATACTGACAAGTCAACCAAATGACAATCCTTTTGCTTTAGCTTTTTAATTATTACTTTTTTAAAATTTATTCTCATTGAAATGAAATCTAGAGGAACTGCAAAAGCTATATGCCCTTGAGACACAAAAGGATTCTTGTGAAGAGGTAATATCTTTGGAATAGTGTACTGAATGTTAGCAATTCTGGGCTATGCCAAAACAATTCACCACTCTGATCAGGAAGAAGATTAAAACCTCCCGTGTGCTATAGAGATGACCAGTGACATGTCCTCCTACAAGGAAGATGCATGTGTCGGAGACAGTAGTACTCCTCTGTCAGTCACAGCAGATGGAAGCAGTGAAGTGATTTTATGAGATGTGAAAAGATGGACTGAAAGACTGCAATGGTAAAACATTCTTGCTTGTCGCCAAGGGCAAGAGGATTTATTTTTAAGGTTTTCTAATCACTGCAGCAGGTTTAACAATCCCAAATGCATAGCTATAAGTAGTAGCTGCAACAATAAAGAAGAACATGATTATTTGTCTTCTGAAGTAGCTGTGTTCATCTGTAATTGGAGAGTACTGAAGGGGTCTGTCTCATTCAATACTGGCATATTAACTATAGACACTATGGGCCTCTGCCTACTGAAACCACCTCCTCGTGTCAAACTTCAAACCTGCACATTGCTTTTGTCTGCTCAGAGCCATCTGATGGTTACAACCAGCAAAGAGTGTCAACACTGTGCAAAGGGTTGAATATTGATTGTCACTCTAACTGACCATAGTCACTGAGAAGTGCTGCCCAACTCTCCCAAGACCTCAGCACCACAGTGAATTTTTGTTATGCAATAAGACTCAACAGGTCTCCTTTACTGACTTTTTTTTCCATTCCACCCATCAGAATGGAAATAGTCAAAAGCAGCTGTTTCAAGATCTGAATAAAATTTTTACACTACATTCTTATCCTTAGCTGCAAGCCAGAATTGGACACTACTTTGTCCAATTTAAAATGGTTTTGATATCCATGGTTATCATTTCTGTGACACCAAAAATAAGGGGAAAAGATCTTTTTTGACTGTTCTTGAGACTTAAGACCAATTCACGGATCACACTTCCCCTGAATTTAAAGGCAGAAATTGAAAATGAATAACTTACAAATACTTTCCTGCCCTGCTCTGCCTTGTCCTGTTGTGGCCTTCTTCAGCCAAGTTATTAGGATTGATATATATATATTAATTTCAGACAACAAAGGTTCTTTTTACCTGATTTTGCTTATATATTGGCTTATACGAAAACCTTAATTTCAGTATTACTTTGAAGTTATTACATAATCTCTTTCTTCCTCATCAAGTCTGTAAAAGTATGGAGTATTCTGTTTCTGTGCCTTTAGATAAAATCCTATCTTGCAATGAAAGCTCCTGTCGAAATTGATGATGTTGGCTAGAAATATGATATCCCAGCCAACCTTTTACTAATAGTCTTCATTCCTCTCTGATTCTCAGCAGTAGCTCTGCCATTCATGATCTCCTTAACATCTGATGCCAATTTCATTAAAAAGGAATCCAATTGCAATGCACAAAATTCAGTTTCGTGCACAGAATTTTTGTTCAAATGTGACCACTATTTCTTGTGCATGTTATCAAATATTTGAATCCAAAAAATAGTCTCTGGGTTGCAGAAGGCAAATAACTTTTTCATCAATGGGGGGAGTTACGATGTGCCAGTTCCTGCTGGTTTTCCTTTTTTACCCATGTATGGAAATTCTAATTTTAAGGTGCAACAGAATTTTCTGTTAGACCACAATAGAAAAGCTTACAATACTCAATTTTTATTGTATGTAAAAGAACTATCAATACTCTTATTGTAGGCATCTCCAAAGGTATGTGTAGTCCATAGTATTTGATGTCCATGAAAATAATTGTCCTCTTTTTTCAGACTGCACAGACTCTTTTTAAAAAGAGACAGTGTAGACAGGTGAGCAGATGAAATATAGAGTACTTTCTCAATGTTAAAAGGTTTTGAAGAAATTCCAAGGTTTACAGATATGTTGTGGGAACTGGAGGAAGAAAGATATGAATAATAATAATAATAAAAAAAAGTAAAATAAGAGCAGAGAAGAGATACCAAAATAAGATTAGGAGAAGAAAAGAGCAAACACAAGTCTTGAATAGAAAGATGAACAGATGAACAGATTTAAATATTTAGTTGCCTTGCTGCTATGACAGCAACATTATTTCACAATGACTAGATAACACAGATTAGAGTTGCAGGATGACTAGTAAGAAATATGTTTCGAGAGTACTAAGGATAATGTTCATGATGTGCACTTGGAATTTAAATGTTGGGCTTCAAAATGCCTTCTGTGCTATTAGAAATCTGATCCAGAGGCCTGTTGCAGTTCTCCAACTGATGTCCACTAAGTAAAAATCAAAACAGAAACTGCAAACCATTCATATCCAGCAAAGAAAAGATAGGATGTGTTAATTATACTAAATTCCATTTCATGTGGAGTGTTTTACATCTGAAAAATATGTGGAATGTTTTTCCACTGTTTTTCTTGTGGTTACTTTTGCATTAAGGTATGTTTCTAACACCAAATTTCTATTAAGTGCACACAAACAAGCTCTCAAATATTATCTAAATTTTCCCTTCCATAAAGAGAAGATAGGATGTAGGCATTTTTGTAGTTTCAGAAGAACAACATATTCTAAACAGTTTTGAAGAATCTTGTGCTCTCTTGAATATGTGGTTGCTAGTTAAATAGCCTGGAATAAAAACTCTTGACCATGGTCTCCTTCTCCTTCTCCTTCTCCTTCTCCTTCTCCTTCTCCTTCTCCTTCTCCTTCTCCTTCTCCTTCTCCT
>VYXD01013981.1:336481-386889 GCA_013397195.1 Hylia prasina | reverse complement strand
CTCCTTTCCCCTTCCCCCCCCTTTAGGAATCTGTTTATTACAGAACTGGTTCAGAATCATTCTGATGCAGAACAGAAATATCTGATTTTATAAAGACCTCTAAATGATGAAAAATCCATATGTAAATGCATATTGAAAAATTAACAGAAATCTTTCATGCAAAGCTGATTGACTTTAATAGAGTTTTGGCTCTGATACAATGTAACAGACAGACCAAATGTCTTTTTTTGTTTATAAGAGCAGACTAGATTTATTCTGAACTTTCTAGTAGGAAAGCAAACTAGATTTACATTTAGAACAGCAATTATTTATGTTTACACAAATAAGTTATGTAGTACCATATCTCAAAATAGAAAACATAAGAAACTGTTTCTGAAGTCTTGAGCACATTTCATTTTCAATTTTATAATCATTAGTGTAGTACATGCTTTATTACTTCTGGCCAATGATATATTTTTATTTGGAAACGAGTATAAAACATGGAAAGAATAAAATCATGAAAGAGTAGAAATAGGTAAATTGGTAATAATTTAAGATAATAAAGAATATACATATAAATTTCCTAAGACTCAGGTCTACTTTTTAAAAATGGGAAGTTTATGGGAATGAGGCTATTAAATGTAAAATTAATGGAAAACCTGGAAAAATGCAGAGAATTTAAGTGGGCTATTATGGATCACCTTGATTCTGACTTTCATGTGTTTTACACTCGGCAGATGCCCTGTCATATTTTGTGGTGACATTTTCTTGATTTTTAATGCTATAATGCAATGCTTTTGCTTTACCCATTCTATATTAGTGAGTTTCTATGATGCACCTTTAATTACCCCCCTATGGTTTTGACCTTTTTTAATTTTTTTGATAATGACTAGGTCTTGAAGTTATTTTTAGTATGTTTTTGGCTTCTTAGCCCTACTGGAGAAAATATTTCCTGTATATAAATATACTGGATCTTTTAACTCACAGAATAAGTGATCCATCATGCCAGGGTATCTGATAACACAAAGCCTGTGCTGCTCCTCGTGTGCCTCTGCTGCCCTGGTGCTGCTTTGGGATCCTCCAGGTAATGAAACAAATTTGCTCTTTGCATTTCAGCCTGGGTTTGTGGTTGTTCTGGCCACCTGCCCATACGACTCATGCAACCCCCAAAATTAAAGAAGAAAGACCCCATACCCAGCCCAAACCACAGTCTATTTTCTTTATTGCAAAAACAGAAAAGAGGAAGGAAATTCTTTGCTATCTAAAACATGTCGTCTGTCAACACTTTCAAGAAGACAATGACTGTAACTCTGAACCTCCCTTTAAAAGACTTCCTGACAGTAACCTTTACCAGAAAGTTCAGATAAGAGTGGATATAAATTATTAAGCAGGTACTGTGCCAGAGCCAGAATTTAGGATACTTCATAGAATTTTCTCTTTGTCATGTAATCACTTCGTCTTAAGATTGAAGCATTTTGAACAGGATGATTTTTCTGTGCAGTCTCTAGCACAGCAGGGGCTTTTTCTGTGATTGTTATTGATAGTTATGAATCAGTACTAATAATCTTGACTAATATTTGCCTTGCTTAGGATTAGGTATGGTATAAATGGCATTTCATGGTCTCTTTTCAGAGTCTGATTTTCTATTTTTCATTCTGTGCCGTCTAATCTACTTGCACTTCCCTTTTTATTTAAGTTGTTCTTTTATAATTCCTGATTTCCAGAACAGTGACAACAAAAGGAGTGGAACAAAAAGTCCTGCTGGAATCTATTTTAAAGGCATAGAGCAAAATGTCTTTTGCAAGTCTTTACAAGTCATGCCTACAATGCAAATAATGAGTAAGAAATGTATGACAAGAAATATCTGATTACCACAAATCAAAACCAGATATACAGCTGATAAATGACAGAGAGCATATTTTAATAGTAAGAGTTTTCATACTTTGTACTCTCTGAAGTTAGATTTTACATGAACCAAAATAGAAGTTATTTTATGTTTAAATATTTTTCAGCTGAGCAAACTAGTGCTTAGTGAAGGTTCATGATTCTTTGAACTTTCAGACAATGGGCTGTCTCTGCTTTTAAAGTTTTTGTAATTTTTAGTTTGTTTTGGTTTTGTGGGTTTTGTTTTTTGGTTGGTTTTTTTTTTTTTTTTGGAGATGACTATTAAAAATTAAAATAGGGGCATTGTCAATTGATGACACACAAGCAAGCTTCTTTGCATCTTATTCACATGAAAAAAGCAAACTCAGCAAACTAGAATGATCATGTCCTAGAGTGCCTAATAATTAAAACAATGCAATTACTATTTAAAAGCTGATTGTGGCAATTGCATATCATTTCCATTGCAGATCATCCCATCAACCATAAACTCTAATATGGAGGTACGTGAAGAAGAAACTCATTTAGTACCTCATTTAGAGGTACTTGCTCTGTATGTCCTATGAGTACAATCAATTTCCAGTGTCCTCAGGTCCTACAGATAACATCTATTTTTGCAATTCAGTTAATTCATTAGTAAAACTTTTTCTGATGAGAAGTCATGGACTTCTACTAGTCTTTTCATTCCTTTGGGATCTACCTTATCTGATCTTGAGACATCTTGAGATGCCCTCAGTTTTTACTTCCCTCCTGGTAAGTTTCCACATGAAAACTTCACTTTAGCAAGAAACCCCTTGCAACAGAAACCCATTAAAACACAGCAGACATTTTTGGTTTAGGGGAGATGCGTTTCTTGCTAGATATATCCTGTCTAGACAAACCATGAGGTTACATGAGTGTTGGTATAACAATTATGATTAACATTTCTATAAGCAAGAACATTAGTAGGGAGGCACAGTGTGGTCATCTAGTATAATACACGATAATTTATTTAGTGAATCACAGAATTATAGAATACATTATTTAGGAATACACTGTTCTTTGTGGATTATACAGACAGGATCTTGTTTAAATCACCAAGAAATCAAGAGACCATTTTGGATCATCTAATTTATTTCTTCTGTAAGTATTAATTTTTTTTTAAAAAAGATATACCCATTCTAAAAGAAAACTAATCTTTTTCATTTAATCAGAAGAAAGCAGTGTGATTTTGTGTATATTGAAAACAGAGTTAACATAATAAACATAATAACATAAATAACATAATTTCGAAAGAAAATCAAGAAGAAGATGATAGAAAGAGTTAACATCTTGGCCCTTTTTTGGCTTTGATAAATGATGTCTTTTAGTAAACTTAAGCCAAAGCCCTCAAATTTTTATTCCTTCTTTTTTAAACTCCAAAAGAAAAAAGATTAAATGTTTAAAATTTTACCTTCTAAAATGCACTGCTAAAAAATTATTTCTTATTAGCTCCCTTAATGCCCACTTTTTCCCCAGAAACTGTTTAGTTATTTGTGGAACTCCATGAGCACTGCCCAGAAGTTTTACATGTCTGTGCATAGTCCAGATTGCAGATGCATGACCAGACTAGAGGCCCTGTCAGATAAGTCAAAGGAAACTTCAGAGACAGACTTTATTACCTTATTACCATGCTCACTTCTCTGTTGTGTACGAAGCAGTGTTTAGTAAACATCTCTTTTCTGAGCTAGATGGAAATGTTTTCTGTGCCAGCACTAATTAGCTTGAAATGTAATAAGTATTCTCACAGGTCTACATGAATACACATTTTCTCACATGAACTACAGGAATACTTCAGTTCCAGATCTTTAAAAATATTGAGAAGGTTTCTGAGTCACTGGTATAAATAACCGACAACATTTTTAATAGTGAGAATTATTTAAGAAAGTAGTACTGAATACTGGTGTTTTTGGAGTCTAAATGGGATGAACTGGGCAACTGTTTATCTTTGATTTTGGAGACCATGAAAGGACTTAATTTTAACATTTAGTCAGTAACTATAGGCATCAGTAACAATAATTTGTGTCTTTCCAATGTGGTGTTATGGATAATGATTGTTACCCAAGTATTCCAGGTGAAATAAACCCTCTTAGGGCAGGTTCCCACCAGCTTCTCATAATTTGAATGACTGATTGCCTTTTCCTTTGTAAAAATAATTATAATCTTAACCACAAAGATGTAACCAAATCTTAACTACTCAAATCTAAATTTGCCAAAACTTCAAAGTATGGACCCTCACTCAGCAATCCATAATCTGTTTTCTTTCTCACTTCTATTCTCTTTCTTTTACGACAACTTGATAATTAAGTTAAAAGGGTGTATTCAGTGTCCCATTCTGAGAAAAGGTTAAAAAGCACAGAAAAAACTCACAACAGTTCACTGACCATCCATTTCTTCAAAATCACTGTATAATAAATACATTAAATCATCACTATTTAAATACATAATGGGAAGTAAGATTTATTTTTCCAGAGAAAATCATAAACATATACCTTTGCAAGAAAAACTGTATATACATCTAATATATTCTCCTAAATTGAGTATTTCATGGTGGGAAGTGCCACTTTTGATGGTGTGTCTTCATGTATCTGAAGATTATAATTTGGGACATAAGGCTTGATAAACTGCAATAGGATATAAAACAACCATTTTTAACACTTTGGGTAAAAGAGAGAATATATTTAAGATACTACAAATTGAATTTCACCAGAATTTCCTACTTGCTACATATTCACTTAAATCTGTGTTCTTTCTTAAGGTGCCCTTCCTCATACCTAATGAAAACCAAAACCTGAAGCCATTCCTGGCTCCACTCTCACCCACCAGTATCAAGGCAAACTGGCAAGATCCCGTCAGACTAGCAAGGAAGCTGGGCCATGTAGATGTTGGGCACCAGACAGATACCCAGAGCCTTCAAAATTCTTGCTGCTGGAATCTTTCTTTCCGCTGAAACTGTTGTGCCCCGTGACCACATTTTTTTGGAAAGTATTTGATTGGTATAGTAGTTACTGCCTTAACCAGCTTCACATTGAGACTGTGAGACTGACTTCTCCCTAAAAGTCACATTTGCCAAAATGTGTCTGTTCAAAATGTCAGGGAAATTCCTTTCAGCCCTTCCCTGCAACTAGATACACTGGTAAACAAGAGAGGTCTTAGAAAAACAGTGCTAATTTTGGTTGTTCAAACTATACTTCTTGTGACCATTCTTGAGAAAACCTAGAGCAAGAAAAAGTATAAGAACTTGTTCTTATAGAAAAGGGGATGGGCAAGGGACATGGGATAAATAGCAGTCTGGGGGAAAATCCATTTTTGGCAGAAAAGTACTTTCTATGGTGATGTGTGAGTGAAAATTTAGAGGGCTGTGAAGGTGTTGACTCCTACGAAGTAATATTGCTGGGATAAATCCCAGGTCAACGACAAGAGAAAATGAAGTGGCAAAACAAGAGAAAGTTGGACTTGACAGATTCCATTCTGTGCTGTTTTTTCAGTGTCTGTGGCTGAAAAATGAATTCAGGAATGGCTAAAATATACTAAATAGAATACATGTTATTTGATAGTCATGGTGGAAATTATCCACAATGAGAAAAATTTGTTGAATTTAAGTTACTAAAAAAACCCCCAAAGGCAGGTATGTGACACAAGCAGCTTTTTGAAGAACATCACTTGGTTTGAAAAGTATCAACTTTTCTGATTTTCCACTTCTTCCACCATTTACAACACTGTTTTTTGTTGTTTCTTGAGCATTCTTTATTTAATTGTAAATACATAGCCCTGTCACCTACTAAATACTAATAGTGTTTCAGGTGACCATTACTTCCCCTTTGATTTTAATATCTTGACTAAGTTATTTGAGCCTAGTTTTCTTCTGTCAAGACAATTTACAGTTATGTGACTGATGAAAATATAATGAAAAACCTGTAGCTTTCATATTTTATACTGCAAAAACTGGGTAAGGCTCTCACTTATTTTCAAAGTTTAAAACAAAGTAATTTTATGGAGTTTTTTCTGATTCAAATGACAGACTCATGAACAATTCAAGTTGGTAATGAGTAAGATAGATTGCCATCAAGATAGAGATCTCTTAATTTTGTTGACTACATAAGTGGAATTGTTCCCTTGATTGTTTTTCCACTGAAAACAAGAATGTTTGTTCATTATACATCTATTATCAGGAGAAAATTTCTCTGGCAAAAATTTCTTGTGTTTTACTTGTTTTGCTGTGTTTATGAGAAGAAAACATAATTTCTCTTCTATTTTGTTTGGCAAATGTGTCAGGGGCAGGCACTTAAACTCATATATCAAGAAAATGACTGGATTTTTGATAAACATATATCAAGAACATGGCTGGATTCAAGCTCTGCCAAGTTTGAATATATTTTTAAAGATGGTTTACACAGTACTTTGGTTAACTTACAGTAGAGGTTTTTGAAACCCAAATTGCTGCAATGTGAAAAGTGCAGAACCTGAGGCGGCTGTAAATTTTGCTGGTAGCAGAAGCTGAACCAATGATCGAACCAATGATCATCTGCTTTTCCCTACAATTGCCCTTCAAGCTCTAAGTTGATGGCCTGCCATCACGCAGTGAAACAGAGACAGAGCTGGAGGAAAGAGAAGGAAAGAAATTCACAGAATTGAGAGACTGACTTTACCACAAAGATGGTGGGTGAGTTTGTGCTTACTTCTGAGGTTATCACAGGTAACCTAGAAAGGAAAAAAATTCCCAGATTTTTACAGGAGATACACAATAGAGATTTTTACAAGCGATATACACACAATAGAAACACCGTAAAAAGGACGGGGATCAGCTGCAGGAGAAGCTGATGCATCCTTGAGAGCTAGAGGGCAGCCAGGGTAAAATGAAATTGCAGGAGACAAAGGATGACAAGATAAAAGAAAACACTTGGTTGAAACCCAAAACCAAGAGGCTGAGGACAATGTGCTAGTTCCAACATTTGGTTGCAAGGAGTGCAAAGGATAGAATCTAGATTGAAGATGGAAAGCAAAATACACCATTAGACATGGTTAAACATATAATTATCTAAATCTAAGCTAATTTTTGAGATTGATCTTTGAATCCATTAATAGAAAGAACCACCTGCAGAAGACAGCTTGATTTCTTTGTCTTGTTCAGGGGTTTTAAGATTGAATCCTCTTACTATTGATCATAGAGATGACCAGTTAAAGCTTGGATAATTGTCTCTGATTTGTAATATCAAGGAAAAACTCAAATGGAAGGTGCTCCAGACAAGTGAGAATGATTTATTTATTTATTGTGTTCTCAGAAAAAGACCCCAAGGCAACATGGATCAGAAGCTGGAGTCACAAACAGGATGAGCTCTCTTTAGAAAGTGTATTCTGTAAAAGAATTGGTTTCTTTTCTGGACCTGGAGGGCAGATTTATACCCAAAATGTGCTACTGTGAGAGTGAATAACAACTGAGTCTCACTTAGAGAAAAAATTCCTATCTGGCGAAGCTCAGCTTCCTGCAGAATGCTGAAAAAAGATTGTTGCAGTGTTTATACTCTCACTAAAAAAAATAAAAAATTGTTGTGTCACTCTTGCCATATTCTTCCACATAGCTGCAAGTTTAGGCTTGCACAAATATTTTAAAGGGAGAATAGCTTTATCTGTCACTAGATGAGTGCTAAAAAAGTACAGAGAAGAGGAGGAGGTGACAACATGTGAGGGAAGCAACATAGAGACACCAAGGTCAGTGGAGAAGGAGGGGCAGGAGGTGCTCCAACCTCGGGAGATGAGATTCCTGTGCAGGCCGTGGTGTGGACCATGGTGAAGCACCTGCAGCCCATGGGGTTCCATGGGAGATGCAGAGATCCACCCGCAGCCCGTGGGGGAAGAGCCCATGCTGGAGCAGTGGATGCCTGGAGGAGGCTGTGATCCACTGTGAGACCCATGGAGGCAGAGGGTCTCCCTCTGGAAGAGTCTTGCTTCCAGGCTGGAGCAGGCTATCCTTGGAGGGCTGCATCCTGTGGAAGAGTGACCCATGTTGCAGCAGCTTTGGGAGGCCTGCCCATGGGAGGGACTCATGTTTTGCAGCAGGTGTGGTTTGGCTGCCGCTCGTCAGAGTGGACCCATGCTGGAGAAGTTCACAGAGATCTGTCTCCTGTGGGAGGGACCCCATGGCCTCAGAGGGGAAGGACTCCTCTCCCTGAGCAGCTGAAGAAAACCTCAGGAGACAAAATGACCAAAACCCTCACACTCTGTCTCCCTGCACTGTCGGTGGGAAGGAGGGAGGGGCTGGGGGCAAAAAGGTGTTTTAAGGGCTTATTATACTTTTCATTATCCTCCTCTGATTCTGTTTGTAATAAAGTTTCTTTGCAACCTTAAGTTCTTCTTCGCCCTCGGAGTGTTTTCTCCTGGTCCTTAACTCATGAACCCTTTAATTTTTTTCCCTCTCCTCTGCCCAGCTGTGGCAGGGAGAGTGGGCGAACCACTCTCCTGGGTGCCTGGTGTTGGGCCAGTGTCAAACCATGTATACAGAAACAATGTATACAGAAATATGTTCTTTGTTTTCAGCACCTTTTGTTGTGCTTTGATTTGTCTGTTTGTATGCCATTCTTGCATGAACCAATATATTCATGCAATTGATAAATCAATCCCTCTAGACATTGGAATTCTTTAGGCACACTTTCAGATATAGCTTGTGTTCAATTTATAGCAACCTGGCACTCTAGAAACAGTGCAATCAGCATCCTATTTAATGGACTCATTTAACTAGGATTCTCTCTCTACTTGTTTTCTTCTTACAGAGAGGAAGTCATCCTTGACAAAAATAAAGAGGAATGGACAGTCTATATTTGCAAAGTTTGAATAGCATTTTTTCAATGATTAGTTTGATCACTCACTTAATAAAAACAATATGGCTAGTATTGTCCTAAGTCTGAAGGTGACCTTTCCAACATTTTAAATAAGAGAGAGATGATTTATGGTGATGCATCCCATCCTATTACACTTTGACACATATAAATGATGTGCTGAAATTCTATAATGCATTAATTTGCTCATGTTATCTGTAGATATTGCATTATTATACTTGCACTTCTACACTACCCTAGTATAAAATTTATTTAGATACCAACTTAATTAATAGTAAAACAAACAATGAATACTTAAATTATTTATTTAATAACAAATAAATGAAAAATAACATGAATAGATATAAATAAAATATTTGACATTTGATTGGAAACTCTTTTATTTCCATTAAGTATTTCATTGTGACAGAATTTTAATAATTGCATTAAAATGTTGGACCTCAAATTTCTCACACGTATTTACAAACATCAGTTAAAAAAAAGAAGTATCATGAAGTAATGCTCTACTTCTTCTTTCCTTTCTTCCTTTCTTCATTTTTTGAACTATGAAATAAATACAACATCTGCTGCAGAGCTACAGGACCACAGCACAGGTGAGGTTGGAAGGCATCTCTGAAGGTCATCTTTTCAACCCCCTGCCCAAGCATGGCCACCTAGAGCTGGCTGTCCAGGACTCTAGTTAGATAGTTTTTTAATATCCCCAAGGATGAAGACTCCACAACCTTCGTGGCCAATCTGTGCTAGGACTCAGTCACACTCACAGTAAAATCTGAGGTTTATAAATGTACAGATACTGTATATATTGTCAGGATAAATTTACACGGATCACCATATTTAGGTTTCATTGCAGGATTTTTTAAAAATCTGCTTTCATCTGTCCTTTAGCAGAAAGAATATACCTGTTTTGTTTTTTTTTTCTCAACGTGTGCATTTTCTGTGACCCAAAAATTTTGTTGAGATAAAAACACCGAACATGACCACCTTCCTCTTGGTTTCTGAAGCCTCCCTCTATATTTTTCAGCTGAATAGCCCCAGTGTTACCTCATGGTGTTGGAATTTATGAATGCATAAGATGTCTGCCTGTCTGCTTCTTTAGTGAGTAAAGGGAGTGACAAGATTGCCTGGGATGCTTTCTGTAGGTTCAGAACTGTTGCAGCTGTAGGGAGACAGTGATTAAAATTACAAAGGTCTTCAGTCACTTGGTTCAGAGGACAAAGTAAGACTTTTTCTGTGATGGAACACTGGCTTGTTTTTCTGTTATTTTCTTTTTGCTGTTACAGTTATTGCTGTATGGTTGCATGTGGGTTCAGGAAAGTCTTTCCTCCCTCCTTAGCATGGCAGGGACCTGCAGACGTTTTCCCTTCTTTGCCACATGGGGTATGGGTTGCCTGCTAGGATCATCTAGGCATAACTCAATTCATTAGTCCCCTGCTAACGTAACTAATGTTGTATTTCAAGCGGCAGCCTGTGCTGAAAGTCTTTACATAACACTATTTGAAGAATTCTTTTCTACCTTAAAAATTAACATACATATAACATAACTTCTCAATTTTTATACATACCCGACCTCTGTAGATTTTATCCACTCTCGTATTACTGTTCACAAAATCCCCAAAGTTTCAGTATCTTGAAGAAAGAGTTGTATGTTATAGTGATGTATTTTTAAAAGCTTATTTACAGATATGATGGGGTGCTTTTTCCCATCAGAGATGCTGTTTTCTCTCTGAAATACCTAATTAGTTGCATTATTTTGTCCGTGCTCTACCTGATTTTGATTTCTGTTACTCAGAAGAAAGGAGTTTTAAAGACATACTTAAGAATCTGTCCAACAATTGCAGAGGAGTCTGTATATATTGTTTTTCCAGTACAGTAATTTGTTGTAAATATATAAGAAAGCTGTTCATACAAGTATTTCAGTATACATCATCAAATAACTGTAGTCTTACACTATATTTGAAATGGAGATGCTACAGATTGAATATGGATTTCTGAAGTGTTTTCTGCCTTATAAAGACATCCCTCTCCCCCCAACAACGAAAAAAAAGTAATTAACATTTAGTAACCTTGTGAATCTGTTCTGTTTCTTCTGTAAAAGAAGAATGAATTTTGCATAAAAGCCCTTTCTGATAATGTTCTAGAAACTAGTTTATTGGAATTGTGAGAAACAAAATATGTTTCTGCTTTTTCTTCAGAATGGTTATACATACATTGCTGATCTCCAATGTTTTCTTTTCCTTTTTTTTTTATGTGAAAGGCTTTACAGACTGAGACATTCTAAACATCCAA
This sequence comes from Hylia prasina, assembly GCA_013397195.1. Classification (NCBI taxonomy): domain Eukaryota; kingdom Metazoa; phylum Chordata; class Aves; order Passeriformes; family Sylviidae; genus Hylia; species Hylia prasina. The sequence continues at coordinate 375,892 of VYXD01013981.1, read as the reverse complement.
TGTTACTTAAAATGGAACAAAATTTCTTTCCACTTTTATCATTAGTCTAATAAGCGACCTTAAATATCTTCCTTTCTCTGCATTTCAGTTTATATATCTATCTGATTAAAACATAAGAGTTATTTTGTTTATAGTGTTCTTTGAAATCTCTGCAAAACAAAAACTTGATCAGAGAATAAATACTATTTTGACATTTATTGTGTTCTAGGTTGTGCCCCTCCATCAAAGATTGGTTGAATCCCTTCATGTAGAGGCAATGCATATTGAATAGTAATATTTAGTTCCATTCTTTTCTTTTGCTTGTCTGTTGACGTATATTCATCACTTTTCATTTTTCCTTTGAATTAAAAGAATTAGAGAAAAACACTGCTATTGTATACAATATTGTGACTATGGTGTCTTTTATGGTATCTTTCAAGGTATACACATATTAAGACAATTTTGTGTTCAGACCTGGCTGTGAAGGTTAATTTATTTTACTGAAGTCCAGGTGTCTACAGCAAAGATATCTACACTGAGTTATTTTTCTAAATGGTTTTTTTTTTTTTTTTCAGTCAGGAGAAATAAAAAAAATTAAAGGCATGAATCATTTGAGCTGTTTTAAATGTCACCTTGAGGATGAGAAGAATTGTGCTCTGGGCATGCCCATTTTTTTCAATGGATGGAAAAAGGACTGACTAGTCCTAGCATCTGCACTAGATCAGATAAATCCCTCTTTGTGTGAAGGGCAACAAAGCTTGTAACTCTCTTGTCTAGGGAGTCAGTCCTATGAGGAGCAGCTGAGGGAGCTGGGCTTGTTTAGCCTGGAGAAAAGGAGGCTTAGGGATGACCTTATTGCTCTCTACAGCTCTCTGAAAGGATGGTGTAGTCAGGTGGGTTTTGGTCTCTTCTGCAAGGCAACCAGCGACAGGACAAAAGGAAATGGCCTCAAGAGGCTTTATGGGAGGTTCAGATTGCCAAGCAGGAAGAATTTCTTCACTGATAGGATGGTTAAGCATTAGAATGGACTACCCAGGGAGGTGGTGTAGTCACCATCCCTGGAGGTGTACAAGAGATGACTGTACATGGCACTCATTGCTATGGACTAGTTCATAAGGTGGTAAAAGGCTAGATTTAATGACCCTAAAGATCTTTTTCAACTTAAATGTTTCTGTGGTTCTGTGAAGCACACAACATCATGTATCTGTAAAGTACAATATCCAGAGGAGGCTCAGCAATACATTTAATCTGAGGGTCACAATCCCTGTGAATTATTAAGATATTGTTATGCAAATAAAACTGGTAAATAGTTAAAATTAAAATAAAATAATAGAATAAATATAACTAAATTGATAAAAATAATAACTAGTTATAATGAATCAGTTAAAGAATCATTTAATCGTCTGTATCCTACATCTGACTTCAAATGTTTCTGTTCTACAGTGAAACATTTCTACTGCCAAAGTGTCATGGTGAAGAAACAGTAAACAACAGCCAGTCACTTCACTTTTGGTTTTGGGACATTCTGTATAGCACCCAAAAGAAAAATTAGGACAGGATAAAGAATGGAAAATATTAGTATTCAGCTTACCATTCTTCTGTAGCTGAAGAGTTCTTCCATTTTTTATTGATTCTGCTTCTTTGAAGGGAAGATGAAGCTGAAGAAGCTGTAATTGGAAGTGCCCCACTTACATCTAGAATCTGTCAGAAGTTCATCTGCTAATCATGTTGCTTAGAGCTGCAGCGTGCCTGTCTATAACCTCCTGCCTTGGAAACTTTTTGCCTTTGTAGTCTGTAGGTTGTTGTTGTTTACAGGTGATTTCCAGATTCAGTTCAAAGAGAGAGTTAAGGTATAGACAAGTCCGAAATGGCACAAATCTAGCTACTGCAGAGGTTAGCTGGAGGTATTTTCAGGTGTTCTTGTCTTGTTTCCACTGAAATGACCAACACTGAGCCAAGTTTTACAACCAAATAGAACCAAGAAGAAGGGTTTATTTCATTAACTACTGGAAAATTGGTAGAAATTATTTATTCTGCAACTTTAATAAAACACTCTTCCCTTATTTATGGTTAGCACTCAAGATAATACAAAATTCAGACCTCAAGCTTCATTTCTGTACATACCAGTCCTTTTAAAATCCCAGACAAATTGTCCCTCTGTATGTATATAAAAAAGCCTTGCTTGTGACTCAATGGCTCTCAGCTTTCAACTTCATCTAAAGCAAGAATATATAGTTGGCTTTGATAGAAGCAAATATAAGATGACTTATTACCTTGGGAAGAAAGCAAGAGAACTCTATCAGTTTTAAAGTAAGAAGAGAGCTGGAAAAATTATTGTCAACAGATTAATGGAATTTTCTCTATGACAGTATTTTTATAGCTTAATTGCATTGCCAGTTTACTGTAGCTGATATATATTTAAATATATGTGTATATATATATACAGATATACGCCTGGAAATCTGTATGCACAGTGCTGTAATCTATTAATTTTCACATGGGTCATGTGCTATACAAAGCAGGGTTTAATCTTTCCTCTTGCCTCTTCTTTATTAATATAGCTCCCATTTCCTATTGTGTTTTCTATTTTCTTTCTATAGGATTATTTTTTATTAATGAGCCTGAAATTCAAGTCCTACCAGTCTTGCTTGTATATTGAGTAGATGAATGTCTATATTTTTGTTAGCATATTTATAAAGTGTTGATTTTGCTGCTCATTTCAGTGATTAATAATTTGGTGATCTAGGTCTAAACAAACACACTCCTTGGCTGTAAGAGCAAATTTTCTCTCTGCCTCCCAATAACAAAAAAGAGTCATTCACATAAAACTATTGCTTATGTTTTCCAAACTAATCTGAAATACAGGAAGCTTTCAACACAGTGATTAGCAAAAGAGGTTACCCTGTAAGGAGGAAAAATAAATCGCTGAAACTGATTGCTCCATGCAGAGCATCCTTTAAAAGCACAAATAGAATCAGTACTAGCAGAGAGCATTCTAAGCTGAAGATTATGCTGTTATCATATCATGCACTTGAGAGTCCTGTGATAGAAAACTTTGGGAACAATTACTCACTGATTTATAGAGAGGATATTAATGTCTTTCAGAAGATGCAGAAAAGGTGTTATTGAGTCTCAAGGATCTAAGTTTCCATTAAAATATAAGGAGCTTCCAGTTATCCTCATTAGAATGCAGAAGAGGTATAGGTAACAAACTGAAAAATTTCAGAACCATGGCTCAGGATGATAACATTAACATGGAAAGGCTTTCTTAGTTCTCTGAAATTAAATTCTGCACAAATCTAGAAGATGTAATCTAGAAAATAGGAAAATTTGGTTCTGGGAAAAGTAGTTCATAAAATAGAATTAAAAGTAAAATAAATTATGAAGAATATAAAATGTACTTTGGATAGTAGTGAATAACAATAGGTGCTTAACATCTGTCAAGAGGGTGGAACTAAGGGTGTTCAGGGAAAATATTCCACCTTGAATAAGTTTTCTCTATGCTGGTAATCATTAACATTGAGATCTAAATAAAGCCCAAAAGTACACCCCATAAAAAAATCCCCCAACCTACAGCAGCATCGACGTAAAGGTAGCATATAGCAGTCTTAGGTAGGTGTTTTACTCCCAGGTGTATTTAAATAGTATTTTTTCCTAAGGCTTTTTCATGCCCACACAAGTCATTCTCCAGCTACATCCTTCTCCAATTGTGTGTGTGGTTTCCACACAAAAACCTGCAGCAGCAAGTGAAATTTAACCTTTTGTTCCATGTTCCTCTCACCCATAACACGTGGGGGAATTTGTTCCTAACTAAACTTGAAAACATGTCTCTGACTTAAAAATAATATGAAACAACAGTGAAAAACAACCTCTTCTTGCTTTTTAATTTAACAACCCCTCCCACAAAGCAACAGAATAATATTATCAAAGCTTAATGTTATAATTAACATTTCTATTGTTATAATTAACATTTATATAAAGTCCACAAAAAAAAAAGGAAAAAATATCAAGATTTGTTTTACATCTATAACTTTCAATACTGACCTTTAGACAACAGAACTAACTATCCTGAGCATTTTCTATTGATAGAGCTGTGTTTGTTCTCTGGACGCTTTGCTGTTTAAAGTACAGATACTTCAAATCTCTTCTAGAGTGCAGCATGCTGATTTTGTAAAGGTGGCAGATGAGATTAACTGCTGCTAAAGGTAGGTTTTTAATTAGATGAATATGGGTAATTTCTGACCATGCCTACTGGTTGTTATAGCATGAATTCAGAAATCTATGTGTGGATGAAACGCTTCTCTGCTTTAGAAGTTATACGATGGGCATACCAAACAAAGTCTGGAGGAATTTTTTCAGCAATGTAAGTGAATTATTCATGAAGTCATTTGATTGTCCTAGGAATATTTGGAATATAACATTCCAAGGGACTAGGTGGTTGGTATAGCTAAATAATCCCATGTTTTTTGTTTGTCTGATTGGCAGGTTGAGTTTATGACCTTGGGTTTCATTTTTCTTCATCATAATTCACAGAAGTGGCCTCAGCCCACATAGTTAATTTTATTCAAAATAAGCTGAAGCTTGGAATCAAGCATTTTGTGCAGCTAATCAGGACCCTCAGAGGAAGGAAAGGATGAGCTTGATTAAGATTGCAGATTGAATTTGAGACATTTTATCTTCATTTCCTCCCTCTGTGACTTCTGGTATTTCTGTCATAACCTTCTCCAAAAATATTATCTATTGCTTAGTCCTCTGCTCTTTAAAAGAACTGATATTATTCAATGTAGTTAGGTTGCAATTATTTTGGTNTTTTTTTTTTTTTTTTTGCGTTTAGACTTTAACACAATAGGATCTATGTGTGTGGTGGTTTGGTTTTTTAAAAAAATACAATACTTACATGGTATCAATCCTATTCCACATTTGCACATTTATCATTGGCCAAATCTTGACTCAGCAATCTCTCATAGTTCATTGCTTATTTTATTTTTCATAACTGAACTAAAATCTGTACCTGATTTCTTCTCACAGCTCGAGATTATTACTGTTCTCCCTGCTGTAAAAAGGCTGACATAGATCCAAAGCTATCCCATTGGAAAAATTGCACTAAAGTAGAAAAAAAAAATCATAATTCCCCCAGTTAAGCAAACCTTAGGGCATTAATAAACTATGCAGATTTTGAGGGGTCTAATGTCAATAACCTTATTCCTATGTCCAAGGATGGACAAGGCACATCCCCAGTCAACCTGTTTCCAGAGCCAGGAAGGGATGCCATTGGAGTGAGAGCAATTAGAGAAATGTAAGCTATTAGAGTCAGTATTTGAGGGAAAGCAATTTAATTTTGGAACCATCTCTCTGTTGGAGGTAACTGTTGCTGTAGGGAGCCCAGCTGCAGGAAAGAAGTTTGATACTGGATTGTGGCATACCCACTAAACTGAGCTTTTGTGTTTGCACTGACTGTGGTACAGGGAATGTGGCAGCTATTTCCATAACAGCACAGCTTATTCCTGGCAGATATTGAATAAACTGTGACTTCTGCCAGCGCTTGTTCCTGAGGAATTCAATTTAGACCCCATCATGAGTGTGAGCAGGTGATTTGGCTGACTCTTCCTGAGGAGATTAACTAGTTACATTATAGTGCCTGGATACTTCCAATGGGATCAATCAGGATATGTTAATTGCACCAAGATAATTTTAAAGTGGTGTAATGGGAAATTTGTTAACTTGGGAGAAATGCTATATTTTTAACAGTAAGGGGTATTGTTATTATTATTCTTTTGAACAGGTGGTCTAACAGCATGGAAGGACCCATGCAGCTGACAACAAGAGAATAGAGAAGGATGCAGAGAAATGAACCAGCAGGAAGTTCAGAGTTTGTTTGGATAATTTGAAAAACTTATTAGTAGATGGTTCGTCTTCACCAAAGAATACAGTATGCTCAAATTGAAGGGGTTGCAGAAGGACTTTATATTGCTTTCTCAACTGCTTTACTTCTTCAACTTCAGAAGGCTCTAACAGAGGGGAAAACCCTGGATGGTGACGTTTTACACAATATTATAACTTGTAAAAACTGTTCATTTAAAATAAAAAGAGAAAAAAAAAGTTAATTAATATGCTCAGGAATTGCTGGTGATGCTCTTGTTATGTCTGATCCTGTCTTCTTAAAACTGAGAACTGACAAAAGAAGAGAAAACCCAATATCAAAGTTAATTTGTTCTTCTGATGCTGATTGTTATGGACGCTTAGTTACCAAGAGAAAGGCAACCTTCATCCAGGGCCTCTGCAGCAACTCCTATTGGTAAAGGTAAAACAAGATTCAAGAAGAGTGGGACGTTGTTGAATGCAGCCTCTGATAGAAAGTGAAATTTGTTTATGGTAAGAAGTGGAGGAGAAAAAATGAGGAAAAGTGCTTAAGAAGCAGAGAATCAGAAGCTTTTGCACATGAAATAGAGAGGCACTACAAAATTAGGTCATTATTGGAAAATATTAGATGCTCCACAATAAACTGGGGCTTGGCAGTGCGTTTGTTTCTGTGGTGGAAATTGCTTTGGGTTAGACCTGGAGGGAATTACAGTTCCTGCAAAGGACAGACAGAAGTGCACCAGGGCTAACTTCTGGGCCAGTGTTACAGCTGCTAGGAGAGGGACAGCAGGGAATCTCTTCCCATCTCAGTCCCTTCTTTTCCTACCTATGTCATAAAGGACAGTTGTTCCCTTCTTGTTGTCTTGTAGAAAACTTATTCTCCAAGTTCTGGGAGTGTTTCTGACTGTCAGCCCTGGTTGAAGGTACCAGCTGATACCACTCAGATGTGAATTAAGTACTTCTAAGTGTGGATTAGGAACAAGCTTAAGATAAGCTCTCTCCATTACATTTTTTTTTTATTAGCCAGCTCATAGATACCTTATTTTCAGCAGACTCATTACTGCAAATCCAGTGTTGAAGTGATCAACTCTCTCCATATGTGGTATATTGACCTTGAGTACCCCTCTTCCAGGATCATGGATTCCACTTTGGCACCTAGCAGTTAGCTGACACAAAGCAGGGTGATGTGGTGTCAAATACTTGCACAAGCTTTCTTATGAGAAAGTTATATATGAGGAAAGTTGGAGTTGGAGAGGGGAGACTAGCAGTTTTGAGACATGAAAGGAGTGTGATTGCTGCTGCTGTTCAGTTTCCTGCTTCATGCCACAATTGTGGACATGGGCTACTGCTCTGTGACATATCTTTCTGCTAGTTCAGCCACTGAACAAGCAATAAAGCAAGAAACCATGTGGCATAACAGACAGTTATGTATGGTTCATGAAATAAAATAAATAGCACAAATTTTAGAATAAATTTGGTAAATTCAGAAAATAAATTAAAAAACCAGAAAAAATATTACTGTCTGACAATCTATTCATTTTTCACATTATCAAAATAAATGGTAATTGCACAGTAGATATCAACGCAAGTAATAATTTTATATAACCCTAAAGTCCATGCTGGATCATAAGAATTTCTAGAGACTTGTTTTAAATGCAGGATAACAAGTCTATATAACTAGTTCAATAACTAGCTTGTTTATATTTTAAATATATTTTATATTCCATTAACTATTGTCTATTTTGTTTGTAGGGATGCAGCACAATATGGTGCAGTAATGTGAAAGTAGGCAAAGTGATTGGAAAGAATAAGGGTATTTTTTTCTTTGCACACACTATTTGTCTTTAGAGGGACAAGTAGGGCAGGGTCAAGGAGGAGTTACAGAGTGGGCTGGGGCCAAGCAAGTGACAAATATGTCCTGCATTATGAATGAAGTGTGTGAATGGCAGAGCTGGTCATTTATCACTGGAAATATAGAGGGACATTTCTAACAGAGGATTTTTATTTATTATGCTTATTCAACTTTTAGAATATTTATCTTATGAGGGGGTAGTCACAACTGAGACTAATAAATCTTATTTATATAAAGATATGGTGAAATGTCTATTGACAAGATTATTGAACTGTCCTATAAAACATCTTTTAATAATAAAAAAATATTAGAGATTTTTATGACAACCTTAAAAACATGCAGTGATTAAATGGGGTCATAGAAAAAGTGAAAACAGATCAGAATTTATGAATAAATCAATGGTCTCATCTGTACTGTTGTCTTTATTTATTGGTGTTAATATGTTTGGGATGTTTACTCTAACACAATATATTTCATACTTCATGGAGATCTGTGAAAGCTATTCCTCCTTTTATCACTTCTGCAATTTATTCTGAAGAACTTCCAATTCAGAGATGCCAGAATTTGCCCATTATCAGAATGAAGGTTCTGTTTTTTGAAATCATTCAGTGCACACTGAGATATTTTTGGGGAATTTATTTATAATTATCTCAGTTACTGTTCCTCTAGGAAGAGGTCCTACCTCTGTGGTAGATCCTAACACTGCCTCCACTCCAATAAGTGATTTATCTCCTCCTTCAGGACTGTATGGCAGAACCTTACGACCTGGGAAGCACTCCTTCCCTAATATTTTATTAGAGATAATTATATTAAACACTGTGCCAGAATATTAAACATGAAGGTGCTTTAGACTGGAGAAAAGGAGGCTAAGGGAAGGACTTGTTGCTCTTGACAACTCCCTGAAAGGAGGGTGTAACCAAGTGAGGATCAGTCCCTTCTCCCAGTCAACTTAAAACAGGACAAGAGGAAATGGCCTCAAGCTCTGCCAGAGGAGATTCAGGTTGGTAATCAGGAAGAATTTCTATTCCATAGTTCTATGAAGTATCTGGTTTATTTGATCCTTCATAGGCATTAGTCTGATGCAATGTAAAAGAGTACGTAACAACAAAAAATATATATCTAGAAGGGCACAGCAGTGAATGACCTTATCAAATGTGTGGAAATTGACCTTATCTAACATGTTAAGCATTTTTCCATTATTCTGGGAGGCTCTTCTGCATTAGTTGTTGCAGTCATTTAACATTTCATTTTCCTATGATGCTGTAGGTATCACTATCATGACCAATGAGGGTTCCTTGACTGGCAGGTATATGAAGATGGAGACTGGGATTCTCAGGGTTCCACGATACACAAGGTCACAGAAGTCTGTTTTAAAAATGTTTGAAAGTGTTCAGTGATATTATATTTACCAGGTGTATTGCAGGTGACAATAGGTACCAGAGCAGCATACCAGCATTTTCTAAAAAGTAAGACCATTTGGTTAATAATAATTAAAAAAACCCCAAAACCAAAACAATCAAACAAACAGCACCACAAATTTTGAAACATTTTAGCAAGCTATTGCAATTTCAGTTCCATCCTGCAGGAACATCCATCTTTTCTTGTGCAGCTGATCATCCATGCAATACTCTGAATACTCTGAGGACAAATGTTGGGGAAAGTTCTCCAGTGCTGAGGAATCTATCTGTGTGCAGTTATGAAGGAATCATTGTGAGGCAGCAGGGAAAGCAGGATGGGTAAAATAAAGGTTTGTCTGGCAACAGCACAAGTGATTACCACCTAATTCTTCATAACCTTTTGTGTTGGTGGTCCTACTCTCTTTGAATGAGGGTTTTAGGTGTGGGATCATTCATTTTTCAGAAAATATACTTATGTCCTTAAAACTAAGTAAAATACTGGACTGAGAAAACGTATTGAAAGGGAGTGAAGACATCCTTCCTAGTTTCAGAGCATGTTAGGAAACTCCCACAGTGATAAGGCAGAATAAAATATTATGTATATTTATATATAGTCTCTATGTGCCCTTATGGTGGGCTTTTACCAAAAGGAGAGGGAATTTCAACAAGGAGACAAAAAAAGTCAGTATCAGGTGTGAATTCCATTTACCCCCCCAGTGTTCAATCTCTTTTTCTCTTTTGCCTTTCTAATCAACAGAGCATCTGCTCCCTGCTTTCCTTGTCAGTGTCTACAAACCAAGGTAAGAAGTGCCAGTGCTCTAACAGTGTTGAGAGTTTTTCATCCAAAAGACACAATCCTGGACACATAATGTTACTGCCTAATTCTTCAGTCACCTGAGGAACAAAAATAAGGAGGAGATATCAAGTTTTGTCTGCTATTGAGATCACAGGGTCTAAGCCTTTCTTCAGCTTTTCATGGTGACATTGTGAGCTTGAACCTCAGCCAACCAAAAGACTTAAATATTCCTGGAAATGACAAGGAATGAATGTCAATTAACATGACAAAATCACATTGGATATGCTTTTTGCTGTATCATGTACATTTTGTTTCTTCTTTCCTGCTAAGGATAAGAGTTATTATAACCACAAGGCAATTATATCTTTGTCTCCAGAGAGTCCTGATTAATGCTTTTGTTGGTAGTATGTAGCAAACACTATCATCCCTACTACAGAAAGGTAAAAAATCCAAAAGTAGCAAATTTTCTACAATGTAGAAGTAAAGGTAATGATTGTAGATACTTGGTCTTTGGCCCAAATTGTGGCTGCAAAGTATCAAGTTACCATATTTCTTCTGCTTTTCTCATCCCTGCTATACCTTCCTGCATGCATGCAAACATTCACAAACAGAAAAAGCAATACAACAAAAAAGCTTTTCAGAAACAATAATGGGAAAAGCGAAAAATATTAGCCCTTTTCTGGTCTACACTATTTAGCAATTAAGTTTTAAGCTCCCTTCTGTTTTTCTTTTTAAGAAGAGTTAAATATTTCAGTAGGCTTTGGATTGTGGGAAAAAAACCCTACCAATCAACAACAAGAGAAAAATCAAAAATCCAACACAGCATAAAACTAAAGGGAAAACAACTGAATTGCTAAATGGAATAGACCAAAATGAATAGATCAACACCCCCTCTCTTAATTTTACCCTGCCAATTATAGGCCTCAGCTGAGAAGGAACTCCACTGACATTTTCAGAGTTTTAAAATTGGGGAGTATTAGAGATTGTATGTAGGAATAGACTCATAGCAAAAGTTTCACACATGATTCTGTAGATTTATTTGGGAAAAAACCTCACCAAACTCCAAGTTTACAAATGTCTGCTTTACAAGTCCTGCTATATTTATGTTATAGGAACAAGTATAATGATATTACAGGGATTGCTTATCGTGAACTAGCTGAAGTGACTGCAAGTGTTGAAATGCTTCATTCACACGCGATTCTAAAGAAATACTAGCAATATTCTGAAGAAAAGATTCAGGCTGCAGATTTATGGTGCTTACATTGGACTATGTGTCTTTTGTACAACAGTGTGGCACAATCAGCCAGATTGCAAAGCAAAGTCAGATACATGAGATGCTACAGCAACCAAGTTCTCTCCATTCTTACAGGTTTTTCAGCTGACTATTCTTATTAATATACGCCTTCCTAAATTTTCCTTCTCTTATCATATAACTCATAGTCCTTGTAATGCTGTGAATGTTAAGACAGAATGAAAGCCACAAATGGCAGAAACATGATTATAGGGAATAAATGAGTAACAGAAACCATGAAATGATTTATTGTACTGAAACCATAAAATAATCTATATCTACGCAAAAAAAAATCTGAATCTCTATCTGGAATTTCTATTAAATCCTGAAATACTGCTTAAAAATGCAAAAAGGATTTGGGGGTAAATTCTAGGTAAAAATATCTAGTTTAATTTCTGTAAAATTTTTTGCTATTAAGTAAGGATGATATCATCACCATTGCTAACACTCTGGAGTGGATAAACATCTGGTCAACATGGAAGGGAAATGAACACTTGTGAAACTCCATTTTCATCAGCCTGCAATACTTTGCAGTATAAAAGGAAATTACAGTCATGCTCTTTAATATGCCAATAATGGACAGTGCCCACAGAGATTCGTATATCAAGCAATTTTCAAAGAAAAAAAGCAAGAAAGTTTTGGTTTATAAAACACTTAATCACTTTATCCGGTTTCTTCAGTGCACGAAAAAATTTAATGGAATTTAGGCTTCAAAATTACACAAGTGAGAAATCACTTTGGAGTCCAGGGAAAAATGGCATTGTCAGCAAAATAGATATGTTTTTCATATCCTGTGCTTCAATTCAAACTAAGTATTTGTGTGTATACAGCATAATTTATCAAAGCTGAATCCTTCTGTACAGGAAAATTCTGTGCAGGCAGATTCTCTGCCTCATTTGTACTACTTCCACTAGCAGGAAACTTTCAGAATCTAGGCAACTAAATTTAAAATATCCTTAATATAAGCATTTATAATAATCTCATTTTCTTCTATTGAGAGTTATTGCATGTAAAGTTCAGTACACAATATTGATCTCATCTGACCAAGTTCAAATTAAATAAAAAGTTGTACAATGATTACAGTTTTCATATAATTCTAAAAGATTTTGATATGGATAATTTTTAGCATAATAACGAGACACAGGAAATCTTTTGAATTTCTAGGACAAGACAGGCATTTGAAAGGGTTGAAAATTTACCTTTGAATACTCGTATCTCTCCAAATTCCCATATATGTAATTTTACTTTTAAATTTTGTCCTGTTTCTGTGTTTTGTTCTAAATTAAAAACAAGCAATCAAACAAAACCAAACCAAAACAAACAAAAAAATAAACCCAAAAAACCCCAGACTGTACATTTCCATAAATCAAAACCTCAGCTCTATTTTTCACTTGTTTTATTCCTTCTCTTTGCAATTTTGCAAATAGTGTATACCTGTTCATATCTTAGTCGTTTATATTTTTCTCTCTTTTTTTTAAAGATCAGATTTTACCTTTCACATAAGAAATTACCATTATAAACCCCGCCAAATAATTGAATCTTGTATAATATCTTTTCTGTAGAAACTTTGCTGGCATTGGTCTGCTTTTATATTCTATAGGGGTGGTTTTTGTTAGTCATTTAGTGGATTTAATACCTTAAGTGTCCTTTTGTTCAATTGCACATTTCTATAAAGTTGGCTGTGAACCATTTTACTTCTGCTTTGCACAGAGGTTCTGTCTCAATTCCTCAGACTGTGGATCAGAAACTTGGCTCGCGAAATTTCATTAGTAGTGCAGGAAACTACTATAATTCATCTAAGTGTAGTAAATTCAGTAGGAGTCAATTACTTAAATATACTTAAAAATGTGATTGAGAGCTGTCTTGCACTGACAAATTAAAGCTTCTCTTGTTTTAAGCCCATTTTTTGGATCAAGAGTTGAATGGAAATATGTCACAGCTAGACCTGTATGGAAAAACTGGAAATCATATGAACAAAGCATTGTGGATAAATCTTAGCTCTAGATAAAAAAAGGACCTTTTCAGAATTATAAATCTCGTATTTTCCAAACCCACTAAATGCACAATTAAGACATGGCATGCTAATGGCCTGTAATACCTTCAGCAGTGCAAAAAATTAACAGCATAATGCAGTGAGTTGCATTGTTGACTTATCTTTTTTCATTAATACTTTTTTATAAATTATAGGTTCTGATTTCTGCAAGTGTACAGTATGGCTATTAGTGAATGGTTTTATTTGGTATAAAAATGTAGCATACAAATGATGGCTGAACAAGATGTTGATCATCAAACTATTACAATGGAATCTATTTATAAAGTAATTTTAATGTATTCTTGTGTGCTCTTTGCTTATGTTGCTTCTTCTATTCTCAGAGAGAACATGTATTTATAATCATATATTGTCAGTTGATTCAAGGTCAAAGACAATGTTGATTACCATAGAATGCTTGATTTTACAAATCGAATGTGTATTATGTATATTGCTCTCTTTAAACATCTTTCTAAAGCAATTGGTGATAAACAGTGATGCAGTCTACTCTCCATGACAAATCTGTCTCCTTTGACATATTCAATAGCCTAATTGCCACATTTTTGTGTGTGTGTGTGAAATACCAGATGTTTCTGCAAATCTTTTGAAATGAATGAGTAATCTATTAAAGCTCCATTGTTAGAAATTTTGAATGAATTTTCAATGCAAACAATGGAGAATTAGATAAAGACCTCCTACCACTGTTAATAGGAATTTTACATGGAATGTTCTACTCCCATTCTAAAACTTTCTATTTTGCTCCTCTAAGTCCCCTGAATACTAAAATGGAGTGAATCAAACAACACCTAAAACAAGCATGAAAGAAAGTTTGAGGAGCATAAAGTATGCAAACATTTGGTCATAGTACTTAACAGGAAATGGGCAGTCAGTCCTCATAAATCTGAATATATTTTGTCTCCTTAATATCTATCTTTTTTCTAGAGCAAGAGGGAAATCATGGCTTTTATAAAGTGACAGCAACAGGGGTTTATTATATATACTATAACAACTACTTTTTGTTAATCTTGATGTTATGCCCTTCTGTGCAGCTTTGCCTATTTCCTTTATAATACATCAGCCACACTTTTTCTATAATCTTTTGAAATAAAACACAGAACATTAGCTAAAGAAATTACATTATATAAAAAGGTACTATCAGATGGAAGACCTCTGTTTTTAATTTACTTTCTGTTGACACAGATTTCTATCTGCTATCGCTTTTCCTTATCAGGCTGACGAAATAGAATTTGTGCAGTGGATACATAGAAAACTCACTGAATGGCTATCTGTCATAGTCAAAAAAAGTGCTATCTGTCATCAGCAGAGACTTTATTTACTCTTAAAAATGTTTGCCCATACGCAGAATATCAGCCACAGTGTCCTTGTCCTTTGTTTTCAACAGTGCAGTTATTAGAAAAGAGGGAACACGTGCTAAATTAAATAATCTGCCTTTCTTCTCACAGGTATTCTTTAAAATATCCAATCTGTACACTAAACTAATACTTCAGTATGGAAACAGTCCCAGGAGTATTTATTCAAAAAGACAATAATGTAATTACCTTTTTTTAAGTATGTTTGTAACATACTTGGCTTGTGCCATTTCTAGAGTAAAGGGGGACTATGTGTTTCAGCAGCTTTATCTATCTATTGTGGTTAAGTATTTGAATCTCACTATCCTAGATCCTTCTGATATATTAAATGTAGAACTTCACACAACAATTTTTATTTTAACATGACTTTTTCTAGACAAATTAAGGAGCTGAAATTAAGGTTAAAAAGCCAATTTCTGAGTAGCTTTTCTTCTCTTGAAGAACTGCTTAAGAAATCTCGGGCCAAAACGAAAGAGATCAGGTTGTCTCAAAATTTCTTGTCACTGGCTTATGACTCTTTGAAAGAAGAAAATGAAACAGTAGAAGTAATATGTATTACTGTAAAATTTTTTCATAGTATAGTGAGGCACTGAATTCCTTAAAGTCAGAGATGTAGAGAAATTTTTTAAAAGTATATTTTTTGGGCGTATTTTGAGATTGCTCTTGCAGTCTATAACATAATGGACAGTAAACTATGGCACATTTAAAATCTGATCAGAATCCTGTACAAATGAAAATGTAGTCATAAAAGAAATATGTTGGGTGTTCTCTGGCTATTAATTTCCCTTATATTTCTAAACCAAAACAAACAATATTTTGCTTAACAAATTATTTTGTTTTTTATTCAAAAAATCTACTCCAAAATTAGAGCGATTTAAGACTCATGTCTTCTTAATATAGTCTTCAGTCCAAGAGAAAACTTTAGATTTCCAAAATATTACTTTCATGTTCACTTCCAGACCTGAAGAGAGCTGTTATTTTAATTATTAAGAATATCCTCAGCATGAGCGATGATATTAAAAAGTAAGCACATCAAGAGACTCAGAAATTAAAGCTTAACTTCATAATATCTTACATTTAAAACTGTCTAATGATGATGAAGAACAACTGCTATTTTAGAGAGCCTATTAACATGGAGGCAGTAAACATTGATGAAGAAGTCACTGTGCTAAGAATACAGAAGAAAAAAACTAATTAAATGAAGGGGGAACATCAACCTCTCTGTCACAAATATAATAATGTATTTCATTCCAAAATGTGCAGGGGAAATTCAAAACGGCTAATATTCTGAGTGATCATGAGATTGAATATGTGGTAGTGACAAATATAAAGTGTGAAAAACATGCTCCTTTATACGAATGTGCTACACAATAATCACTGTGCTGCTGAACACAAGCTGTGCCAAAACTGCATCTAAAGGACATGGATACTTTCTTGGCAATTGGTATTTCTATTCCCTGGAAGAATCCCTTTCATGTATCCTTCAGGAAGATGCTGTTCTTTGGGCCATATTGTTCCCTGGCACACAAGCAGTTACTGTATTAGGGAGAGCAATTCTGCATGGGACCTTTTGCTAGGACTTGGCAAATTCCTATTGGTTATATGAAATTCCCTTGGTTATATGAAACAGCATAAGTGGCACCTGCTTTTAAAAGGAAAAATATCTTGTATATAAATTAAGATCCACTCTTTGCCCTCAGCAAGGGCAAATCTGAAGGGTAGATTACAAATACCCAAATTACTGTCATGAACTACTGGAATTCTGCCATTGGCTTCATTCTGTAAAAGTAAGGACCAAAATTTTATTTTGCATATGCACTGCAAGAAATATGCACAAATCTCTTGGATTAATATCATTGCAAAGTAAAGTTACATATGAGCTTGTAAAGACAGAGACACATAATGTTAAAATTCACCATGGTTTGGAGTGCCCTACTCAGTAAGAGAAGGGTAATTATTTAGGGAAACATCCCTCATAATATTCTTATTTGTTTATCAGGATTTTAACAAAGTCTTTTCCTCCCAAATGTAGCTGAACAACTGGCAGTGCAGAAACAGTAATGAAAAATGGTGCCCCGAAATAAATAATAATAATAAAAAAACCCCCAAATCCCAAACCACTACCATCCCACTTAGCAAATTAAAGGGAAGAAAATTAGAAACAACATCACTGTCAAACAATTGCAGTGATCAGTTAGCTTGGAATTATAATACCAACCCTTTTTCCTAAGGAGAGAAAAAATGAATAGCAAAACAAAATTCAGAAATTAAGAGTACTGCAGTGTGCCCTTTAGGATGGAACTTATTCCTTTAAGATTATTTTAATTGGAATATATTTTAAACCAAGAAAATGTCAAATCCTGACTTTCAATAAAAATCTAAAGTATCTGCAAAACTCTATCCTTAAAAACATTATCAACTACATCAGGAGATGCTGTACTGCCTTGAAAAAACTTAGAAGTGAGATGACTAATAACAATAATGGTTTTCATTGGAGAAATGGGCTCATCTGAGCTGTAGTTGTTTGATTTTGGTTTTTTAACTGGCCACTGCCTATGCAGAACCATAGCATTTCAGAAGAGTTGTGAGCTTTTTGTTCTAGGTTTGAAAAAGCTACAGGAATAACACAATTATGTTGATATCCACCTGGCTGTTTGGAAACATCTGTGTTTGAGCTAGTGCCCCAAAGCTCCTTTCTTAGTCCTTGGAGGACTATTGCTTCTGAATTGAGCTACACCAACATGAGTGACTGTTACAGATCAGATTTACCTGGCTTTTTCAATGAATGTATAGAGACTCCAAAAAAGCTGCCTCAGGTACAGACATTTACAATGTAAATTTAGGTGAAATTACTCTTTCCCTTATAACTTTGATACCATTTGTTAAGTTGCTTCCATGTCCCTCTCTTTCCTTGTTGCAGAAGTTGGTGATTTGGTGCTATCTTGTCAAATAATGAACTGCTTTGATATTCAAAGCCTTTATCAAGAAAAGAGGTTTTATCCTGATTTATGGCATGAAAAAAGTGGATTCCCAAACTATGAAGATACAAACATGTCCTTTATAAAATATAAGATGTTGGAGTGCTTTNGGACATCCCTGCCCTTCCAGCTGCCACAGACAGAGCTTCTGGTCTCACCCACCAGCCCGGGATTTCTCCACCGTTCCAGCTTGGTGCTCTCGAGAGATCGGACTGCTTCGGGTTTTGTGAAACAAACTCCCTCGAGGTTTTTCTGTTTCCTGTTCTGTTCCATTATCAGTGCTGTAGTTGTTGTGATTTGTTAGCATTGTTATAAATACTAGTAAAGAACTGTTGTCTCTACCCCATAACTCTGCCTGAAAGCCCCTTTAATTTCCTAAATTACAATAATTTGGAGGGAGGGGGTTTGAATTCTACATTTCCTAAGGAGGTCTTGCCCCTCCTTAGCAGATAACCTGTCTTTCAAACCAAGACATATCCCTATACCAAATGAAAAATAGTCATGTGACAGGTAAAATGGTTGGGTTCAGTTTTTGACTGTCTATATTGACATGTTGAACCTACCTGCTTCTTGCTGACAAGATGCGTGTACTTGTCACAAACTGGAGTCTTTCCTAGAGAGCAAAATGAGATACCATTTTCTCCTCCAATGAACATTTATGCTAAAAAATGTGAGCTTCACCAGACAGTACTAACTAAAATATGGTGATTGCTGGTGAATGTCCATGTAATTGGTTAGAGAGATGTTTACTCTCTTTGTAAGAAATTGACCGCCAAATGGTACATAAGAATCAGGAGAATTCATAACTGAAGAAAAAAAAGTGATTTATTTCTAATTAAAAAGAAATAGACTGTATGCATTAAACAATGTTTAATTTTATAACGTGGTTGTCTTGGTTATGTTTTTTCATAGTGGACATGCACTAGACCCAGTTCACTTTGGTACACATAATGGTGACATTGGCATAAAATGTAAAAGGGAATAATAATGCTTCTTAATTCTTCTAATTTTAACTTGTTAACTCTGTTCCCTTGTGTTTTTTGAACTTGTATTTGCTTATTGATCCGTGGCACAGTGAATTTTGTCTCACAACAAGAAGATGTGTCTGAAAATTAAATCACACCCATATGCCACTGAAGTAAAGCCTTATTAAGCAGAGAAATAGAACAATAGTCCATAACCTTTAACTGTTCTAGCTGATTCTGTGGCAGCATTTTCTACGGCTGTTAGGACTAATGTTTCTCTACTATCACAGAACATTTTTATAGTATTGATTTTATTATTATTATGCTCAATAAACTTTTAGTATTTTTTTAACAAGCATATGTGATTTTTCCTGAATGATAGTCTCGCAGGGAAAGGATGCTTTAAACATCTCTGAATGTGTAGCATTCAGTGAGATATAGAAAGTCTATTACATAGTCACTTCATTTCAGTGTGTATTAGGCAGAGATAAGAGCCTTTTGTTTGATTAATTTGCTGCAAAATCTTCTATCGAGATATTAATATCTTTTAAATAGGCATATCCACTTAGTAAATGAGATATCATCAACTTTCTTTACTCCAAACATTGCACTATTTATCTGTTTCTTTGGTAAGTAGTCACAGCTCTACAGCCCTAAGAAAATAGAACATGCCTTTGACATGACAAGGGACAAGGTTTGCACTCTGTAACCACAAAGTTTTCTTTCTTTCATTATTGTCTTAGGTACTTAGAAGGACTAAATTTGTAAAATGACACCAATGTAGCAATAAGTACAGACAATCCAGAGAGTGTCCCCTGAAATTCAATTTACAGAAAAAAGTGCACCATTCTAAAATCTCTACAGAAATGCTATTAATGTAATACTGTGCATTAAGAATACAATCTAATAATAAAAACATGATCACTGCTAAATTTGCAATCCAAGTGTCTGCAGAATTCCTGTGATAACTTCATTGCTTCAAATATATATGCACTCAGAAGCTGGGATTTGGTTGAATATAATTAAAATTCAAAGCATGGGTTGTTTTGATTGTTCAGATCACACACATCCCATGACTAAACACGAGAGAAAGAAGACTACTTCAGCTAAAAGGATAGCATTGTCACACCAGTAAATATCTACTAGGTAGTCATTGAATTTTGACTGGAAATCTGAAAGATTCAGTGACTGCAGTAATTTGTAATTGCTTTTCAGAATCCAGAAATAAGGAGATGGCTCGAGACACCCTTGTAACACTGAGACTCCTCCCATGTATTTGGGACACTAATCCCAGATTTTCATCCAGAACACTTTTTTTCTCTACTTTAATGGGTTTAAACTGGGGATCCAAGTCCTTGTATTTGGCTTCATAAGAGCTGGTTGTTTGCTGAGACTTGGGTTGGTAGAGAGCACCCAGAAATGTTAACATTTAACAAACAAATCAAGCGCCCCTGACTGTTGCATTTTCTAGATAAGCCCTTGTTGTTGACCTACTGACAGTGGCTGCCGAAACAAAAGTAATTTCATTTAAAACAGCAGTCCCTGAGGATCATTCACCAGGACCAAGAGACTTGGTTCAGTTTCCAGAAGAGCCTATGAGGATTCAAAATTACACTCTCTCCCTTTTACAAGGGAAAGAAATCATGGCACAAGACAGAGAAAGCAAATTTCTTGAGCTTACTGATGTGAACATTCTGCTGCTGTTTTGGATTTTGAACCTGTGCTGATATGGACAAATCAGACTTATTTTGGACAATGTGTATGAAAATAAAAAAACCTCGATAGTTGTGCTATTTCCCCAAAACATTTTCCTAGTTTCCAAATAATTGTTTCATGGAATCTGAGACTATTCCTATGTAAAGGATTTCTCTTCCATTAGTTTTCTCCATTTAACATGGATAATCTTACAGTTTCTGTAAAACACAGTAATTATAAACTCATAGAAAGGATATCTTGCTTTGTTCATGAGAGTCAGCCATATTCCAGTTTCATTTAATGTCCCTCTGGTCTTTCACTGGAAACCACAGTGAACATTTTTCACCATTATTCATCTTCTCACTGCCACTCATAGTTTTGTAGTCTTTTGTCATATTTCATTTTGATATTTTTTTGCCAAGCTGATGAGTCTTAATCTCCTTATGGAAATTATTCTATCCATTTGATGGATGACTGGTTTTTACTCCTTTCTGAATATTTTTCAGTGTTACTAGTATTCACTCCATATTCAAAACTGTAGATATACAATATGATTTACTGTTGCTTTGCAGCTTTTTCTCTCTTTTATTTCTAATAATTTGTAAGCTCTTTTTGTTTTTCTGACTACCACCTACTTCTGACTAAATCTGCATTTATAATATCATTATTATATTCTCCCCATTCTTAAGAGCAAATAGCTCAGAAATCTGTCTCCCTATAGGTTAAATCAGAGCTTTGTTTTCCTATGTTTTTAATTTTATATTAAAATTTTACATTTTTGTAAATATATTATATTTTTATTAAATTTACATATATTACATTTATGTCTTTATTACCCAATCAGTATCAGAGTTTTTTTGTAGAACTTTCTGAACTTTGCATATATTAGTCCTGACTGCTAGAGTCCATATTACTTGGAATGCCTTTGGATGCAACTTATTTTTCAGTTCCCCTATAAATGTGATGAGGAAATGGATTTCAATGCTGTGTCCTCCAGTTTGGAAATTAAACAATTCTGTTTCCTATCTTTTAATATGTTCTATATATTCTATACATTTACTATGGTGAGTTTTTTTCATCACACTTTAACTTGATACTTACATGCTTTAAATATAACTTTTCTGGGGCATATCCCACTGAGCCAGGGACATAACTTCCCAAATGTTCATTCTCTCATTGGTCCTATGAACCTTACAGTCACCAGGCACTTTAACTTGAAAGGACACATTCACTTGTGCGGTTCAGTTCAATCTGTAATCTAATGTAGATCTCAATCCTGTCTCCAAAAGAAATTTTCAGACTGTGAAAACTCATGTTCATATGGTGTCAAACTCGGAAGATCAATCACATACACTCTCCAGAAAAATTAGGAGAATTTCTTCTTCAGATTTTTCCATCACTCCCACCAGCTATGAATCACTGATGGTGAACTCCATTCCTAGGCTCCACAGTTTTCCTCATGCTTGCACAGAGAACATACGTACACTGCTCAACCTTATGAAGTCCACTAGGTGTTGAGGGGCTGAAAGCTGTGGTCAGTAACATCCCAGCTCATTTCTGAATCTTACCTTCATATATAAAAATAAGTCTAAACACACATATTTTCCTTTTTATTTATTTGCTCTTAGCTTTGAGCTCTTGTTTCATGAAAGCTCTGCTGTCACTCAAATTTATTCCTAAATCAATTTAATGGCTCACCAAGTAACACAAATAAGTCAAAGACTAAAATATAGAAAGATCTGCAAAAAAAAAAAAATCTGAAAACACAAACCACATAGGACACTCAGAAAAAACAACTTCTTGTGTTTGGTTTTTTGTTTTTTTTTTTACAGACCATGTTGGAATAACTATTGAACTCTCTTGAGGCTAGAAGCAGCATTAACTTAGCTAGTGGAAATTTCTGATCTTGCTACCTCTTTACTAAACAGCTTCATAGATAAAATATTCATTTAGCAAGCACTTTGAGCATAAAACAATGACACATATAAATAAAACTATAAGAAAAATATACATGGTCATCTTAGAAAAACAACAGTTGTCTGGCTAACAACTAAAGCATTCTCTTAGAATAATTATGTTATTCTAAGTTCTGTTATGTTTATTCTCAAACTTAATATTCTCCACTGAAGAATATAGTTTTGATGTTAGTTATCTTGTCCCCCCCAACAGACCATGTCATTCATCACATCCACTTTCCTTTTATCAAGTGCCACTCTTGTTATTTTTTACTACTTAACACAACAAAATAGTACCTTATTGTCTTTCAGTAAGTCTTCTTCCCATCCCTCCAGAAGAATTGCTTGAACGAAAAATGTCTCAGACTTGTTCAATCAGCAACTCACCTCTTCTTCATGACTTCAAAACCAGGATGGATTTGGTCAAAGAACTCATGGAGAAAACATTCATTGCAATTTGCCTGTTTATCATGTTTTGAGAGAAAAAGGCTTGGTTTTGAATTTTATACTATGTGAATTCCACTTGGAATTAGGTTTTTTCTCCTTCAGTGAAAAGATGAATAAGGATCAAAATCTTTAATGTAATCAGGAAAATATTAAGACAGAGATTAATTTACATTACTTAAACCTTATACTTACTCTGGATAATTACTAAGTTGTTACCTATCATTATTGTATAGAAATCTAGAAGGCTTACAATAGATTTTCCTTGTTCTTCTGATTATTCAAGTGGTCAGACACTATTAATGGCAAGCATGAACATCACAAAGCCTTGCTGTTACATGTTTCTAATCAGAGAGCCTTGAAAAAAAGAGAAAAAAGTATTTTTCAAGTAACATCCAGTTGCTACTTTCACTACATTCAGATGCACATATAGCAATCCCACATTATGTGCATTTTAAAAACACTTACTGCAATTTAGTGCAATTTTATAATACAATACTAATGTGTTAAAACTAAATTCAACTCCTTTGTAAAATGCAGCATGGAATACTTTTCTTTCTTCAGAGTGATCCTTCTTCTACCTCATTTTTTAGTAAATTCTAGTAAACATTAAGTATTCTACTGATGCTTTCATAGAAGTATTTATATGACAGTTTCATTTTGTTTTTAGACTAATAACCTGACTTAATTATGAATGATGCAAAGATTATAAATGATTGGGTTGCCTTCTGAAAATGTGAATTGATTATACATGCTTTTTTTCTTGCTTCTTTCTAAACAGACTTAATGTTCCAAGCTGAAACATCTGCTTTCAATAAAATCCTTATGACTTTTTTCCCAGCAAGTGCACTTGTAATATGTAATTTCTCTTTCATTTGTAGCTATTTCCATATTTTTCTTGTCTCTGATTCAAACTTATAAAAAAGAAGCTAAATCCCTTGTCCATCTGATGCATTTTGGCATTCTCCTTGGGATGAAAGGCCTCAAAGCTCAGAGTAATGTGCAATACCCTTTCATGACTTGGGAAGAGATGTTCCCTTAGGGAACATTAAGCCCAAGGAGGATCTGCCCCTGCAGCTGCAGGTCCGTTCTAGAGAGAAGGGTGTAAAGAATGGGGTTACATCCTAATTCCTTTGGCTTCACCTGGTGTGGGGAACCAGTGTGTCACTCTGGAGCTTGTCTCTGCAGGTGCTGTGCATTAAGAGCTACAACAGAAAGCAGAGACTTCTGTGTAAAGCAAACAGCACAGTAACTTGTTTTCCCATAGCACAGAGAAAAAGCACAGAAATCTCTTTCAGCTCCTCTTGTTTCAGCCAATTTTGCATTTCAGGGGGAAAAATCAAGGGCAGCAGGTATTTTAGCTTAATTAGAAAATGAAATAGGAGCTTTTTGGTTGCTCCATCTGACCATTTGTGTCTCTGGGGGGATCTCTGGCAGAGTTAAAAAAGGACTAAGACATGTTTCTGTTCTTTTTGCACAGAAAAGTCTTTGAAATTTTTCTGGTGCTCACATGCATGCCAAAGCTTATAAGTAAGCCAGACAATGAGAAGGCGTCGAGTGAATGCAGTAGTGCGTACACACAGACTTTTCAAAGGATTACAGGAACCTTAAACTATAAACCTGAGAGAAAAGCAAAATGCAGCCCACCAGACAAACAAAATCTCAATTTAAATGCTTTTAAAAATTATTCTATACCAACTTCCAGCGCAAGTGGCTATGCAAATAAATCTCAGAAGTAATTTACAGTAGCACCTGAAAGTGCCAATGTTCCTTTTCTTTCCTATTTTATTTCTTCATGGCTTCCACCCCACCTCCCCAAAACTTTTTAATAACCTAGATGCAGACTAAGTAGGCAGTTGCCTGGGCCTGTCACAGCGTTAATACCTACATTTCCTTTGGAAAGCTTAGCAGATCATTCTGTTGAGAGGAACAAGGAAATATTTAGGGCATTCACTGAGCAGCAGCTGCTAATTCCACTTGCTTCCCCTGGGTACAATGCCAGAAGGATCAGCAAATTAGGTTTTTAAGACAGGTCTCCCACGTCTCCTTCCTGCCCACCCCCCTCAACATTATCAACTGTTCAACCCAGTTATTCAACTCAACCCTCTCCCTAACTTTCCTGTAGTAGAAAAAAACCTTAACACAACACTCTTAAAATGGGTAAGTTTTACTTTTCTCATGCTTGTGAGAAGACTGGACAAGATCCAGGTTTTTTTGTTTAAATTTATCAGTATAGATTCTGATGGGTGTTGGTTTCTTGTCCTGCAGTAAGTCAGATGATTTCATGGTCCAAGGCTGCACACGAGAAACCATCACAAACTGTAATATTTGTTGTTCTTCTACATATATATATATTTCTATATATATAATAGAAATAATGCTTCTATCATTTCTTGCTAATCAGTCCCAAATCTGTTAGGTTTTGTTACCCTATATTTATATTCTATAATGTGCTTTTGATATTGTTTTCATCTATGTGACTCCACATAGTCCCAGTCTTTATGGTTAACTACATTTTTGAAGACCTTTATCCACAAACATTCATATAGCATAGTGTCATTTGCCACTTGAATATCATTTTCCTGTTGCTCTTCTTTGCATGTGCAAAAAGAAAATTGAGGAAATAATATATATAAAAAAGTAAACCAGCTGACAAACAAAATGTCAACAAGTGATTTATTGCAATTTTCTGGGAAAAGTCATAAATTACAGTCTTGGAAATTTTGACCATTGCTTACATTAAAATTTAGTCATAATCTACAGAAAAATTCAAACAGTTTCATTACATTATTGGAATACTTTCCTAAACAGAATGCTTAAAGTTCAATTTTTTTTAACAGTACAGTGTATAGTATGAATGGATTATCATTACCACTCATTCACACCACAACCACCTGTTCCATTTTCTTGTGCTGCATCTAAATTTCAGGAAATAGAGAACTCATGGTTTCTGGAAGAGACTGAAATGTCACATCTCCATGAAAAATAAGATACAGTGATTAAAGCTGGAGGCAATTGCTAGCCTAGTTGATGCTTTTAATATTTTTGATTTTTTCCTTTATTATTTTTGATTTTCATTTTTCTTTCTTTTTTGATTTTATTTTTCAATAACTTAAAAACGTGTTTTGCAGTTATACACCACATTTCCTTCCAATGTTACTCTTATTGTGATTAGAATTTTACATTAAGTGCTAATGTGTTTCACTAAGAACCATGTTAATTGTATCATCTAGTTTCAATTAGCTCTAATAGAGTGCATGTATAACTTCAGAGTCTATTGTGCATATCCTCTCATAGATGGGAAAATGGAGTAAAAGCTATTATTTTGATGTCCTGATAAATTATGTTCCATATTACATTAACAAAATGCATGACTAATGTCCCATGTACACATGAGCTGTGACAGCATTTCTGAGGGTTAATAAGTCTGGCTTAAGAGCACTGGCTGATGTCCAGTTTCTTTTTTTTTTTTTGATGGTAAATGCAAATTAAGTCCACATCTCACTATATTTAGTAATTTACTTCTAAATGTTCAAATCTAGTCATTGTTGTTGGCAACCTTTACGCCGTAGCTCTACACACTAAATTAAAAATAATAATAAAAATAAAGTAATTATTATATCTGGATTAGAGCCTGAAGATAGTTGTTCTCTCTGAAAGCACATTGCAAAATTACACATAAACACATTAGTGGCTACAGGCAGCACTTGTGGATTTGGAGTTATTGAATTTGTTTGCAAACTTCACCACTATTCAAGCCAACAAAGAGGTTTTCCTGTGAAATAGAACATAAGTATAAGAAAATTCTGTTCTATTTTTTATAAAAAGAAAAACCTTAGTTTTTGCAGCTGTGAGGTACTACTGAGACTAAAGATATAGGAGGGTGCCAGGGCCACTGATATTAGAATCAGGATATGGTTGGCTGAAACCTTGTAAGACACATCAAACAGCAATTTTCAGAGTGGTTTGGAGATCCTCCCATGGGTCAAACTGATCCATTCCCTACCACCAATCCTCAGAGGACCTTAATGCTTTCCTTAGGCAGAGTGCAGCTGGAAACTTTTCTCTTGTGAATCTGAGATCATAGAATCACGGAATCAATAGAACAGTCTGGGTTGGAAGGGACCTTAAAGATCACCTAGTTGCAACCCCCCTGCTGTGGATAGGGATAGCTTTCACTAGATCAGATTTCTCAGAGCTCCATCCAGCCTGACCTTCAACACCTCCAGGGATGTGGCAGGGTATCCACAGATTCTCTGGGCAAACTGCTCCAATGCTTCCCCACCCTCACGGTAAAGAAGTTTTGCATTCTTCCAAGCCTGGATGGTACTTGGTTTGCAGAAGCATCACATGTAGATATGAGTTCATATAACAGTGATCATAGCCTGGGCTGCTCAGAGATAACTCTGGACCCAGAGATGATGTACATAAAATATAGTTAGCCCAAGGCAGATATCATATATAGCGCCTGGAATATTTGGTTTCTAGAGAGAAAATAGTATTGTCCTTAATGTGCTACTGCATTCAGGATCATAATTTAATGGCACTCTCTTGTATTGCAGAGACTACAATCTTAGATATTCCCAAAATATTTCCTAACTCATGAGGGCCCAGTGCAGTAAAGAAGTGCAAGAAGAGGACAACCTAATTCACCTGATAGACAGATCAGTTCTTGGCCTGACAGGGGACTGTAGTGAATCTTTGCCTGCAGAGAAGGAGCACCTAGGCTTTTCACCTGGAACAAGTGAACATAAAAACAGGGCATTTTGCCCAAGCTGAAAACAGTGCTTTGAATCTCGATCTGAATCCATCCTGAGTATAATGTAGATGAGAGGCAGACACAGTTGGTACAGAATGGCTGAGAAGCAGTGCACTTATGATTGTGGCATAGGATACAGAAAGTATTTATATTGCACTGCATGTTGCAATCCAGTATTGGGTCAGACAAAACACTTTATGGTGCAGTAGACATGTTCAAGCTGCTTCAAAGAATATTTGTGAGCCAAACGTTCTAGGTATATCATATATGAAAAGCATAAAAAATTCATACTGCTTTGCCTTGACAATAGCCATTTTACAATGTTGAAGGAGACTGTTTAATGGTAAAACTCTAGCCCTTCATGCACTCCTGGTAAGATTGTTCAAACCATGTCTGAATATTTTATGGCTGGACCATAACATACAGTGAATTTTTGCTTTTGCATTACACCTATCTGACATTAAGGAAGATTGCAAGTGCTGCTGCTGTTAACCCCCAAAAATGAGGTCAGTTATACATATATTTTCCTCAAAAATTTCGTCTTTGAAACATCTTCATTGTTGATTGGTGAATGATGAACAAATAAGCAAATTAAATCTGACAGAATAACACTTTACTGGCCATTCTTAAACTTTTTTTCATGTCAATATGGTTCTAAAGAATATAAAATATTAAACGGAAAAAAAAAGATAAGAATACAGATTATTCTTTGGGCAAGTATCCCCAGCTACTTAAAGAACAAGTGAAGAGGTCCAAATTATTTCAGAGACAAAACAAGTTGCTGGAATTTGAGTGTTTGACAAAGACAGAACCTCTGAAGAGCTTCTTTGGTGAAGACTGAAATTGAAGCAGACAAGGAACCGGACAGGGTTTACTGAGATTTACTGCCCACATCACGTGCCTGGCATTATTGTTACTGCTTTTAACTTTAAGAGCTTTCCTCAAGAGGAACATACATAGTTTTCCAAGAGGTCTTTTCTTCCCAGTCTGCTTAAGTGTCCAAGTATGGACTCACCACCTATATCTAGAGGAAAGTAGATCTCTGGAGGTATTGTTTCAACCCCTACTAAAACATGTAGCTAAGAAAAGCTGGTCTCCAAAGGTGTAATTTCTCATCAAAGGCTTTAGAAGAAACCTAGGATGATTAATGACTTATATTTATTTGTCTTTTGAGATAAGAGCATTGGTATGTTTTTATTTAAGATTTCTCTGCATATGAAGGGAAAAATAGGTTAAGTGTAATGGTAGGTTTTATTCTGTATCTTTGAAATTCCGTGATCAACTGTTAGATACACAAACAGTCCTAAATAATGGCAGAAGTAATGGCTCTATTTTTATTCCAGGAAATGGTTATTGAGATAAGAATGAACAAATCTGTTCTATTTCATTTTAGATTGTTCTGTGAGGGAACATTTTTCTATGATTAAATTCTGGTATGTTTCTAAGCAAAAAGACTATTATATTTTTATGACAGATTCATCCATGAGTAAACAGACCACTTGTTTCCAGCATACATTATAATTTCTTTTAAATATGTAGTAGGATGTTTAGCATTCTAGTAATGAGCATCTTTGATTTGAAAACCATGATAGATTCCAAGGATATGAACTGGGATTATCTACAGTGCTGAAAAGGAGGGCTACATTTTCTTTCTCAAAGATCACAGACCTGTGTTGGTGTTGGACAAAGTTTTTAGAAGCAATCACGGTAACTAAATGGAGAATCTATACAGAGATTTCATTAATACTATGAGCCGTTAAGGTATTCAGAGAGACATCCAAAGCTATTTATCTATATTGAAAATCAAATCTAAATAGACCACGTCTGAAAACATCTAGCTGAAATACACATTTCTGGTATGTAGTTCACTTGTAAAGTATAGGTTGTCACATACAACCTATAATTTTTAGAGATTCACATTAAAAAGGTTTTGCATCTACTTCCCCCCCTCCTCCAATTCATTGTTCCTTTACATGTGAATCCACATGGGATTCCTTGAAATAATTCTGAATACTTTTATTGTATTCCCATATTATTTTTTAAGTGCTCTACATATATTAATGTTATTAACTTCCTTTCCCCTTTTCAAACCATTTTGTTTATTTCATTACAAAACCAACTTTCTTAGTTAAACAAATATCTATCCCAGAAAAAAAAAAAATTAAATGCTTTATAATCACAGTCCAAAGATTAAGTAGTAATGAGACGATTACTCTGAAATCAAGTGCTGCTTTGTTTTTCTTCCTTTTCTTTCATTGTCAAATCTTATTGGAATCAGAACTTCCTAAATGCTGGTCTACAACTCTATTTTATACTGATTTAAAATTACATACTGCACTTTATTGTGCTGATCCAATTTTACAGTCATGCTTTTCATAGGAGTGAGTGACTGTGATTTAGGTTAAAGTGCATTAAAATTTGGATTATGTTGAAAGTTATGACAGATCAGGTAAGGACATGAAAAGGGAATTCTTCAGGGCAGAAAGGACAGTCTTATCTGATGTAGGTGAACCAGATACATAACAAATATTTAATTTTTTTAAACAGAAGAACATCACAGCTGTGTAAGAACACTTTCACTAGAAACCCTTCATAAAAAGCAGTCCCATATGACTTTTTATATTTCAAAAGCCTACAGTATGAGAAGTGATAGCTCCCCTCCACAACCAGAAGTAAATTATATCCAAAATAAATAATTCAAATCTTATTTATATGTATGAAATGGAAAGAGAGGAGGTCAAGTCAATTGGCAGCAAGCTTTGTTCAGCATCAAAACTGGCAAATCAAGGAAACCTGTTACAAATTCTGTATTGGTAAGGACATTTTCTTTTGATCTGTTTGTTCTGTATACATGCATAAGTCCTCTGAGCAAGAACTATCTGTTCCTGTAGGTACCCGACTCAGTGCATCTTTTAAATGAGACTTTTAGAGAAATAGTGTTCTTTGAACACCTGTTTTAAAGACAAATTTTGGATTAGTACCTTTTCTTGATTATATTCTAGAGAAAACATTGATTTTGAAAATTTCTTGGGTAATGTTTTAATAGATAAAGACAAGGTTTCCACCTCACATTTGAACAGCTGCAGAAAAATGTGCATAAACTCTTTTGTGGTCTTAGATTGTTCCTTCTTCTATTGCCAGATGAATATCAATGTTTAATAATTTAATTGGCACTGGAATACTACTTTATTTTAGTCATATATATGCTCCATGAATAGAAGCACACATCCTTTTAAGTATGGGTACACACTGGTATATCCTAGAAATGTGGTAGAATAGTATCTTTCCTCAATTAATGTCCTGAACAAACCTCTATGACTGAAGGCATAATTCTGATCTTTTTTGGAATTCTTCCTGTTTCTATCAGCTCAGGAAACACATCTTACCACTCCCTCCTTCAAGATAAGTGACCTAGGGACATTTTACTGTTCAGTCATTTATCTGTCTGAGAAGAGCTGAAACAGTTAGACACAACAGAGTGGGAGGAATTCTGATGCTGGTGAAGTTATTTCCCATATTTTTCTTCAGTTAGAAGCTCAGATTTCTCAAATCGGCCACAGGCAGTAGTCAGGGGTTTATGTATATTCATTTCCACTCTTTCAGATTTTCTTTTGGTAGCACATTGTCAGCTCTGTCTTTTCTGATACTAAGTAACTTGAAATTCTCATGCTAATTCTTTGACTGGCTTATAATAGAAGTAGTTTTGAGTCTGCTTCTTTTTTAAGTTCCCACAAACAAATGTCCTTTATGCTTTATTAGTTCCTTCTGGGAACTGTGCTGATGAAATGAGTTGGAAGTGTGTTGCATGTTAACATTGCCATCACGTACAAGTTTATTAGTGTGTGATATGCACCATGTGCATTGATCCAGGACCACCCCACAGTACCACAGTTGTTTCTTTTAAAATTAATCCATAGTTTGTAGAAGGGAACATGGCAAAGACTGCAGAAACATGACAGGTTTGAAAGGACTGGCCTGAAATAAACAGGGTAATAAGGAAATAACCCTAGCAATCCAGAGGACAGGAAAAAGGCTGAATTTGTTTTTTTGTAAAATTCCTGTTCAAAACCAAACTAAAGTTTAAGAGTTTCTGGAGCATTTTGCTGGTTTTCTTTCATGGTAGATAAAACTGTGTCACTAAAAATTATGCTCCGGCAAGGCCAAAACCCATGGTCAGCAGGATAGGGAGCTGTGTGAGATTATATTCCTGGTCATTTTACCTGATGAAAAGATTACATCTTATTATCATTCATGTAATATTCATGCCTTGCTTATTCTCTTAGTTCCTTATTTCAAGAATAAATCAGAAGTCTCCTGAACTCAAGATGAGTCTAAAGAAAAAAATCTGCTGCTGCTGAAATTTGTAAGTAAAAAGCATTAGAATTCTGGCAAAACTGCATGTATTTCTCCAATGAAAAATGGTTGACTGAAAATTCTCTCTATCTCATAAAGTCATTGCTTCAGAGCTACATGGAGAAATAAACTGAACCTGTCATTAGAGAATTCTGTATTGAAGGAATTAAACAAAGAATATATGTACATAGTGTCACATTCACTTTGTGAGAACTCAAGTCTGATATTCAAAGAAGCTGAATATTCACATTTTATAAGTAAATAAAATGTAAATAACATTATAGCTGAACAGTTTACATGATGAAATTCTACAAAGTACCTGCATGTTAGCTGGCACATGAACGGTCTGGTTCTTGCATTTTCTAACACTTTGCCTTCTTATTTTAATAACATTTCTTCCTTCAGTATGGAATCATAGAATATCCTGAGTTGGAAGACACCTTCAAGGGTCATCAAAGCCCAGTTCCAGACCTTGCACAGAACTGCCCCAGGAATGCCACCACGTGCCTCAAAAGATTGTTCAGGCACTTCTTGAACTGTGTCAGACTTGGTGCTGTGACCAAGATCCATTCATTTGAAAAGAAAGTTATGTTATATTTTAAAGACAAATTAAATTTGTATTATTAAAAACAAAATTAAATGTAAGTCAATACAACCTCAGAGTTTTCACCTTTTGTTATAAGCCCAAGGTCATGTCACAAGCATGTCTAAGAATTTATTGCTCCTAAACAAAGAATTGTGTCAAGGACATGTTCAAATTAACACACACTGTTAAATAATTGACTATTATGTAGTAAATTGATTCTTTGTATGTTCTTGATATTGTGGGGTATTGTGAGGTCTATAATATTTAATATATTGGTTGATTCTTACAATTATATTCAGCAGAGGAAAATATGGAAACTATTTTTCTAAAAAGGCATTCATTTGTTATATTATCCAGAGACACTTTGCACAAGTGTTGATCATGTAATTTGCACACAGAATGAAGCAAGCTTCTGCAATGCTCTTCATCTATGAAAGAATCCCGAGAACACATGGTCCCACCTCACCTTCTAGGAGAGTCCAACCTCAGAATTAGATACATTTTATTTATGCTCTTCAACACTGTTCCTTTTCTTGAGAGGTCTTTCCTACACCATTCACAGTACTCATTATGTGCATGTATGTGTAGATAGGCAAAATCTGTGAAGGTTTTAGTTATATGTTGAAGTCTTGGGAAACTCATATTTCATTATTTTTCTCCAGACACCAAAGGCAATGGAAAACTAAAAACCATTTTAGTCATGCACTGTAAATAATTTAAAGACGGTCACTTAAAATTTTCAGCATTACAGTTAACACATACTGTGAGTGAAACCATTTTTTGTTAGGGCCCAGTTAGACCACACCTTAATATTAAATTTTCTTCTTATATCACTGCAATCTTCAGATTTAAAAAAGAAGAATCCACTCTATGGCTTTAACATCCAAATGATCTCATCTATTTGGAAAATGATGGTTTGGAAAACGTACATCTGTGATTTGAAAAACATACTTCTATGGAATGATATTTGTTATTCAATACAGAAAAAAAATTGGGTTTGGGATTTTTTTCATACAAGGAAATGCTAATGCATTAGCACTAATACTGAACATTCTTCTAGGAAATCAAAATATTTTCATGAACCACACACAAAACAAGATAGAACATATCTTTATAATGAATGATATAACATTTATGAGGGTTTTTCCAAAGAGACATGGATATGTAAATAAAAAAAACAAACTGTGTAGAACAAAGACTTGCAAAATTATATTTAGTGTTCAATCCTTAGTAAAAGTGGACTTAATTTCCTGGGATGGTGATTACTGACATAATACATAACAGTCCAATTACACCTTAGCATTTATGATGTCTTCCTTATAGTTTACCACAGTATAATTCAAAAGTGCTAAATATATTTATACATATAAACTAATTTAAAGTAAATTCAGTAATGGAGATTAGGAAAAAGGACAGGCTTTGTTTTTCATAGGAAATTTGGCAATAGAAGCTATAACTCAAATGAAAATAGTTATTTCATTCAAGAATTCCTGTGATATCAAAGAGCACTTTAGCCCACAGAAATTAGAGATATCAAACCTAAATCATTGCCTAGGTTTTTGCAATGCAAATTCACTTCTGGGCACATTTTTAAATGGCATATAGTAGTTCCTCCAAATTGTATTAGATAAAGTCATGGACTATTACACTGTTGTCATTCAGCTCATTTTGATGAAAAAGCAATTACTTGTGGCAGATTAATGCAAAGACTGGCCATAATCACAGTAGGTTAGGTTGAGAGTTTATTAGAAAAACACAAGCCATTTAAATTAACCCGAATGATCAGCATGTCAGTTCAAAAGAAACATGTGCTTTAATTTGTTAAACTGTAACCTTTGCTATATTAGAAAAATACTTTGACACAAACACTTTACAAATGTCAGCAGAAAATCCATACTCCATTTCTTCACATTGGTTTTGTGACACAGTGTTTGCTGATATTCGTCAAGGGATAAGTTACGATTGATTTCCTTCCACCCTTACTCTTTTCTCTTGTATTATGGGGAATTAAAGGGCAAAAATGACCTGTTTTTTTTCCCCAGACTATTCATATGGATGTGCTACCATAGGTAAACTTAACTGCTGCCTAGAACTTAAAGGTCAACAGAATCTTTCAAAAAAGCTTTCAACGGTAACAGGTAGAGAAGGCCAGAGCATCCCAAGACTGAAGAGCAAAAGTAATGAAGAAAACAGGAGAACACACCTGAAAACAACTTGATTTAAAGAATCATTACTATTTCTTACTTTAGGATAGAATCTATTGATTTTCCTAAGCTCTTCTATCTATCTCTCTCAAAAACTCTTGTCAGCATAGGATTAAAAGATTGTGTTTATAAACTGGAGTTTTGTTCCCCTATTGTAATAGTATTCTCCTTTTGCTAATGCATTTTGAATTGGGTGGGAAAATATGATAAAGACACTTTGTGAACACCCTTGAAGTGTTAAACACCCTTCAGATCCTATGAATGACCCAAGCATAGGAGTTGGTTCATTTCTACTCCTATATTTTCAAATGCCTGACCATGAGCTGTTAGTTCACCTGACCAATAAAAAATGCATATATTACAACCCACCACAGAGGAGGCTTACTAAGGTTCTTGTTAATAGACCCCTTGGGNGCAATTCACCTGGTTTCAGTTAAAAAAATATGATCCATTAGTTTTCAAAGCCATAAAGATAATAACAGTTTTATTTGAGACATAGAAATTCTACATTTTGACTTTTGAATGTCATTTTACTCAATGCAAAGTGACAAGGAGCTCAACAAAATGAAGAAATCCTCACTGAAAAGAAAGAAAAAAATTGGTTCTTCCCTTGCAATAGAAAGTTATATAAGTTCTAGTGCTCTTTTCAAGAGGGAAGTGGACCTTTGTAAAAGTTTACTTTGGTTGAAAGACCAAGTAGCTTAAGTATTTATTTCCTAGGATGTATATTACCATATTGCTTAATAGATGTCAGTGATGTGGTACTTGAACCTTTTTGATTAAGCTCCTGTTGAACTTTAGGCTGAATTAATCAACAGTCTGTACAATTAAAATTTTAGATTATTTAAGAAGTCTTCAGAAGCACAGACATTATAATATGAGATAATTATTGTCGTTGTTATGAAAGAGTCTGCTAAATCCACTGGGAATGTTCATCAGCATCCTGTAATCAGTAGCTACAGAGAATGCTTAATTGCAGTTATTTAGGTGACATGTTGATGCAGTAGTAGTGGTGGTGAAAGCAGAAAAGCTTCATGGTAGTCATGTGAGAGGATATGAAAAGAAATGTACATCAATATAGAATGCCTGATTATGTGGCTGTTTATAGTAATTTGTCTTACTATTAAATAACAGTGTTCAGCATAAAAGACCATTGGGTTTACATTTTTTCCTATCTTTGATATTTATTTAAAGGAGAAAATATTACTCTATAGTTGATTGTCCAGAGTTAAATGTTCATGGTCTACCTAAACAGTTTTACTGGATAAACTATACAGAAGAAAATGAAGTACAAATATGGATAATTCTTTTAACTCTCAGACTGTTTTTAACATAATTTTTTGACTAGATTAGGTGTAAAACTGGTCTGTAAGAAAATTTTGGATGCACATTTTTGTATATTCCTGAATGTTATGTAGTTAAATTCACATAGCTTTGTGAACATCATTGCTTTGGGTTACTACTTAATTCCTCCTGGTCTTGTGATGTTTTAAGAACTAGGCTCATCAGACAGTACTAAGTTTGGCTTTAACTTAGCAAATTATTAAAATTTACATATTACATCCATAAATAAAAACAAACAAAAAAATTCCCACTTTTCATGTATCCTGATAAATACTGGTATGTACCAATATATCAATGATATACTGATAAATACCAATATCTTACTATCAAATTTGGGCTCCATATGAAACCAATGTTAAATATACACAATCTAAAAATATTTTATATTTTTATGTACTTTTCACAATCCCATTTCACTATTGAATTTAATAATGTATACCTTTAATTTTATAAAACACTGTACATATAGTTAAATAGGAACTGACAAATAAATGTGAAATTTCCTGAAAGCCATAAATATTAGGACTATTGATTCACCAGCATGATATTATGTGTGCATTATGTGACTTTTTGCAAGAATTCAAAAAATTATTGACGCTAACATTAAAACACTGTGAATGACATGACCCTCAATTGCTTTATTTTATTTTTAACAAAATGTAAATAATTTGTAAGAAATTTATTGAAATATTAAGCTTTATCTAGGCATTTTTCTTAAAGCAAAAAGATTTCCATTTCATGCAAAGCAAATTATGTTTTTCTATATTTACATATTCCACTCAGTCTCTAGGAGAACTTTTTTCCCCCGCTTTCATATGATTAACTTTATGAAGGTCTTAATCTGCCATCTGCATGCAGACTATCTGAGCATCTGAAACCGAGAATGCTAAGTGACATTTTCTCAAAAGGGACTAATTGCATGCAACATATTGCAGGAGAAACAGGGAAAGCTTCAACCTCTCCCTGCCATTTTGAGTATCTAAGGAACTATAATTAGCAAATGTACCTGAGTAGTTTAATAATTTTGACTGATCAGAATCTTTAACTCTAGTCTTTGCCTCTAGGATTTATTTTATTTCCTTGAAATAAAAAATATATAGTGGCTTATTGATTTTACATTGCAGTTCAAATTCAAATTAGTCTTATCTAAAATTAAAATTCAAGTTTTTCTTCCTGTGTAAGCTACTAGTGCATAAGAGAATGGGAAAGACAGAGAGACCTGGGGATTTATTTCTTTGCTCTATTTGTTCATTTCTTCTGTTGAAGAAAAAAACCTTTAGGACAAGGATGGAACAAAGAAGGTAGGATTCTTGTGTGAAGTGATAGGTTTTGTTTTTCTGTCCAAATTGAGAAAGATGCTCCTTCAGAGAGCTTTAATTAACATCACAGAATTGCATAATCACATAATGATTATGATTGGAAGGGACCTTTAGAGGCCATCTGGCCCAACCCCTTGCTCAAGAAGGATCACCTGGAGTTAGTTTCCCAGGATCTTGTTCAGGTGGCTTTCGAATAACTCCAAGGACTGAGACTCCACATTCCTCCTGAGCAACTTATTCTAGTGTTCAGTTGCCTTCACAGTAAAAAAAAAAANTTAATAGTTTTCAAAAAAAAAAAAAAAAAAAAAAAAAAAAAAAAAAAAAAAAAAAAAAGTCTCCTGATGTTCAGAGAGAACCTCTAGTAATTTTTGCCCTTTTCCTCTTGTCCTGTCACAGGGTACTACTGAAAAGATTCTGGCTCTGTCCTCTTTGCACACTCTCTGTCCTCTTTGCACACTCCCTTCAAACGTTTATACCTTCAGGATATCCCCCAAGAGCTTTCTCTTCTCGAAGCTGAATAGTCCGAATACTACCAGCCTTTCCTCATAGGAGAGATGGTCCTGTCCCTTAATTATCTTTGTGTCCTTTCATTGAATTCTCTCTACTGTCTCCATGTCTGTTTTGCACTGGGGAGCCCACTGGAGTAGATAGATAAGTATACAAAATAACCAGACACAATACTCCAAATGCAGCCTCAGCACTGTGAATGGAGGGGAAGGATCATCCATTAGGCTTCTGTGCTGCAAGGACACATTGGTAGCTGATGCTCCACCTGGTACCCACCAGGATCTCTCAGAGTCCTTTTCTGCCAGATGGGTGGCCTCCAGCATGTATTAGCTCATGGTGATTTTTCTCCTAGGTAAAGGATTTTTTACTTTTCTTTGTGAATTTCATGAGCTTCCTTCCCATCTGCTAATTTCTCCAGCCTTTTGAGGACCCTCTCAAATGGACCCTCTAATCCACCCTCTGGATGGCAGCACAGCCCTCTGGCAAATTATTGATTCCTCCCAGTTTTGGGTCATTAGCACTCTTGATGAGTGTGCTACACTACACTCTGCCTTCCAATCCCCACCCTTAATGAAGATGTTTAAACAGGATTTCACCCTCTATTGAGCCCTGGGTGCACCACTAGTTACTGGGTTCCAACTAGGCTCTGTGCCACTGATCACCACCCATTTTGCTGATTTTGTAAATCCTTTTTGTCACATCACCAATGACTTTTTCTCAGGGACCTTGTCTGTCACTCCGTCACAGGACTGCTGATTACTCTTTACTCTGATTACTTGTCCCTTTTCCATCATTCTTAGTTTAAATCCCTGATGATGATAGAACCCACTACCTCATGGACAGACCTGTCTTATTAATGCTCTTCTGACACCCTTTATTGTTACAGTCAGTACTGAAGAAAAAACCACTTGAGCCTTCAGACGCTTGACTACTAGCCCCAGAGCTCTGGCAGTGTCTTTTGATACTGTCCACATTGTCAGTATCCTCTGTGCCCACATGGGATAAGACTTGGGTATAATAGTCAAAGGAATGAACCCAGGAGGGCAAAAACCCTTCAGATATTTGACTGGGTTGACAAATGGGTGCTTCTGCAGCAGGGAGTTACACGCATGATTCCTCTTCAAATTTGGGAGGAACTATTGTTTGTGGTGACACTTGAGTAGATAGATAAGTATACAAAATAAATGAAAATATTCTGAGTGTATCTTAAAAATTACTTTTGTGTTCTGTTATTTTCTTTTCCCAGTGTATTATGACTGCTTTTAGGGAGTTGTAGTGATATAGGAAATATACTAAAATTGTAAGACCGAGTATACTAGTCCTTTGTCTCTATGGGCTCTCTATAGCATCAATGCTACTGAAGGGTCAGAGCAGAAAAGCAATATTCAGAGGAGACTGTCTAAATGTGTGTATAAGACAATAAAAGCATCAGGAAAAGGCTGGAACTTTCTCCTTGTGTGGTACATTCATTTCTAAGGCAGACAGGATGATTTTTCTACCAAGTTGGTTAAGGGTAGAGCTCACTGCCAAGGAATGTGAACCATTGTTCATTTCTGCACTTGGGATGAGGGTTTAAAACCACAATTCCCATTTCCCACCTGGATAAGGAACATCCTTCCAGAAGAATATATCAATAGAAAGGGAGTCTGACAATGTGACTGGTCGGGGGGAGAAAACCCTCTGTTCCGCTTCACTTTTTTTTTTTTTTTTTTTTTTTTTTTTTTTTTTT
>VYXD01013981.1:294614-336461 GCA_013397195.1 Hylia prasina | reverse complement strand
TTTCCCCCCCAGTTTTATTTCTCCGCTTACTGCAAGGAGGAGGAAACAGATTCTCTCAGCACTGCCATAGAAACTAGGGAAGGCAAGTTTGTTCATTAACATTAGAAGCTGTGCATCACATAGGTGCAGGTATTTGGTGAAAAAGCACCCAAATTGCAATGACGTTGTAGACCATGTAGAGGACCTTATCCTTCTACATGAGTGTGCATCCAGGAGACTTCCATTCAGACCAGGAAAAACTTAGCAAGTTCCATCAAAATCAGACAAAACTGTAGACCTTTCAGATTACCTATCAGGTGGAAATATCCAAATATCAGTGCTGGGTTCAAGGAGATTTTTGAAGCCTCCTTCTGTTAAAACAAAAGTAGATCACAGGAATAGAGGAAACCCAGCTATGTTATCATTAAAGATTGTTGTGCTGTTAACCTACATTTTATTCAACTGCCAGCTATTCCTTCTATTGTAGCTAGTGTTGATATTGAACCTACACTAGTAAATGTAGGTCCTTTCAGGAGTATTTGTTTTAGAGTGATCTTTTTTTCCCCTATGTTTATGCTTTTATTCCACAGCGAAGGTAACCCATAAAGTTTCTCTCTATGGTTATTTTAAATAATTGTGCAATTGTAATTTTATAAATACAGTGCCAATGGAGACCATTCAAGAGCTTAGACTGAATGATATTTTTATTATAAGTTTTCCAGAAAGCATATGAAAACTTGGAGAAATGAAAGCCTCACACTTCCTTTGGCAGTCTTGAAATGGCTGCCATTCCAATTACAGGAAATTCTGTACTCTACTTTCTGTCTCCACCATGGTTGAATGTTTGTCCAGAGCCTTTTGAGCCTTCTTTCTAGCAGTTTCCAAATTGCTTTGCTGTTTACTATGTTTCTGCAGATTTTCTTTCAGTGAATAATACATAATGTAATCTTCATGTTAAATTGAGCCTCAGACTTCTCATCACCACTTTTATCATCTTTCTCTGCTGGTATTATTTCATTGGGTCTGAAAATGAAAAAAGCCAAATCTGCAGTGACCAATGCAGAATAAATGAGAGATAGTGATCTATCAAGTACTTTTTTAAGGGGAAGCATCACTTGTATAAAATATAATTAAAATACAATGGACTCCAGATGCTACACAATCATAATGTGTTTACTTTCAAAGCAGAAGACAATCAGGCTGAGGAAGAATCCTTTAAAAAATTCTTTATTCTCCTTTGTAAAATTACTCTGGTAGATATAAACAGCTTGTTGAAGGATGTTAGTCATAGCTGCTTATTCTACAGCTCTTGACTCAGTGTATCCAGTGTGGTTTGTACATCAAACCCATTGTGTACCTGAGCTAATCAAATATCTGATAATATGTAAACTTTGAAAAAAGTTGATGCTTGATTATGATTTTTGATAAATTAATGTCCATAATGTGCTGAATTCACATTTTTCAATACTGAGGCTGAATATTAAACTCTGTATTAAGGCAGAGGTATTCCCTCAGATTCTTCAAAAGTAAGATTTTAGAATTGTATTTTTGTTTACGTTCAGATATATTGCTTCTTCACCAGAGTAATAAATAATGACTGTTGTCAAACCATATAAATTTCTGCTATAGGTCCCATTGGGTATTTTATATGGTAGTCAGATGTTCTGAGACAGCACTATGTTCATAATTTAGTAGATTCTCCTGTATATACACACGACAAACATACAACTATTTTGTATTTGTTGTTTAATTCTTTCTCTGTGGCCATAGTCCAGTAAAGAAAAAAGAAGAAATGTATGCACACAAAAGCAGTGGAACTCTGTGGAATTTTAGTAACACTAACTACATGGAACAGGCTTAATCAAATTGAATAAAGTGTGAAATATAAATTATTTTTTAAAATCCTTTATTCTATTTTCATTCTGCCTTACAAATATGATCAGGGTGAGTCAGTGATTTCAAAGATATTTGTTATATTACCATTCCTTTTGGCCCTTTTTGATTCTATTTTTCAGCCCAAGGGAGACTTTTTACGTCTGTCAAATGCGAGGGAGAATTTGATGCTCGCCTCATTACTCTGAAGAGAGACTATTTTGAGTGAGTGCCAGCAAACAAAATGACACAAATCCTGCCCTGTACTCTTTCTGAGCTTCAGCTGAACTTACAGTCACTAGCACATTTCTACCCCCAATCTCTTTGACTAGCTCTCTAAGGATATCATTAAAAGTACTGGATACTGTGTATAGAAAAGTAGAAAAGCATAAGATGTAGTCTGCAGTAGGCTGTATGCCTTATTTATATAATAAACCAAGTTCAATGACATGGGATATGACATGGGCCTGAGAAAGCATCTGCAGTCACAAAAATAATAAAAGTAATTTAGAAAGACAATGTTTTAAGAGTAGGTGGAAAGTAGGTGACAATACTTCCTAACAGTTATCTGTACAATGCAGGCTATTAAAAGTTTTCAGAAGACTCTTTGACTTTTTCCATTAAGAAATACTCTGTAGAAGGTAATGACTAAGTAACAGCTCCAGTCAAAAGACAGGATTGATGGCTGATGGCAAAGCAACAGGTATTCACACCACAGAGGAACTTGTCAGCATGTACATGACAAAAGTGTGTTAGTGAGCAGTAGTTTTGGTCCTTTCAGATACTACAGCATTAATTCAGAATTGCAGGAATCCAAAGTTACAGAAGGAAAATCTGTTCCCATTCATTAGATTTAATTGTTAAAGGCATCGTGGTTAAACATGCTGGCCCTGTTGAAATCAGTGGTTCAACTTCCTTATTCTTAGTCTACTAGGAAATTTGTTTTTATAATAAATATAAACCCCTTATTTTTGAGTGAAGAACTTAAAAATTTGTTTGTGCTTACCTTTGTATAGCTGTATCACAATCAGCTTTTGGATAAAACATATAATTCATTATGAAAAAATTCAAATCAGGTCAGTCACTGCGTAAAAATGTGTACCAGTATAAGCTGGAATGAGGAGAGTTAAATAGTGACATAAATATCTGTATCACTTTTTAAAACTTGTCATTAGTATTTTTCTTAGAAGAAAAAAATGATAGCACTAA
The DNA here is from genome assembly GCA_013397195.1 of Hylia prasina. Taxonomy (NCBI): domain Eukaryota; kingdom Metazoa; phylum Chordata; class Aves; order Passeriformes; family Sylviidae; genus Hylia; species Hylia prasina. Next base: position 333,401 of record VYXD01013981.1, on the reverse strand, counting down.
GGTTAATGACCTTGTTAGATAAAAATTTAATTTGTAATAGTACTTGATGAATATGTTGATTTTCATGCCAGGCATGTCGAATAGAGTGAGATTAAATCCAGTATTACTTTAGACTTCTAGAATGTAAATCTCTTAACCTAAATTTGTTGTTTAGAATGACTCTGAAATCAACACTGAGAGATTTCAGGGGACAATTAACCTTTTCCTATGATAAATATATAAAAGAAAGATAGATTGCATTCTCTGGAAGAGCCTGTTTGTCTAGGTTATACCAAATTCCTAAAGACAAACTGACTACAATTATCTCAATTTAATTAAATTCATGTAAAACTGAGTGTGAGTATTGAATTTGAGTGGCAGGGCTTTAGGAGCAGGGGGGATATGGGTGTGGCTTCTTTAAGAAACTGCTAGAAGATTTCTCTATGTCCAACAGAGCCAACACCAGCCAGTTCCAAGATGACCCACTGCTGGCCAAGGTCACGCCCCAGACATAAGGAGGGAAAAACCTGCACAACAGCAATTGCAGCCAGAGAAAAGAAGAGTGAGAATATGTGAGAGAAAGAGTTCTGCAGACATCAAGGTCAGTGAAGCACGAGAGAGAGGAGGTGATCCAGGTGCTGAAGCAGAGATTCCCCTCATGCAAACCATGGGAAGGCAGAATATCCCCTATAGCTCATGGAGGACTCCATACTAAAGCAGGTGGATGCCTGAAAAAGGCTGTAATATGATAGAAAACCAGTGCAGGCTTCTGGCAGGAGCTGTGGACCAGCGGGAAGAGAAGCCCAAGCTGGAACAGGTATGCTGACAGGATTTGTGATTTGACAGGGGACCCACACTGGAGCAGCCTGTTTCTGCGGGTCTGCACCCCATGGAAGGGACCCATGCTGGAGTAATTAAAGAACTGTAGCCTGTAGGAAGGGCTTATATTGGAGAAGTTCATAAAGAGCTGTCTTCTGTGTGAGGATCAGGGGAAGAGTGTGAGGAGTCCCCTGCCTCAGGAGAAAAGAACAGCAGAGTGTGATGCGTGTGTGATGAACTGACCACAATCCCCATTCCCTATACCCCTGCACTGCTGGTGGGGAGGATGGAGAGAATCTGAGAGTGAAGTTAAACCCAGAGAGAAGGCAGGGGTGGAGGAAATGTGTTTTTAAAATTTGGTTTTATTTATCATTATTTAACTCTGATTTGACTGACAATAAATGAAGCTGTTTTTCCCCAAGCTGAGACTGTTTTGCCCATGGTGGTAATGGATGAGCAATTATCTTGACCCATGAGTCTTTTGTTATATTTCTCTCGCATGTCCAGCTGAGGAGTGGCGAGATGGAGCAGCTTGGGAGGACACCTGATGTCCAGCCAAGGTCAATCCACTACAATAACTAATTTCTCATCCTTCATAGATTCTTTAAAAATATAGATATTTTCCATAGTTACATGGGCCTGTCAAGTGTGCATATACATTTTTTACTGAGTGTGACATGTGCCTGTAGGTTGGAACATCTGATTTTACAGATCAGTGTTATCCGAGTGAGCTTTTTGTGACAAGCTATTAATCTCTGAAAGATTTTCTCCAAATGAAGAGAGATACTTTCAGTGACAATTGTTACTTTTGGTTCAAAATCTTACTCAGACAGAAAATAAGATGTTGTCAGACATTTAACAGATTTTGACTCTTTCCACAAGCAAAGTTACAATAAATGTCCTGTGTGATGCAGAAGGCTGGACTATTGAAATTAAAAACATTGATATTTCTTTGTCTCATGCTCAATATGAGATTGTAGAAGAAAATGATACAGGGACACCTCATCACAGATTTTTAATACTTAGAGGGGGTTTATAAGAAAGATTGAGACTGATTTTTTCATAGAGCCTGTAGTGATGGAGATTTTTTTTTTTAAACCAAAAGAGGGTAGATTCAGACTAGATGTAAAGAATATTTTTATGATAAAATTTATGGGTTTTTATGATAAAATTTATGATTTTTATTTTTTATGTTTCAGTGGTGAGACACTGAAACAGTTTACTCAGAGAGTTGGTAAACATCTCATCCCTGGCAACAGTCAAGGTCAAGTTGGACCAGGCTCTGTTTAATCCAGTCTAGTTGAAAACATGCTCACTTTAGGGATTTTGGACTACATGTTCTTTGAAAGTCCCTTTCAATCCAAAGGACTGTCTGATTCTCAGATTCAAAATAATATTTTAAATATTATTTTTTTAATATTAAACACAATAATATTTTAATATTTAATGCAATCTTCATGTCTGAGAAATTCTAGGAGGAGAAGGCTCATGTTTGTGTGGTAACCAGATATTACTACTAATAAAAGTTCAATCTCACCCTAGGTTGATCAGGATAAATAGAAAGAGCTGAATCTGTATTTCAGCTGGGTAATGATGAAGAATCCAAGCCGGTTGTTACTCATATGAAGGCCACTCCAGAAGGTGATTCATCTTGCCTGTGCTGGACTGCTGGACTTTCAGCTCACTCCTAAATCTCTATCCATTGCCTGAAAAGGATGCCATTATCCACCAAGCAGGGCATAGTTGTGATAGGATGGGCAACAAAAGAAATAGTTTATTAATTTGTGGAGTGTTATCAATATTTTCTTATAACTTCAAAGAGAGAAGCTTTGGAATGGAACAGCCAATATTTTTTCTGTTTTCTTCACTGATATTTGGACTGTTTTAAGACAAAAAAGAAATATCCCAGAAGAGTCATCTTTGAAATACGCTTGCAAAATATAGTACGGGGTCTATCCTGTCAAATCCTAGGAGAAACTTATGTCTAGGAAAGGAAGCCTTAACTTCTTTCATTCCTAAAGGAGAATACAGGAAATACTGAATATAATACAAGGAATATAATACAGCTGAACATAATAAAAGAAATATTGAATAAAATATAATACTATTTTGAACCAGAATCTTTTCAAAGGGGTACACCTCTTCAGACGTGTTCTCTATGTTTACTAGCCCTGCTTTGGAAGGTTAATTTCATCCAAGCATATGTTTTCCTATGTCCTCATCTTAAAATGAATGGAAACATTCTTACAAGATCAGGATTATTTGGTACATGGTGAACAGGACAGATTCTAGTCTTTCTCCAAAGTAAAAGTACGTGATGAAAATCTAAAATTTTTCAGTGGACTCTGTAGAGGAGCCAGGAAGATTTACTTTAGCATGTCTAGGATTGCTAATTAAGTTTAAGCTTTTAGGTAGAATGGTTGGAGTCTCAGTCATTCAAAATGATGAAAACAAATATGAACTTGGACATATACATGTAAACACAGAAAGGACATCTTATATTTTTAAATCAACTATATTGTCTTATAGTCCAGCTATGTAACAAACTAAAATTACTTAAAATCTAGCCATAGATTTGAGGTGTTTACAGTCAGAAACTTTCACTGGGATTCACATTGGAACTGAGACATGTGGGTTTGATTTATCAATACTGTAGAAGTACAGTAGTGATAAACACTGTATTGATAAATACAGTATTGATAAATATTGTATAGTCAGTTAAATACAGCCCCTTCCAACCTTTGAGGTAACCTCATGTATCTCTTTTCAGGACCTTTTCAGGAGGATGTGGATCTCATGTCAGCCCTGTGCCGCATTTCTCTGTGCCAGGTTTGTGATGATGTTGCATATGCAAGGATATCTCAGATGGCACCAGATAGGCTTATTAATTTAAGATTTATGTTCTTGTTGTCAGGTGTTTAAACTAGGTGCTGAATACTTCATAGAATCCATGATACTCAAAAGACAATTCCACTGGCTAGCCACTAGCTGTATACTGTAGAGGCAATGGACTGTACCCTAAGAACAGGCACATAGCACCCTTATATATAATAGCTCACATATTTGCATGTCTTGAACTTGAACTGTATTTTGACTTTATAGTTGAAACTTCACTATCTGGAGAACAAACACTGAACACTGTAAGGTGCAGGGCAGAGAACATAAGATTTCACCATGCATAAGGCTAACTAGGAAAGCATGATGATTCTCTGCTGTCCTAATGGATCCCATGCTGAGAACGGTTTTAGTGCTAAGAGTATTTTTGCTTAGAACATCCAAAACTTCAGTCTTATTGTCAATTGTTCATAAAAATAACCAAACCAAGAAATTTTATATAATCTGATAAATTTATCAGATGTTCGCAATTCACAAGGTTGTTTCCACTGAACTGTTAAAATAATCTATTGTAGCACTTACAATATCAATATGTACCTATTTTTATGGTGTTTGAAAAATCAGTATATTTGCTGATCTAGGTATTTAAAGACTTACAGGCTAAATAAGAGTTTAGAGCTTTTTATAAGTATATAACATACACTATACTGAATAAAGGCTCTTTTTGGAATTACCCACTTTCTAAGTAAATCAGAATGCACCAAACTGATATTTCCAGGAAGAAATGTAAGTCTGAAGCTTTACCTAAAATTTTAGAAGAAAATAGAGACTTTCATGCCATTATATATATAAATATATAAATAGATATTTTCATGCAAGTGTAGCCTTCAAAATGTAGTTAATTTTAATAATGAATTTGGATGGGCAGGTTTAGGATAGACTTGTTTAAATTACTAAAAATATTGGGGTTTGCCCAGAGACAGAGAACTACAGTACACATTCTTTGCAGCTAGTGCAAATATTTTTATTTCATTCCTGTAAATAGTAGTTGTTTCATACATGGAAGAATTAAAAAAAATACAACTTAATTGAACTACAGAGTAAAATTGGAGCCAGCATAACTGGAGGAAAACTATTCAGACTAATATTAGCCTATAAAGGATATAATTAACTGAACTGCATGATTAAAACTCAACTGAAATACTACTTGATTTTTAAATTTAAGAAAGGGATATACTTATTTACATAATTTTTTACATCAAGATTGCCATGTATAACTACTAATGTTCCCTTGCTACTTTTATAATAGTAATGTCAATAATATATGATCTTTAAAATTGCAAGACAATTGTAAACATTAAATGATAAACTATAATTCTACAGCCTATTTATTAACATGTAATTGAATGACAAGTTAAGACTTAAAGAATGGCTAACATTTTTGGCAAACCATAGCATTATATTAATTTATGGTTTAAGATAAGGTTTGCAAGCCATGCTATTTTAAGGGGAAGGTTTCTCTTTAATAAGATGCTAAGTTCTATAATATAACACTAACTTGAAAAAGACAATTTAAAGTTGGCATTTTCATTTAAATAAAAAATTACATCTAATTCAAAAGATTTATTTAGTCTTTTTTTTTTCTAAATTCTGCTTAAACTCATATCAAAAAATGAGATTTTTCTTTCTTTGTCATGGAAGAAAAGCTGTGACAGTGAGTTAAGAATACTCTTTATTTTTATGTTTACAACCAGGAGCATTTGTTCTGATTTCATAGTGGATTTCCATTACAGGTGCTTTCATTAATTCCTAACCTTCAGTTGCACCAGAGTGAATGAGAGCAATACAGCCACAGAAACATGGCACTTGTTTAAGTCAGAGTGGGACATACTTAATTCCAAAATTTTTCAAAACTTTTTAAAATTTAAAAGGGATAAATGTAAATAAATGTAAAAAAGTTGTGGTTTTAAGCAAATCATACAAAGAGTAAATAATAAATAAATACAAACAGCTTTTTAAATACCATAATACATTATGGTATATATATTTACATTATGGTATATATATTTACAGATACAGTTATAGATATTATATATATAATATTTAAAACAATGTAAGACACAAATTATCAGTTATGGCTACCCTTCTGTTATTTTACATCTTAGAAGATAATAATGGGAGTCATATGTCTAGGATTGCACTGATATATATAATATCATAGTCAGAGCATATTAAAAAATATGATGAAAAATTTTTGCCTGAACAGTAAAAACACTACTGAAACATGGTATATTCCACATGTCCTGAAAGTCATGGACAAAGTATGATCCAGGTCAATCAATTTTACAGCAGATATCCACTGAGACATTGCATTTGGGCTTTGCAAAGTGCACGGTGCAGTCTCTGAAGCATGTGTCCTGTGAGCATGATACACATACACTATTTGCACCCACATATTTCACAGAGGGAAATCCTATGAAAAGTTATGCCAAGCCACTCCATATGATTTAGAAAATGTTAAAACTCAGCAGCTACTCACTTTTTATTAATTGAAATTACATTAAACTTGACTCACCTTAACTCAAACGTTGTCAAGAAGGCCCAAATCTCCTTGATTTATCTGGGGGTTCTTCTGACCCAATTTCTTTGTTGTCTGTGGTGGCCAAATTGTTTGGCAGGTGGTGTTGGGTGTGATATCAGGGTGCAGGTCTTCACTGCCATTTGCAATGACACATGTTCCCCTATTTGTCGCTTTTTCTGACTTTGCCACTTTTTCTTCTTGCCCCTAATTTTCAATAAACTATTTTATGACAATTTATAGTGATTGGTTTTGAGCTTCCTTTTCGTGTTTCTGCTTATACCACAGGCTCAAGAGAAAATGTACCTCTGCTTTGTACTATTCTATTTAACGCAGGATAGATCTAGAGCTACTTCAGTATAAAAGCTGTTCAAAACTGAAAAATCCTGCTGAAAACAGTAGTAGAAATATTCAGGATCTCAGTATTTTATTTTAGACAGTGAAAAGTGTCTGGTGCTTACTTTCTGTTCTCTGAGTAAGTGCGACCTTCCTCTTAAGATATTTTTAATTTATATTTTTGTGAACACTTTGTTATGCTAGTTTATCAAAATTCTCTGGGGACTTTTGGAAACTGAAATTAAAATGACTCTTTAAATCATGGTGAAAATGTTTTAAGGAAATGTGAATCATAATTAAATGGAAATTTCAGGTACACAGATCCAATTATTGTTTATAATCTGGACTTTAAATTTAATTATACTGATTTATAAACTAGGAAACTAAAAGTTCTATAAAAAATATTCATCTTCTATGAACTATCAATTTAGTAATTCTAGGGTTTATGGGGTTTTTTGTTGTTGTTGCTTGTTTTGTTTTGCTTATTTGCTTGTTTGTTTTTAAGGAATAAGTTTGTGAGATTTTGGTTTGTTTGTTTTTTTTGGGTTTTTTTTTTTTTTTTTTAGTTATTCATCAGTATTATTGACAAGGTCAATAGAAACATGCAGAGTTTTACACCACACATTTCAATACAAATGCCAAGACTTACGCAGAGCTTGTAGTGACTAATTCAGACATGAAATCCAAAATTTATTTTTATCAAAAAAATTCACAGCCTTTGCACTTTCAGAACATTAAGCTTGTGAGATTTCTAAATATCTTAGGATCAAATCTGAGCATGATCTAGAGGTACCAAGCTGAAGTGAATTTGAATTTAGAAGAAATGTATTTTTTTCATTCTATTTTTGCATCTAAAGCTATTGTGATTAAATAAACACAATGAAAAATTTCACACAAAAACACTATCTCAAAAATGTCAGAACAATCATTCACTTGAAAAAGTTAAAATATTTTGCTTTTGAAATGTATTGAATTTTGCTTTCTTGTTAAACTGCCTGATTGTCACAATATTAATCTTCTCTTTCTGATGAGAGGTGCTAACGTTAAGGCTCCTTGTCCCTGTGTAGACAGATTTCTGCATGATGGCTCATTTGATGTGAACCAGATAGCCTCATCTTCAAAAATCAGTGATGGAGAGCTTATTCTCTAAGGTCCACCCCATGCCCTACACTGACTTCATTGTCAGTGGCAGAGGAAATGCTGCTTTATGCTGAACTGACATAAAAGACAATTTCTGGATCAGTTGCACTGTGTCAGGACTTTAACAAATCAGAAGTAAAAGTTTAGGGTTTGTGGTGGATTGGTTTTAATCCTTGAGAAAAGGAATACAAAAAATATTTATTACAAAAATAAATCTTCATGTGAAAATTAACTGTCCTTTCAAAAACCCACTTACACCATACACTCTGTACTCTTGACACATATTTGGGTTTTAGTACCTCCTTACCAGGCTTCTGAAACAGCAGTTTGCCTATTTTCTCTCCATTACTTAGGTAGTGAGAAGAATTTGGGCACATTGACTTTAATGGGACTTCATTCATTTTATTGGCTATGCTCCAGCCTGTCAAGCCCAGGAATGTTCTGTGGCTGCTCTTATTTTACGTTTAAGATAGCAAGTAGTTAATGCAGCTTCTTTCTACATCTGATTTTTTCTTTTTTTTTTTTTTTTTTTTTTTTCCCCCTTTAAATATCAGAGAGGCTTTGAAGGAAATTAGGAAGAGAAATCAGAGGAAATGCTTTAGCATAATATTGCTACCTTAATGTAGAGGTTTATATAGCATTTGACAGGATTTATCGCATATAAAATTTTGCAGCTGAGCAGGTATGTATTTCCTACACTGAGCTGAGATTTTGCTGTCAGGTGCTATGAATTTGTACCAAGAGTGCAATAAAAGTAACATAGATTTCTGTTTACATGCGTTGCTATACAATATTTAAAGTGTAAAGAATTTGAAAGGTTGCTAATGGATGGAAATGTTTATGCTAGAGGAGATGGAAAAATGAAATAAGGAGTAGGAGGCATATGGTAACTCAGATGAGAAACATTTCATGCTGGGAGACATTCCTCTTCTATGGTGTGTTAAATAATCTGATGTGGGTGTTTTTCTTTGTTTATATGATGTCCTAAGAGTGAAACGGTTCCTGCGAGCAAATGAGGATTTTAATGACTTTTAGACGGTTTTGCCTGAGAGAAGTATGTATCTCACTATAAAATATGCAAAGATAGCCCAAATGATGCTGGCTTCATTCTTAATGTTCTGTGTTTTTATTGTATTAATTTAAATTAGTCAAGATGGGAACTTTCCGCATACATGTGTATAGCTGTATTTTTTTCACTGAATTGCAGTTTCTCTAGGATGACCTCAAATGATGAAATAAGGCCTTTAAGACAAGATTATAAAATGAATTCCTCTGTTGAATGTTGTGCATGTGAGTTTTGAGTTTGAGTGAAAATATTGTGGAAAAACAAGCATACAATTTAAATCTTGTTCAAATGTAGATAGTTGAGTGTTGTGACATGTGTTGTACAAAAGCCCCAGCCTCAGAGCATGTCTCCAAAACCAGAATTTCAGTTTGGAGCAAGGTAAGATTGACAGCTGCCACTACACTAAGTGCTGGGATGCCCAAATCAATCAATAAGGAAATGTGGAAGAGCAGAGCATTTCTGAAATGCTGTCTCCTGCAGGGACTGCTCTCCCCAAAGGTGGAAGACAGAGTTCTGTTTTTTGCACATTTGCCTGATAGAAGCACTTGCCCTGTAAGTGGTATTCTACTTCCTGGGATGCTGATGGAGTTTTTATTTGCTACTTGTTGGATGAAGGAACAAAAACAAACCAGGAATAATTCTGAGAGCAGCCACTCAAGACGGCATCTTTCCCATCGGACAAGACAACCGCTAACATCTGCTCTCCTTTGGCCTGTGTGGCTTCTGTACTTCTTGCTCAGATTGCCATAGTTACCCACAAAAACAAAAAAATTGCAGTTACCTCCCATAGCTTTGTAATTAGCACAGCCTGTTATGATGGACCAGCTCCAATCCTAACCTTCCTCATCCTTTGTTGGGGATGTCTCAAAATTGATCTCCTGGGGAAGATATTCTAAGAAATGAGCTGTGAGAAGTAACAATTTAAGTAAACTTTTTGTGTTCTGTGAACCCCGAGACAACGGCTTCAGTAGAGATTTTCAATAGGAATTGGTGGAGGAATGATGGTTTTATGGACATTGGAAGAGGACAGATTTTGAGGAGATGGATACACAGTGACCAGCTCAGGCACAATATAGTTTTTGCTTAGACATTTTGAGACGTTATTGTCCAATACACTGCTGTGTCTCAGATGTCTAGATGTTCATTTTATTTCATTGCAATATCTGTCCTTTTTTATTTTTACCCCCATCGTTTCTCCGAATTTTAGCATCTTGTTTGAGTGAGACTCGTAAGTCCAGATACTCTAGTTAACCAGAAAATGGACTTGTATTGTCATTTGCTATTGATGCAGATGTGTAAAAATGTACATTTTTTTTCTCAGAAATAACTGCTGGGGTTTATTTCAGGTAACTTCAAATGTACTGAATGCTCTTAAACAGATGATCTTGAGATAAAAGGTTTTCTATTGCTTTGTCATATTAAGCCATGTTCTAAAATTTCCCCATTAAAAACATCAACAGCAGCCTTCTACTTGCTTAGAGCATTCAGGGAGTCATAGTAGAAGATACAAAATACATTTTTTTCTTAATAATTCCTTCCCTTAAACTTAAAACAGTTTTAAAATAAAATGTAGTGGATAAGTGACAAGTCTAGAGATAAGATTGCCACCAGCAACAGTGATTGATTGATGTGTTATATATTAGCTAAAAATAATGATGGTCCTCACATTTTTCCTCCTACAGCATAGTTGTTAATCTTAGCTGCATTCCAATGTAGTCCTCTCTCACAGAAATATTCCAAAATGATTTAAAAATTAGATAACAATCTAGTCTGTTCTTATTACTACCAGAATGTCAACTGGCCACTGCTGAAATACATATTTCTGTTGTATACACAATTTTTCTGCAAGAAAAGACGAGGTATATAAAATAAGGCAGAAGCAAGAAGGTATTGCATTTCTTTTGTAAGGAAACCTATGCAGTTTCAACTTATGTACACAGCAGCATGCTGAAGACTTTTAAAATATTATTTTTGTATTTATTTACTTATTTATTTCTGCCTTGTCTGACAGTATCTAAATGAAAACTTCAGTTCCAAATTTTATTTAAATCTACAGTGTCCAGGGAAGTAACTTTGTTTATCTGAAGCTGAAGAGCGTTCATATTCATTTTCCCTGTCTCTGCTTAAAGTTTGAATCCCTGGCGAGTATCTTTCTGGCGCTGCAGTGAATATGTTGTGGCTGTACAGAATAACACCAGGACACCACTGACATTTTGTTGATAAGATTTGCTTTAAAATATATTCACAGACAACCTGTCTTGCAAGTATACATTACTGTAGAACCTTTATCAATTTCAGACACACTCAGCCTCTATCATGCATAAAACTCAGAAACTTTTGCCAAGAACAGTTATCCAAAAAGATAGAGAGAAAGAAGGTAAAGCATTTTATAACATTTCAGTTCCCTGTTGTGTCAAGATGGAGAATAAAAAAGGCCCACAGTAATAAATTCTTGTTTTATTCATTTACGTTTATTTCTCTGCAAATGTCTGATGCAAATGTAGACCATTAACATGCTCTTTCCAGACAGGCTGGACCATATATCTAGATTTTTTTCCTTATCTTTCCATTTATTTCTTCTGAGAAACTAGCTTCAAAAATGCCTTTTAAGGTTTTTCTCATAGTTTCTATTCCCTTCAGAGTCTGTAATTTTCTTTTCTGGGTTATGCAATGCACACTGAATTTAAAGTTTACCATTTTTATTTCTCGGTTCTGGAATGTCACTTATTTTTACAGAGGAGATACATAACTGTGGACAAATATTAGTTTGATACTGTCTGATTACATTGAGGAAATCCACCTCATATAATTCACCAGTAAAATTGTCAAGTGCTGCACTGAAATGAGATCTATGCAATCAAGAAGTATTCAGGTTGCTAATTTAATTGAAAACCAGCTACTGGCAGTTGTTGGATCTTCCTGTAGTACATTTCAACCCCTGACACAGTCCCCACAATCCTATACATTTGGGAGTGGCCTGAAAGTTACCAGGTGGAGAAAAAAAGACCAAAAAACCCAAACTACTGTTTGACAGATGGCTGAATGAGAGCCATCAGTGTGCCCAGGTCACCAAGAAGGTCAATGACTTCCTGGCCTGTACCAGCAATAGTGTGGCCAGCAGGACCAGAGCAGTGATTGTCTCCCTGTACTCAGCAATGGTGAGGCCCCAGCTTGAGTGCTGTGTCTGGTTCTGGGCCCCTCAGTACAAGAAGGACATTGAGGGGCTGGAGTGAGTCCAGAGAAGAGCAGTGAAGCTGGTGAAGGCTCAGGAACACAATTCTGATAAGGAGCAGTAGAGGGAGCTGCTGGGGTTGTTTATCCTGGAGAAAAGACAGCTCAGGTGAGACCTTCTGCTCCCTACAGCTTCCTGGAGGAAGGTGTGTGCTGGCCTCTTCTCCCCGGCAACAAGTGACAGCAAAAGATTAAATGGCCTTAAATTGTGCTGGGGTCATGTTTGTTTGCGTACTACAAAACAAAATTTTTAATGGAGAGTTGTCAAACACTGACACAGTCTGTCTGGTTAAATGGTTGTTTCATTATCCCTAGAAGATTTTAAAAGAAATGTAGATGTGGGGACACCTGGGGACATGGTTTAGCATTGGGCTTTTCAGGGCTATGTTAACGACTGGATTTAATGATCCCAAAGGTCTTTTCCAACCTAAATGATTCTAGGAAATCTAGGTGCATTTCAAACTGTTCTCTGCCTTCTCTTTTGTCCAAGCAGCAAATAGATGACTGAAAAACACACAAACCCTGTCTAAACACAAACCCTGTGTTTGTCTAAATTCTAAGTCTAGGTTTTGTTGCCAAGACAAGTTGCCCTATGAGCCAGCAGAATTTCATATAATGGTATTATTTTCTTTTGTAGTTTTTCACTCTATAATTTTCTATTTGCTTAAGAAAGAAAACATACATAATAATTTTTGGGTAAGGGGTGAAATGGAATGGCTACTCCTAGAAGTGTCGCCTGTACACTGGTGCTCAATGTTTTTTATTTCAACGTATGATATTCTGTAGCACTTTTGTACTTAACCACCTAGCTCTGGACTTCCCCGTGCTCAAATCTTCTGTAGATCTGCATTTTACCATCTCTTCCCTTGAGTCAGGTCAAATCCTGAAGTAATTTGGCTGTGTGGATTTGTTTCTGAGCTGAGGTGAGAGTCCAAGAGGAATCATTAACTAACTTAGAGAGGAAGTCAGTTTTCATCTTTTGTATCTGCTTGTTACTTTGATGCAGTGCATTGACTTTTAGGATTGGGTCAGCGTTGGTGTGGTGGGAGTATGCTGAAATACAGTGTAGGTGTTGCACAGTGTTATTGTTCCTGCACAGCTGCTGTGCTCAGCACTGGGAGGGTCTCTGCCATAGTAGGAGGGGTATTCCTGGAAATCCTGACTGCCACTGAGGACAGCTACAACAGAACTGTTTGCATTAGTACAAAAGGGTTCTTGCCTTACAAGACAGGGATGCTGAAGGCAAGATGCCTGTCAAGAGCTGGTCCTGACCTGTATTAACTGCTGGCCTGTACTCACAGCTTGTTGTCAGTGCCAAAACCTGTGCTAGGGGCATGCTAATAAGCTGCTAATGGAGAAAGCTGAGCTCCCATGCCCCTAGATTTTTTCTCTCCCTAGTATATGGTCCTCAGGCCACAGACTGCACTCCAGCACGGCCTTCTTTTACACTTTGCCTGCTGCTGCTCCTCAACTCCTTGCGGGAGGAGAAAACGGATTTTGTTTCTATTTCCCTTCCTGAGTTCAAGGCAAAGAATCATATAAAGTTTTAACCAACCTTTTGAGTCTTTCTATATTTTATTTTACTTTCTCACAGGAAATATCTTCCTTTCCTCCATGTATGTACTGCGATTGGATGCTAATAACCAAAATATCCTTGCTTATTTTCAATGTAAAAAAACTGATGGTCCTGAAGTCCTGCTTTCATATCTCTCAAATGTACTCCAGGGGCTTCTAAGCCATAAATTGCTTGGGTTTTGTGGATTTAATTCTTTTATTTGAACATAAAAGTTTTCTGCTTATTAAAAATATAAATGCTATGTCTACAATTACCAAAAGCTTTACTAATCATGGAAGTTTCTAAAAAAGCTCCAAAGTAATTATATCTTGTAATTATAAGAAAAAAAGCTTCCAACTACTTCTTAGTGAATCACAACATTTACCAGTTTGGAGCCTGCAGCTATATGGATGAGATTAGCTGCTAATTGGAGGGAGGAAGAAAAAAGAATGAATAGAAAATTAATTTTATATTTTAAAATAGCTTGGACTTGTATCTGATTTGCAGTGAGAGTCTCTTTTGTGTGGGTTGCTTTTTCTTTTTCTTCTCCAGAAGCCAGTAAAGGAGCTTAAATGTGCCATTATATGTACAACAAAGTGATTGCAAATTACAGATATTTTTTGAAAAGGAAAAGTGGGGAAGATTGGCTAAGGCCTGTCTGCTGCTTGCAAGGACCCCAGCATAAAAATTCCTCTTTATACTTGCTATGCCCTTGGCAGTCTCATGAAAGTGAGGCATCATGGAGATTAAGGAACATCAGGAGGAGGATGTATAAGAGTGGGGCTTCAGTCTTTCACTAGTACCAAGTCTCTTGAAATCTTTCTTCAGCTATACAAACTGTTCTCAGGCATCTCCAAAGTTCATTTATCAGATAGACTGATAGTTTCAGGAGTGGGAGTACACAGCTTGGATGTTATGCACTTCCACAACTTTATCCAACCCAAATTCTCTTATAACGCGGAGTGCTAATAGAGAAAATCTGTGTAGCCTGTGCAGGTTGTAGCTGGTACATCAGGGTTATGCCGTACCTTGGGAAACTCAGTTCAGATGCTGAAGGTGACTGAGACACGATTGCACAGCCCAAGGTAGAATGACATACTTCTCAAACAGCCTAATTAGCCTCAGTACAGGCCATGCAACTGATTTCTTTCCTTCTGGTACAAGTGAAATCTTACCTGAATCAGAGTGCTGGGGCACGTGGGGGAATGTCTCTGTACTGATTTCTATTGAACTATATTGGTGTACTAATAAAAGTATAATTAAGAACTTCCATGCTGCTTTGTATATGTAAAGATTATGGGGCACAAAATTAAAGGTTTCTTGGAAGGATCTGTCTCCTGCTGTTATTTGTTTCTTTGTAACATTTTGAAGTGTTAACTTATTTAAGAGATTTAGTGTGTTTAGATGTCGATAGCTTGAGGTTTGATTCATCAACCCCACTTCCTTTCAGCAAAAGTAATAACTAATTAACATTCATCTGCCATGCTGTAAAGTTGATAGAAATAGTGGATGATATTTTAGCTGATTGTCATGCAGTGGAAATGACAGAAATAGCAGTATCTGGGGCTAACTGGAATTTGAAAATGGGGTTTCTTCCAAGGCTGGCAAATCTTATCTAGATCATGCCTAGGGAGAAATGCAGTAACATATTTCACAGAAGATAAGATTATGCTGCAGGAGAGGAGATATAAACAGGTGGTCTTGGCAATTGCTAGATTTTAAATCAAAGCCTGCATAGCTCTCAAAGACTGAGCTAAAATTTTCTTCACAAATAAAGGTATTTGTTTAAATGAATTATTGCAAGTTAAAGCAATTTTCTTACCAAAGCTAGTAAAGTAACAGAAACAGGTAGGTAGGTGTTTTGTTTTTTAATTGGGTTTGGTGACTCAGTAATATGATTAAAGTATTAAACTCCTAGCATCCACAAATAATTTCTGGCTAATTCTATCTAGGGACCTGATACATGTAAGCATTGCAAATTATTTCTTATGGGGGGTCCTGATGGAAAACAAGCTGTCCATGAGGCAGCAGTGCCCTTGTGGCCAAGAAGGCTAGTGGTATCCTGGGGTGCATTAGGAAGGGCACTGCCCACAGGCCGAAGGAAGTGATCCAGCCCCTCTGGTTCCCTGGTGAAGTCTCAGCTACAGTGCTGGGTCCAGTCCTGGGTTCCCCAGTAAAACAGAGGCATGGAGGTCCTGGAGCAGGTCCAGCAAAGGGCTACAAAGATGACTGGAGTACTGGAGCATCCCCCTTATGAGGAAAGACTGAGAGAGTTGGGCCTGCTTAGCCTGGAGAAGACTGAGAAGGGTCTTCATCAGTGTGTACAAGTGTCTGCATGAGGAATGTCAAGAAGATTGCCCGAGGCTTTTCTCAGTGGTGTCAAGCAATAGGATGAGATGTAATTGGCAGAAACTGGAACACAGGAAGTTCCAGTTACATATTATGTATGTAATATGCTGTATATTGTAATATGCTTCCCATTGGGAAGTCCCCTTGAGAGATTTCGTTGTGCTCAGGGTGAGCAAAAGTGCCTCAACCCATGTGCAGCCCCGCAGTTTGCAGGGACTCTCCTTTGGGAAGTCCCTTTGAGAGTTTGCCTTGTGGCTCAAGGTAAGAAAAATGCTTCAACCCATGAGCTTTTGCAGTTCTATGTTAAAGCTTCATACCCCATTGGTTATTACCCTTGTTCCTGGTTTTTACCCCTCCTGATTGGTTCTTTTTGGATCCTTCCCCTGATTGGTCCCTTTCCCAATTACTTTCCCCATTGGCCAAGTTGTGAAACCCCGCCCCCGGCTACCCTGTATAATCCTTCTTCCCTGGGTCCCATCTGCCTTTTTTCTCCTCTGGACCTCGTGGAATAAAGAAGCTCTCCTGGAGATCAGAAAGACCCTGTCTCGCTGCTTTTACTCCTGCGTCGCCTGGGGTGGCAAACACGACTCTGCTGCTCAGGCAGCCTCACAAAGAGCAAATCACTCTGCACTTGAGAGTGCTCAAAGAGCAAATCACTCTGCCTGAAAGTGCACCTAAGAGTTGATCACTCTGCACCTGAGAGTGCACAAAGAGCAAATCACTCTGTGCCTGAGAGTGCCTGTGCCTCTGTCGATCTAGGCGTCCTTTTAAAGATGCTTCTAGCAAGGAAGGTCACAGAACCTTCACCACCAGACCAGAACGTGACAGAACTGCTTGAATTATTTTTTGTAATTAAAATTTTCTCCAGAAATGCAATTTCAAGTTCTCTGAACTCTTTATGCTAGCAAGTGTTTTACATATACCTTGGTCCAAAAAACTGCAGAAGATAAGGAAAAGTCAAGGTTATTTTGACATAAGATTTTCTCTTTTAAAAGTGTGTGTGTGTGTGTGTGTGTGTGTGTGATCATAGAATATTCTGTGTTGGAAGGGACCCACAAGGATCATCAAAGTCCAGCTCCTGGCCTATATAGAAGACCATCCCAAGAATCACACCAGGTACCTGAGAGCATTGTCCAAACATTTATTCAGCTCTAAGAGGCTTACTGCTCTGAGTTGTAGACAGTTCAAATATAAAGCAATCCTCATCAGGGTAAACATTTCTGTTGTCCACCAGTTTGGATACACTGTTACTTGAGTAATTTTCATATAACTTGACTCTTCTGTATATTAAAATGATATTGATAGCAAATATGCTGAAATTAGAGTCTACTTTAAAAAGTACCATAATCAAAACTTGTCTGACTTCTTAGCCATATAGATGGAACCTCATAAACCTGTGAAGAAGGACAAATATTTTTCCCCTCTAATACAAATTCTGTATGTCTGAAACTTTTGCATCATTACATTGCATCTCCTCTCTTGGCAAGTGGAAAGCATTGGTTTCAGGAAAAGTCAGAAAATATTGAGAGACAGAGAAGATGAAATTTAGTCACCTCATTTCTATGTCTTTTGAAACTAAGAACAAATATCCAAGAGATGTAATACTCTTGGAATACTCTTAATCCTTTTGGCAGACCAGCAGTACTCTCAGAACAAGGTTCGTGTATCATACTTACTTTCTGCAGTACTGATATTAAATTATAAATAAAGAATCAAGAAGTAGATGATCGCTTTTCAGTACATTTTTCAGGACATCATTTACCCCTTATTTTTGGGGGGTAAATTTCAGATTCATTGACACTGCATTGTGATCATCTTGGTGTTCCTTGTATCGCTGCAACTTAGGCGTTGTTGCATCATTTTAGATATGACCAGAGAGGCAGGGACATGAAACATTATTCTGAAACATTCCTTATGCTTCATTAAGTTACTATGTATTCTCCTTTATTGAATTCTTTAATATGCTCATGTATTTTTATATATGCATATGCATTATGACAAACTGTGTATGGCAATGCCAAGAAATGTCACTAGTGTTAGCTTGTTAGCCATGACATGTTAACTTTCTGTCCAAAATGATACTGACAAATCAAGAGCTTCTCTAATTCAGGATATGCCAACTAGATGGCTTTGTGCCTGTTACCTCCCTCACTAGGAAGCCTGGAGGAATGGGGGTGAAATTAATGCCAGGACATGTGGTATTTAAAAGCAACATAGTTATTCTATCACCCCATCAACTGACAGTGAAATCTATGAATTATTTGCAGCCTTTATGAATAGCCACTTGAAATATCTCTGGAGGTTTCTACCATAAGGCTGCCTATTACTCTTATTTAGTTCCTAAGACATCAATTAAGCTTGATAAAGCAGAAAAAATGAATGTCACATTTGGTATACTTCTGGCTGACTGCATTGATTTTTGGCTTCTGAATAGATTCAATTATATGGTGTAATTCAAGCTTGTCATGGTTGTAATTTTGTTGGATCTCCTCCTCCAATAACTTCTCCATTTTCTAATTTCCTATGGGAGATTAAAGGTCACTCTAAAGGCTACATTTTAAAAATGGTTGGGCATTAGATTTGTTAAAAACACTTAGTAAAATAATGAATTTAGTAAATGCTCTTACACACAGTTGTGAAAAATCTGGAAATGTTTGAAACAGCAAGTTTCCAAGACACCTTCACTGCTGGAGAACATTGCGGCTTTAAACAGCAATCTGTCATCATTTTATGGAAATCCAGGCTTGGAATTAATGATGTTCAAGGTTTTATTCTCCTTTCATATCCTTGATGTGTGGCTGTGGCTTTGTGTATATTCTGCTGATATTCAAGATTTTTCCTTCGTGACCATTTTCCACCTGCCTCTTACATTACAAATAATTTCAGATACTGCATATTAAAGATGAAGCAAGAAATGAAGCATAATTTGTTACCTTAAGGTACTATCACTCAATTCACTTTATTATTCTAGTGATGCTATCTTTGATATGGAAACACTGACATGATTCCAAGTTTTAATGAGTAATTTCTTGAATCTGGGGACAGCTAATACCGTTCCTATATCTTATCCAGCTCTACAGGCCAAGGTCTTCAAAACAGTCCTTTTTTTCTGGTTGTCAAGTAAAATAGGAAAGTGCTGCTTCCTGTCAAATTAATAACATCATAAATAGACACTAAAAAAGGGACCTATATTTTTCTGAGCAGGAAAAAATTTGAAGTTTCATTTATAGTTAAAAACATGAATAAACATGATTTTTTGCTTCTTTTGTTATTATGCTGGTGATTGTGGTCCAGGAAGAAAAAGTAAAGGCAAGGATTCAGTGATATTTTTTCTTTCCAGTGAGAGCAATTGACATAATAATATTGTATGCTTGACAAACAATTCCTTATTCATAATACTGTTTCATTTTTTTCTTGTTTGTTTTCAATTTGTTTAACATTTTGGGGGACAGAATATTCAGGGAGCCATTGAGCTGAATGTTCTATATCTTTTTTTTGTTTTATCTTTGTTGAAGAAAACCTAAAAAAAACCCCCAAAAATGAGAAGAAAAAAATCAATCTCATTCCACTGGACTAACTTCTTTATTCCTTAAAATTCTTATGTCGTGTAAACACTTATTAAGTCAGTATACAAACGAGATTTTGCTATACTATAGACTTCAGTTTGCTTTACTAAGCCACAATGAACTATTTGAAAAACTGTGTTGAAACTAAAGCGAACATTTAAAGAAACACAAATTATTTCAGGGAAAAGAAAAAAAACCAACCACAACAAAACTCAAAGTAGAGTAATATAGTTGTCTGAACCTGGAATTTGGGTTTAATGCCAATCCAGTGTAAAAATTAATATTAACTTATCAACTCATTCCACATTCTCAGCTGTCTTGGCTGTAACCAAGTGGAAAGCCTTTCTCCAAGGCTCATCCATTGCCTCCTCATTTTCACATAAGGAAAGATTTCAGAGTTACCCATGACTGAAGATTTATGTTGGGCAGGAGTGAAAAGGGGAAGCACGAAGCTTTTAAGTAGCCAGCTGGCTAGAGAGTGATAAGTTTCTCCTTTGCCAGAGAATTCCCTCCTCTGTTGGAAAGTGGATCTGTGAGCTTTCTCTGGAACTTGAACAGCTTAACCTCATCATCCAGTGAAAGACCTGGATGCCAAACATTGACTGAGAGACAGGAATAGACACAGACAAGTTGACAGCAGGAGGAAATGCTTCTATCAGAGGGGGCCTGTGCTGGTTAGGACTGTGTTTTCCAGAAAAAATGTGTTTTAAGGGAGTTATGAAAACTGTGAGTGGCATGAGAAGTGCGAACATGGATCAGTTTTATAGTGTCTTTTTTCAATACATTTGCAATTAAAAATAGTCAAAGAAGGCAATTGTTTATGCAATGGAATTTGATGCTGTAGGGCACAGGAGACATGGCATTCACTGTCAGCCACTGCCAAAGGCAGAAAACCATAATGGATTCACAGAACTGTAGAATATAATGAGGTAGAAGGAACCCATCAGAATTGTTGAGTCCAGCTCCCACTTGGAGTCTCAATATAACTCATTACAGGGGTTCTTATGATCATATGAGCAGGTTTACTATCTCCAAAATACAAGGAAATTGTGAACTGTATATCAGATAGTTTGCTGAGTACTGATTGCTTTTGAATGGGTTGCATAAGAGGAAATCCACAGTAAAAACTACAACCCTGACCAGGTGATACTCATACATTTCTTAACTACCATATTGACTTCTTTGAGTCACAGTAAATAGTTTTTGCAAGCTGTTGTTACATTAGGAGAACCCTAGAAAACAGAAAATCCACAGGTGAAAAGGTCTTACAAACACTACCTGCTTGGGTAAGCCTCCCACTTTAAATCCTATGATGCCTTACAGTAATGTTACATGATTGACTTCAGTTAATGGGGCTATTTCTTAGGGAGATCTTTACAGCCAATTTTGAAGAGTAATTAAGTTAGGACAACTTCTTCTGGGTTCATTTAAAGTATGCTCCTTGGGGTTGTCCCTTTGGCCACAGCTCCCTCACAACAGATTGTCAAGTGTAGCTGATTATGTAACAGCAAATCACCTGTCTTCTTGGGTTGTGTTGTCTGCACTTGTTTCATTGAAATAAATCTTGATTAATAAGGCTATTTAAATGAAAAGTATTTAGATAGCATGGAATCCATTTGCTTAAGAGGCTTTGATGGTGTAGGCTGAGCATAATGAAAACCATATTAGTCTTAGCAGAGCAGCACAGACAACACTTCAATGCAAGTATTTTGTTCCATATTGTGGGTTTGTGGGAAGAATCTTATGGGATTAGATAAAAAAAAGGTTAACCTTTTAATTTTAAGGTGTAATGATTGTTTTAACTGGAAGTCAAGTAATGTTATTGAATTTAACTAGTTCCTTATCCAGGGAACTTAATATAATCCAAAAAGAGCATGAAAAAGGGGAAGTTCCCTTATACTTTCTCTTGTACTAGAACTAAGTCATCTTTTCAAATTGACCTCCAGTGAGTTTTAAAGAAAAAAAATATTTTCATACAAGACACAATTGAATAATGGAGTTCATTGCTACAATATATTTTGGCTACCAATAATACTAATTGTAATAAATAACAGAAGTTCAAGAGAAATAGCTTTATCTGTTTTAGGTTGTTAAATATTGTGATCCAGCTGCAATCACAAATTACAGGAAGTAAAATGTGCTCCAAGGGAGGGTCACTTTATCCTTTTCTTGTTTCTTCTTACCTTCCCGCCTTTATCATTGTGGATGGCTTCCATCACAGACAAAATAACAAGCTAAATTAATTTTGTGGCTGACTCAATGACAGTATTTTCATCTTTTTATTCAAGTATTCAAGTATTAATCCCTTATAATGATAACACTGGAGTACCACATGGTTCCATTGTCTTTCTTCCATCGACTGATACACAGCTCTGGGAAGGAATTCAAGGAGTCCTTTCATGACTGATACTGCTGTTACTGTAGGGTGATTTTCTCTGCTCCTCCTTTCCCTCTCCCTGATCCCACATCATCCTGTAGGCTCTCTTAAACCAGCTCCCTGGAGTTTACATGGCCACATTGTCAGTTAGGTCACATCACATACTTGATTAAAAAAAAAATAAAAATTCCTACCCCACCAGATAAATTTTCAGAAATACTGCTGAGATGATCTGATTTGCAGTACAGTGACACAAACTTCAGGGCTGATGAAAAGGGTAATGGGGGCAGAGGGTCAATCTTTTCACAGATTGTCAATCTTTAAAACATATTTTCCCTCGAAACTATATATTTACTATATTTTTATTATCCCTATTCTATTCAGTCTCATCTAAGAAAAAAACACCTATTATACTGGAACTCTCAGTTGTGTGTGTTCTGCCTGGAGTCTTGTCTTCAGTAGATTTTGCAGTTTTGTCAACAGTTTTTTCAACACGAGACAGTGTTTTCATTTTTTGTGACTAAATTTTTATATACAATTTCAAGATCTTGACTCTGTCTGAAGTACACTTCAAAATAAGTGTCATCAAGAGAATGTCTGCAATCAGCACATCTCACATGTTAGTATTCAGTTTGTGAATGTGATATGATGGTATTGTCAATAAATGATAAACTGTCTGTTATAGCTAATCATGTTTCATCTGATTCTTTGAATATTCTTAACTTCAACATTCAGTTTCTTTTCCTCTAATGGCTTGCTAGTACTTCAAAGTAATATTATATAATGCATTTCTTTCCTAATATTTTAATGCAATTCAGTTACTATGTAGTGCAATGAAATGTGGAGTTCAGTGCATTTACTTCTGCCTGAAAATTTCTCTAACATCACCTTTTCTGTCATTGCTTTGGATTGTATACTTTTCTCCATTTTGAAAAGGATAACAATTTCCCTTACTTTCAGGTTGGTAGTTTGCTTCTTTTCTGACAAAATTCAGTACAATGACAAACTTCAGTACAATGGGTTGATCCATCATTTTGTCACCATTCTCCTCTATGGTGTGTGTACAGAGTTGGTTTTTTCAAACTCTGTGAAGTAATCTAAGGCACTTTTTCACCTTGGATCAGTATCTTGACTTGCTTGGAACAGCCTGGACTGCTGCCTGTGCATCCTTAGTGACACGTTGGTCAGGTTGCTCTCCGGACTCGAGACTAAACCGTCATGTGGAGCAACTGCTTGAGCACATGAAATATCTTGTAGGTTAGACAGGAGACTTTTCATACTGCAAAAGCACCTGTAGGATGTCCTAGATGATCTCTAAGGACACTATATACATATTTGGAGTAAATTATATTTCTTTCTGCATCATGCTCCCTTTCCCCACATGTCATATGCTTTCAGATCTGCTTGTGTCTCATCCTGTTAACTCAGTAATTGCTGAATACTTCATATGGTTGCCAGACCAAACATTTAGAGATGCAAGCAAGCAGGTGAAAGAACCTGGAATGAAGGAAGGGCGGGACAACAATCAGAAGCATTTCCTTTGTTTATCCCCCTTTTCCTTACATGTTCTGTCTTACCTTTGAGTGGTGCTTACTGGAAGAACTGGAGTTTTAATGCTTTGATTTTCTGGCATCTGGGTGGCTACCCTGGACACATGGGAAACTGAAATGATTTGTGCATCTAGCCATAAGTGATTTGCCTGAGGTTATTTGAGAACACCCTGGATGGGAGTTGAAGCATGCATGACCTAATCTAGTACTCTGACCACTTGTTTGTTCTTCCTCTGCACATTTGTACTGAAATTATATTTATTAAAAATGTTCATTATTGTCAAAGAAATGCTCGACACTTGGATCCAAGCGACATCTTTGTGGGATAACTTGATGTTTAGCCTCCTTCCTTTATAAATTCAGATATAAATTTATGTTGTTTAATCAACACTTTCCAAGACTGCATGAATACCAAATGTACAGTCTGTGTACCTTCTTGATTGCAGTGATATTTTTAAAATTCATATAAATAATTATGTTAATTAAGTAATTCAGTGCCAGCTTCTTATCGGAAAGCCTGAACATAACTGAATAATTGCCCGTCAGGCATACATAAACCAGCTCAGGGAGATAAAATGATTTTGATGCATGTGTGATATCCACGTATCATTCACCACCCAGTGTGAGTGGTATGTGGTTACAGTCTCCAGTAATGCAAAGTCTACCTGTCCATGGGGATTTAGGAATTAAGAACAATGTCTCTGAAATATTTGGTACAAAGAAAAACATATCAGTTTTGTTGCACAGTTGGACATTTATAAGACATTTACCATTTATAAGACAACAACAACAAAAACATATTAATCTGTTTATTCCATTATGCAGTGCCATTCTGATAATGGGATACAGATGACAAGAGACACAGAAGACTATTTTGTCCATCTGTTCATCTATCAACCTTTCCTTGGCATAAAACACAAAGAATTTTTT
This sequence comes from Hylia prasina, assembly GCA_013397195.1. Classification (NCBI taxonomy): domain Eukaryota; kingdom Metazoa; phylum Chordata; class Aves; order Passeriformes; family Sylviidae; genus Hylia; species Hylia prasina. The sequence continues at coordinate 309,090 of VYXD01013981.1, read as the reverse complement.
CCTTATATAGCAACACAAGTACAAATATAAATCTGATTTATATTTACAATTATCTTAAAATATGGTACTGATTTGACCTTTGATATACAGAAAAAAAATTATGCATAATAGCTGTTAGTTACCCTTAGAATGTAGACAATAATTAATGTTTTTGTTACTCTGTTCTCATCTGCTTTAGAAGTATGGACTTTATGCTGTTTCTGTTTTTGAGTGCAGAGAAACTGATAAGAAAGGAAAAACAGCTACTTGCTCTCTGTGTCAGTAGGGGTTTGTTTGGTTGAGCCTGCTGTGCATTTCTGTGAAGGGTGAATAATTCTGGTTGAGAATCAGGGTTGAGGGAGTTGTTATTTTCTACTTGCTAGCAGCTGAAAAATGTAACAGATGATTGCATCCAAGAACATAACAAGAACTCTGGAGATAGGGGTTCAAGTCACTTACTTTCACTCACTATCAGTTCCCCCTTTGAATGAAAGGAGAAGCAACATTTTCCTTTCTCATAGAAATGTATCCAGGGTAAATGTGATGCTATATATAAGTCACAAAAAGGTGACAATGAGTACTGCAGTAGTGTAGGTATCAGTAAATGCAGGTGGTCTGAGAGAAACTCATCAAAAATTCTTTTATTTTCCTGCTTTTCCTTTATTCCCAGTATTTGAGGGGGTGTAAGAGACACTGAATTATTGAAAATGTGAATCAAGTGCACTCATGACAGCAAGAGTTGCTGGTGCTTAACATCCTGAAACTGCTCTCCTACCTTATTCAACTTAATGACAATCTTAAAGATGTAGTCAGGTGCTGTAGATGGGGAATGGGAAGGAACAATCTTCTTAGTACTTCCTAAACAGAGGGATATTTGTGGGAAATGTCTCCAGGTTTTGTGATTTTGCTGTGATTCCACAACTGAGACTAAATCCTATTCATTTAGGACTGAACATTGTTACAAAATACAGAGGTCTGCTTTAAAGCAGATTTTTCAGCTTGTCCTGGAAAAACCTCAGTAGCTTATTGTATTGTAAGATAAGTGAGAAATAAGCAAATAGAACAATAAGAAAACTTTTTTTCAATATATCATACTGCCTTCACTTCAAAAGTGTGCAAAGAAAAGGACAAAAAAATTTACAGTCTGAAATTTCTTTTTCCTTTGTTTTTGAAGAAAGTGTCTTGCATAATGGAGGAATGTATTCTGAAAGTAACCATTTTGACAAAGATTTCTGCTCCAGACATGCAACTGGGCATAAGCTCCGAAGAAGGATTTTTTTTTTTTTCCTTCTTAATGATGTGGGGAAAGGATGAGTTAGAACAGGATTGCTACAGAAAATCTGGTAGCAATATTTTAAATTAATTTTCCCCACATAGAGCCTGAGTTGCCTCTGACGATGAGAAATCTTCCCTTTCTAACTCAGCCCATGAGTTTTCTATTATTTTTCCATCTGAAGAGGGGAAGTGAGTGAGCAGCTTGTGGCATTTGACTCTGAGCAAAGCATAGCACACCTCAAGACTGTGTAAGCTTTCTTTGGCCCAGCACTAGTTATCAATTCATTAAATGGATAGTACGGTGAAACAAAGTCCCTATTATGAAGGAGGTCAGACTTGATGGTAAAATGATACCATTGGCTTTAAGTTTTGAAACCATGAAACCTATTAAAACTTTTTTTTTTTTGCACAGCCAGAAAGGAAGACAAAGTTTGACCTGTGACCTCAACTATATCAAAGTTTTATAAGATTAGAGCTGTTTATGGTTTAGTAAGAAACTTGTTTAACTTGACAATTTTGTGCAGATTCATTGAACCAGCTGCCCTTGCTGTGGGTGAAAAAGGCTAAATGCTTTAAAGGGTCAGTCTTAATGAGGAGCTATGTATGTAGAAAACCAACTTGAGAATGGACTTTCTGCTTTATATTTGTACACTGATTAGGAAAATGGGAATCTGACCCATGGGTGTTGTTTCGACTGCTTTTGCAGTACCGGCTACTAGTTCTGTAAGCATTGATCTGATGGAGTCTGATTTATTATGGATTTATATCTCTTGGTTAATTGTGTGCTTCAGAGGAAGCTGTGATGCCTGTGATCAGAACACCAATAAGGTTTTTGTCACAGAACCTCTGGCATCTAATTTTAGTCTTTCTCTGTAGAAATCATTTTGTGACAACTACTGAGAGTCATAAGGTCTTTCCAACATCAGCTGCCTATTTTTCACTAAGACCTTATATACTTTAAATTGTCTTTATATTTCACCTGCTCTGTCATGTCTGGCTGAAATCAGACAAGGTGTTCAGAAGTTATTAGAGAAACACTTTTTCTTTCTCATATACATGCACAGACTCAGAGGCTGAGCTGAATAAGATATAGCTTCTTTGGAAACTAGACTAATAAATAGCAACAGTGAAAGATTGCCTCATTCAGTGTTTTTGGAGTCTGTGGTGAATGCAAAATGTACTCTCAAAGTATACAAAAGGATATAAATAAAAAAACACCTAGGCATGCATAGCACCACATTTCACTACAGATCCTCATAGCTCTTGAGCAGGACCAGGAAATCTTTGGGAGTTTTGGGTCAGAAAAAGAGAAGCACATATCGAGTGTTGCTGATGGCTCGCTCCCTCTGGCTATTGGTCAGAACAGTGCAGGCAGGGTCTGGAATGTCCTTGGTACTCTTAAGTCAAGAAAGAGAAAGTACATGTGTGGAAGGAAGGAGGAGTAGAAATCTCACAGAACACAAAAGAGGAGAGAAAATCTTCAAGAAAAAAATCTGACAGTTAACTATGTTGGGCGTCTATACGTATGAAAATATCCTGACATTTCTAGACCACGAGGCAGTTAAAGACCCTAGAATATATATTATAATGTTAAAGCATGACATCTGATTCCTCTTATAGGGGGAAGTAAGGGCTTTGAATGATATAGTGATGTTTTCAGAGGAAGATTTTGCTTTTTTTTCCAAAGACCACGTTACTCTCTGTCCATTGTTTCTAAACCTGAGGCTTCTAAAGGAAATATGCAGGAGACTAGGTACACTTGTAAGTAGAATAAACCATTGGCACTTGAAGAGAAAGAAAATGTGAGAGTGCCTATTGGAAGGAATTTCCTATTGAGTAGTGCAGATATTATTTTTGCCACTTCATTACAGAATTTTAGGGTAGTCTTGATAAAAATATAATCCTCATTGAAATCTTCATATCACTTGTAAATTTGAAGCTAAATTCATCCTCACAAACTACTGGACCGTAACTAAGATTCTGATCTTAGGTTCTTATGTCTGAGGAATAAAGATACTGGAGCAGTATGATTCTCAGCTCTTTCTATAACTGCAAATATCAGAACAACTGAAAGTTGTACTGAGTCTGAATTAACTTTCTTTCTCGTCTGTATTTTCTTGCATAATTACTATTTTTATCTTTTTTTTTGTTTAAATGTAATAAAGCTGAAAGATGAACAGAAAATCTTTCTAGTTCTGAACTTAAGGGTGAATTTAAAGGTCTAGATAAAACTGTTGTACAGTTTGAGGCTCTTCAGTGAAGATATTTGATCATCTAATATTTAAGAATCTGAGAATTTACCTGTTTATACAATGCAAGAACAAATGACAGGATCAGTAGTAAAAGAAAATTGTTATTATCTGTAGTTTATGATGTAAATTGGACAGACTCTGAATGTGGGAAGTTCACATCACTGTAGTTAACTTACTTGAAGCTTCAGTGGGGAAAAAACAACCTGAGCCTGATATAATGGAATAATCATGTGCTTAATCTGGTTCCCCAAGGAAGAAAAAGCAATAAAAAAGGAAAAGGAAAACCAAATAACAACAGAAAATGGGAAAAAAAATAAAAACCAAAACCAAAATCAAAACACAAAAATAAAAAGCAAAAACAAGAAAAAAATAAACAACCCAAAACCCCCCAATGTGGTAACCTCTGAGGTCACCACAAGGGAGCTTGCCCTCCCATAGAGAGAGCACAGTGTATAAATTGCTCCCAAGACCAAAGTCTCCCTAAGAGACTTCTCAGCTCATGTCGAGCAGAGTCGTCCACACCCTGTTGGCTCGATGTTAATCTGTTACCACTCATTGGTTCCTTCCCCAGTTCCTGGTTTATCCTCCCCCCTGATTGGTGCATTTTACATCCTCTCTCCCATTGGTTGTTTCTCCTATCCCTTCCCTGATTGGTCCATTTTGGATCCATCATGTTATTGGTTGTTTTCCCAATCCCTCTTCTCATTGGACCATGTTGTATCATGCTGTTGGTTGTTTTCCAAATTCCTCTTCTCATTGGTCCGCGTTGTAAACTCCGCCCCTCATGCTTCCCTATATAATCTGGACACCTGAAGACCTCAGAGTCTTTCAAGATCCATTGGTCGCCGGTTCTGGGAATAAAAGAAGGCCTTGGAAGATCTCCTTATTCCTGTTGTTCCTGTGCTGCCTGAAGAAGAGCTGCCTGGTTGCTGCTCTACCAGCACCACTTAGGCTCCCTGCTGGGTTGCCTCAGCAACCTCACAACTGAGCTGACTATCACAGGGAGTGCCTGCGCCACTAAGACCCAAGGCGCCTTTATAAACGCAGCTCGCCTAGGAAGGTCGCGGCACCCTGAAGACCATTGCTAGGTCTGGCCTTCAGAGGCGGTCAGCGACAACCCAAAAGCCTCAAAAGCAAACCAAATCAAACTAAACCACACCAAACCCAAAACAAGTGGGTCATATTTACCATGAAGCTGACTTGGTTTATCTTGTAACCATATAGTCAAATTATATAGATTTGACTCTTCCTTTTTTGTTCTTTTATACAACACATTATGTTAAGGAGTGATCATTTTAAAAAGAGAGATTTTTCTCCTATTATTCTAATTGTTGCAGAAATGTAGACACAAGTATGGCAATGCTGCAAATTAACCAGATGTCACTAGAAAAGTCCATAAAAAGCGTTTCAAATTAGAGTGACAAACATGGGTTAAGCATCAGAAATCATTGACTCTTAAAAACAGGAAGAAACCAGCACATGAGTTGTACCCATATGTTTTTCAATTTTGCTTTAAGATTAAAAAGTTTTAAAGGAACAGTTTGTAATGTAATTTTTTTTCTGGCACAAACAGATTTTTTTCTTTTCAGATTCTTGACCTAGGCAGAGTTCTATGTTCTGCATCAAACTAAATGTAACATGCTACCAAATATAAAGAGGCAGCAGGTGGAAGCTAAAGGAAAATCTAAGAATAGATACTTATTTAGGATCTGAGGTGAAATAACCTTGCAATAAAGGAAATTGAATCCATGTAACTTTTAGAGCAAGAACTATGAGAGTCCTGTTTCCAAGTGTGTCAATGACTTTATGTTTGTATACCCCAAGAAAATATTCTAGAGAGGCTGTAGCCTATAGGAGGAAACAAATAAAATTTTTTTAAACTTCAATTATAAGATAAAATAAAAACTTGTTTTACCAGATTTTGTATAACCCTGTCTTGAAAAGTGAACTTCAAAGGCTTGAAAATCTCTAAAATCTCATTAATTTCTAACATGAACACATGAAGACAAGCTTGATGGTAGTGACTTTCCAGGCTTCCTATCTATGATGGAGATCTTCAGGAATAAACAAAGGTCTTCATTGCTGAGGTTTAAGGTCACAAATACCAGTACTCCATAACAATGCCTCTTAGTATATCACAATGGTGATTCTACAGCAGAAAGATAATGTAATTTTAGTGAAGAAAATAATCACAGTTGAATTTGTTCCTTTTGATATAAAATCAGGAAAGACCTGAGAGTTAAAAACCTCTTTAATTAAGACATTGTAAAATATACAGAGTTGCTAGATATAATACAGAAGAAAATTAACAATAACTGCAGTAAGTGAATAACCTATTGCATAGGTTGTTTTTTTTTTAACTTTAAGTATAGAAAACTATAATACCAGAAAAAATTTCTATGGTATGGTACTGAAAACCTATGGTCTAGGATCTATCTATATTCTATGTATATATTTGGCTGATATTCGGAAATGAAGTGACACTTTCTGTCCTTTTACATGAATAATCTTCTTTCTCTAGTTTGCAGTTTGGAAGCTAAAATGGCAGATGGACTTATATTTCTTTCCCAGAATATACTTAGGACTCTGGTTCTGAGGAAAATTTACATCTTTTCTAGATCATCCGAAGTAAGAGTTATTTTCAAAAGATTCAATGTCCTTAAAGTATGGAAAGGTTACTCTAGACCCTGACTGACAGATTGGACTAGGAAAGTAATTTACAAAATTATTTTTATATGAATATTTGTAAAAAAAAAGTCTTATTTTTTTCTGGAAAGAACCTTGCAGTTCAACAAGTCAAGTTCTCACTATTATAGACTTATGCCATAGGGAAAAAATGCTCATTGCACATAGTTTAAACCAAATTGGGATTGAAGTGGTTTATGGATTTATCAATGACACATAATTAACTGGCAATCAGTGACCTGTGCATTCAGGATTAATATCAGCCATACAACAGATTAACCACAGCAGTAGAAACTTACAGAATGCTACTTTATAGCTACAAGTTTCTGAACACCCATCTAAATATATTTAATTTAAAAAGGGGTTATTTCAAAATCATTAACCCCTCCATAGCCATGTGGCATACACAGAGGTGCACATGGATGCGCAAACCCCTGTTTTCCCATGGAAACCAACATGCACATCCCCTGCTCACTTCTTTGTGCAGAGGGAAGATGAGGGTATTCCAGCCCTACACACCTCCATGCAAACTCCACAACTTATTCATTAGCCCTCAGGGGACTCCTCTGTGCCATTCCTGAAAGTGGTACACAAGCTCCCTTGTGGTGGGGGGCTGGTTCTGGCACCCCCCATGGAGAGGTTGAAACTCTCCAGCCTTCTCCTAGAAGGGGAAAAAGAAACATTGTGTGTATTCTGTTCTGCTCCCTTCTCTGTCTCCCTTCTACTAAAAATCCTCTAGGCTTTTTTCCAAGGTTACACCCAACTATAGACATCATCTAATCAAAGTCTGCTTTTAAAAACAGGGAAGAAATTTATACAGTAAAGTCTCTTGAAATTCGCTGAATTTCATCTTATCATATAGAACTTTCTCCACCCTAATTTCCATCTTCAATGAATTCATTGATCATTTATGATATGTTGTTCTTATATCAGTATTTTTTCTACTTCCATTTAAAAATGCTTTTTTTGGCAGAAATCCTACCTATCTACCCAAGGATAGAGTAGAAAGAATTAAAAATATTAAGATATTTCACAAGAATATTTTATTTTAATAAGGTGTTTTACTGACAAACAAACTGACAAACTCCCAAACTAGGTTGAAAATAGTTTTATGGGGAAAAAACCCATCATTTATTTTATAATGACAAATGTAAAATTACAGAATTTTCAGCAAAATCAATGGTTGTTGTTTTTTTTTTTCTTGGACTGGAGTTTCAAACAGGCAGTAAAAGTGGACTCCATCTCCAGACAGGCTTCTACCTTTATGTGTCTAAGTGTAGGTGTACACATCTACAAATTTTCAAGGCTCCTGATACAGTCAGTTGAGACCTTGGTAAATCAGTCAGTGGAGTCGTGTACAACACAACTGACTCTGAAGAAGACATTTAAAGGTTAATTCAAGTGCCCCACAGAGTTGTCTAATGCTCTTTGAAATGTCTTATGGTATCTAAGAAACGCACAAGAATTTCTGGAAGATACTTTTGGATAACCTGTGCTTATTCATGTTGGTAAGATGGGGACCTGGTGTAGTACAGCCAATGAGTTTTTCTTTCAATGAATTGAATAAATAACTATGTTGGACCTTCTTAAATGTAGGCACACAGACGAGTCAGCTGCTGATGCCCACTTGTAACTACAATTTTTGTGGAGATTTGTGATTGAAGCAACCTGTAGATGTAGTCTCACTAGATAGAAGAGCATGAGGAAATGAAATAGGAAAGACTGTGTAGTTTCTGAAAGAGAAGTGGGACTAAAAAAATGCTCCCACTTAGAAGTTTAATACAAAACCAAAACATGTGAAAATTACTTATTTGATTTATTTCACTCTGAAATATGGTTTTAGTTTTATCAAAATTCAATGGAAATCAAAAGCATTTAATTTTCAAAGAAACGTTTTGGGTAGGTCCAGAACAAGTTTCTTTTTGTGTTATTTTCTTTAGTCTTTCCACTGAAACAGATGCTTCATTGCTTTTATAGTTCACTGATTCAGCAATGTATTCATTGATTTCTGTGGGCACAAAGTCAGATTTCTTAATGATAATGAGGATCTTGCTGTTCACTCATTCCCAGAAGATGGAGTCCATGAGTTTTCTCCTAGTGTCACCCCGATCTCTGTGGCATGTTTACAATTTTATGAAATTCTACAAAGTTTTAAATCTGCTTACTCACTAGTTCTCAGAAGAAGGAGAAAGTCAAAAGAGAAAACTGAAATTTTGAGAAAGCCTTAAAGCTGGTTTTAACATCTGGGAGTGAATTATGTTAATAATCCCATAGAATGTACACCAGGATACCACTTTCTTTAGTTTCTTGTGCAGCTTGGCCAATAAAAATATCTCCTTCTGTTGAATGTTATTTTTCTAGGTGGGTACAGAAAACGAGGAAAAATAATCCTTTAAAATAAACAAGCTTTTAAGAGATCTTGGATATGTTACTTACTCTTTGGATTTTCTTGTGTATAGGACAGATACCCCAGTGTTTTTTATCTCTCCTAATCAACTGACTGAGTTGCTTGTGCAGTAAATTCTCAGTCCTAGGTTAGTGACTGGTTTGGAAAGACAGACAAAAGTGAAGTTTTTGTTTTTAGGATTCAGTGTTAAGAAGCAAATGCTATCAGCATTTGGCCACAATTAATTCAGAGAAGAGCAGAGAAGGATCACCAACAGGGAGGTTTTATCTCACCAGTCTTTCATGACACTCACAGAAACAAAGGTGTCTAGGCAGGTTTCCTAAAGGGGATCAGAAAACCCAGTTCAGCTCTATTACTGTTTTGCATTCTGGGTATTACAAGGCACTGAGGTTTAGGGATAATTGTTCCTTGGAGTCTGCCTCTAAGACAGGTCTTTACAAAATTAACAATTTTCAATCCTGTCAGGAACTTGAAACAGCTGATGATCGCTTATAACACAATTCGGTGCCCTAATGAAAGACAACAGTTCTCAGAAAGTCCTTCTTTCCCATGGGTCATTTGGTTTATGAAAATATCTCTGTAAATGTCTCAGCTCTAATGTACCCCCTGCTTTGTTCTTCACAGAACAACAGAATGGATAAGGTTATGACAGAACGTAGTGGGTCATCTGGTTTAACTTCCAGTCTGGTCTGATCTGGCTCAAGCAAGGTTATCCTAGAGCACACAGGACCAAGTTGCGTTCAGACAGTTCTTCCCGCCAGCAAGGGACAATTCACAACCTCTTTGGGCAATCTATTCCAGTGCTCTGTCACCCATACAGTAAAATTGTTCTTCCTTACATTCAGGAGGAAATTCGTGTGCACCAATTTCTGCCAGTTTCCTCCTATTGATTGGGACACCAAGAAAAGCCTGGCTCCATCCTTTTGACATCCTCCCTTCAGATACTTGTGTTCTACTGTGGCTTGCAGTCATTGGCCAACTCTTGAATAATGTGGAACAGAACATAACCCTCTTAAAGAGAATATACATTGCTAGATAGTCATATAGCAGGTAAACGATAAAAGAAGGATAAAACACTCCTTACTGAAGAGAGTTAGTTCCAGCATTTAAACCCTTACTTTTTAATTTTTTATTTTTACCATTATGAGCATCCTCTGATACATGTGCGGCATATATGGGGCTATATAGGCATCCTTTGTCCTCAACGGGGGGAGACTTTCTACTTTCTTTTACTTTCTTCTCTGACTTCTAAACATTATAGTCAGTAAAATACTCAGAAATAACTCTATTGAAAAGAGAAGTCATGCCACTTTGCAGTCTGTCTATATTAATAATGCATTTGCATATGAGAAAATTACTGCTGAATTTGAAAAATTATGGACAAACACATTAACAGAGAGGTGGATATTTTAAAGCTCCAGCACTAATTGCCTGTTTTGTCCTTAGTGTGTTTCTTTTAATTTTGCCTTTGAGAACATGTATGCTTACCTAGAGATTTCTCAGATGTGTAAAATAAGAAAAAATTAATTAGAGAAAGAACAAATGTCCAAAAATATAAACAAGATATGACTTTTTGTTTTACATCACAGTACTTTTTCCTTTTAAGCCCCACTAATTTCCTGCTGTTTTCTTGATAAAGCATGCTTATCTTAAGGACAAGACATTTCATGAGAGGCAACTATGATCTGAATAAGAGGTTATGCAGCTGTGTGGCTGCAACCAACATGTGCTGCATAAACACATGCTTTGCTCGATGGTATTATTATTGTAAAACTTTTTCTAAGCCCCTTGTAAGTCCTTACCTGTGCTGAAGGATTAAAGATACAAACCAATTTAGGAGTAAATTTCTACACTTTCCTATGAAGTGTGACTTCCTTTGAGTGGGAAGAATGATGTTCTTCTCTAATGATCAGTACAGATTCCAATTTACCCAATAAATTTCCATTTCCCTTTGAAATGGGTGGGCATCAAATAACCTTTTCTTTAGATATGACCTTTAATAATTTCCAGATCTCTAGTAATGACGTGAAGGTTCAATATCCTATTACCAGTGTAGTCTTATCTGCGTACCTTATCAGTTTTGCCCTTTGGGTCTTCCAAACTATCTAGCATGTGATATTTCCAGGAACTGACTAAAACTGCATACATATTACTCCTTCCAGACACGTAATAATTGCTATACTACTTTTAAAAGACTCTTCTCAATTTTTTTTTAATTGTGAAAAAAATACTAGCTAATTCCTTAATTTATTTTATCACAACTTTCATAAAATATTACATTAGCAGAAAATATTAATCCCACAGTTGATTTCATTGGAGTACTGTATATGGCAGAAGTAGTAATGATGCAATAGCAGCTGAATTGGGATGTACATGTGGATTTATAGAACAGACCTTAAGAAAAGAAATCAATAAAAAAAGAAACACATTACACATAAGTAAGAAAATGTAAATTTGATTAAGTAAAATATTGAAAGCTTGAAATGAGCTTTGTTTACCTCAGAACAGCAACTCACTAGCAAATGGTTACCACTTTCGATATTCTGATGTTTCCGAGCCATTAAACTGCCAACAGATCCTCTCTTGGTCTGTCCCTCACATTCTAAACCAGCATCTAAATTAGCCATTGCTTACTTTTGTATGTAATCTTTCATATATTTATTAGCCTTGTCTTACTACTTTGGAAAATAATTATATTATTATCATAGTTTTTGTTATAGAAAATTTCCCAGAAGATCTTTTTTTGCCAAAATTTATACACTACTTTAAACTTGAATATTATCCAAGTTTATCTTTGCACCTCAGAACCACTTCTTTCTGTAGCTGTGATACATATTTTGCATAAAAATGTGAATCAGAAACAACTTTTTAAGGAATCTTTTACTTATGAGTATTAATACTTTTGGTTGAATAACAACAGATTAAAAAGTGAAGTTTCCTTTTTTTTGACCTCTCTCATAAATTCAGAAAACTATTTTTCTTTGAACAAGCAATGTTCTATCTATATTTTCTTATATGAAGTACTTAGAGATTAGGATATCGTCCCTGTCCCCCCGCCCCCATTTTTTTCAAATAACCTGGATTTTCTCTGTCTAGTTCCTAAGTTGGTTCAACTGCCTTAAAAATTGCCTCAGACCAGACTTTAATTACACTTGATCAGCTAAGAACCATTGTTTGTGAGCAAGCTAGTAGATTTTGCAGTGATGTTGAAAATCTTCATGCTGTACAAGGAGAACATATATTAGAATATGGCAACATCAAATGATATAAATCAAAGACAACAACATGAAAAGAGAAACTGAAGTAACAGCCTTCAAAGTTATACTAATTTTCTCCCTCTATCAGTATTCTTGACTACTCTGACCAGTTAGAGAATCTGATTCCATGGATTCAGTGAAAAGGATTAGTGGAAAATATTGTGGGCTTCATTTTGGAGGAGTTATTCTACAGACGAGAAAAAAAGAAACAGAAAGGTTTTTCATACTAGAAAATACCAAGTAAGTATGAATAAAATTTTCAAGATTTTGGTTCACTATGGTTTTTTTTGTTTGGTTGTTTGTTTCTTTTTTGTTCAGCTGTTTGTTTTTTTCTTTTTGGGGGGAGTGTTTGGTTTTGTTTGTTGGAGTTTTTTTGTTGTTGTTTTTATTTTTTTGCTTTAGGTTGCAGCAGTCCACTAATCTGTTTAGACCTTTCTATATCTGTTACTTATTACACAATCCATATAATTCTTGAACAAATTTCCATTTTCAAATGTCCACATATTACAGATTATTATATATTCTGCTTGTCTTGTGAGCAGATGATTTCTACTCTTAGCAACAATTTTGTATACAGCTAATCATGATGTATGTATGTATGAGGTGAAAATCAGAAAAAAGTCACCTGAACTAGTACTCTTAGCTATTTCATGTAGATTTTTGATAATATTTACATAAATTCAGCCATCTTTCCTAATATTTATTATACCGTTCATCTTGAACAGGGTTCCAGGAAGGTAGATATTATGAGAGCTGGCAGAGTAAAAAGTGCCTTTTCTCTTTTTTTCAGGCCTGTTTGCCCTGAATTTGTATGCCAGAACAATGAATAAAAAAAAGCTGTTCATTGTCATCAGGGGCCACCTCTCTGTCCATGAAGAGAATTCTGGAATCAGACCACCTTTGTTTTGCTTATGAAAAGAAGGAGAAAACATCTGCTTGGTAGCTCACCTTCTAGAGAAGGATAATCTAACTGGAGTTGACAAGTCTACAAAGGGAAAATTGTAATTTTGGATCAGGGTTAGGCAATATGGAAGCCCATCACCAGGGGGAATTAGTTGAACTTTTTAAAATGCAGCTTTGGATTTTGTATTTTACTTTGTTATGCCCATAACATGAGGATGAGATGTTTATTTTCAGGGCTCCAGTTCTTTTTCCCTTTTCCCCCTCTGTATAATATAAAGCAAAATGCCAAAATGATGGATGTGTGATTTCTACTAGCTTTTGATACCATGGTTAAAATTCTAACTTTTCTAAGTTTTCAATTAAAAATCCACCTTTGACTCACAACAAATGTGAGTCAAAATGTAGGCTGCATAGGTGAACGCTAGGTTGAGTTATAATTTAAGTCCAAGACCTGAATTAACACCCTAAGTGAACATAGATCAAGACATTCTCTATTAGTGGAGATCCTAGCAAAATATGAAACACTGAGAAAGAATAATGCTCTTCCTTTTCTAAATTGTTAGGCATTCTAGGAGGTCCATTCCATGTCTGCAAGGTCTTTCTTAGCCTCTTTAAGGGGGAAGTGCTGAAAGTGGCGAGGAGATGCAAAATCTTTTCTGCATTGATAGGAGGAACTAGATGAAGTAGAAAATACTGTTGGTCTTTGTGACAAAGCCTCTTTGATCTGAACATAACCCACCAGTTATCAAGCCACAGCTTGAAATACTTTCAGGAATACTCAGGAAGATAAAACCCCAGGGAAAAACTGTTTTCCTCATTTAAGTTTTTTTTTGACAGATATTTTCAGCTTGCAATTTAATTTTGCCACTAGCCCTTAGGAGGGTGTTCTCTGGAGAAATACATGAGAGATGCAAGCTCCACAGGGACATTTAGGATTAAGCCATAAATTCTGACTGACTGGTGTACCTAAGTTTACTCCAGAGCTCCCTTTTTTCTTCTTAGTATTATTTTAGTAAAGTTTTTAATGAATCCTTCACAGAAAAGAAAGAACATTTTCTTCTGGTTTCCTCCAACATATTTTACTGTGTGCCTGTGGTGGTTTAACATCAGCTGAAGTTAAACTCCAAATAAGCAAGTCTACTTCCCCCCACCACTTCTGGTAAAAGAGGGACAAAGTCAGAAACTATGGGTTAAGATAATGATTTACTGAAAGCAAAAAGCAATGGTATAAGAAATGTACAGTAACAACAACAATATTAATAATGAGAATATACAAAAAGGAAAGGTGTTTTACCCACAAAAAGGTGTTCACCACCTCAACTTAGGTGACACCTTTACACTGAGGTGAGTGGTATGGAATAGTGACTTAGCCATGCCCATATGGTGTTAAAATCCATCCCCTCTGTGCAACAGGATAGTGCCTTTCCATGATTGTAACATCAATTATTTCTATAATCAGGTACCCACAACTACAAGTTTAATTTCAGGCTGAAAAGTCTCTGTGATGTGCTAATGTAAGTCAGATTTTCTACATGCTAATGTAGCAAATGAAAACTTAAACTGAACAAAATAGCATGAAAAATCCAGGGTCATACTGACAGCCTCTTGACTGTAAATTAAAATGACAAAATATTTTTTTTTATTGGTGTGTCTCTATTGTCTACTTTACACCAGATATAAGTCCTGTGCCTTAAAGCTTTTTTTTTTTTTTTTTTTTT
>VYXD01013981.1:239321-294584 GCA_013397195.1 Hylia prasina | reverse complement strand
TTTTTTTTTTTTTTTACGGCTCTGGTAACATTATCAAAGAATTTGGAAGAAAACTAAATAAAATTCACTTTCATAAAACGAATAGAAATAAGCATCATGAATTAGTTTCTTTTACAATGTGAGAAATTTTAAAATAGATTATTTTATGAATCCAACACTCAGTTGCAATAATTTGCTATTAACTTTTTGTACAAAAATTTCAACTGAGACTTTTTATATATACTAAACCCAAAACCATATGTTGACAATGGGTGCTAATGTTAATGAATCTGTCAAATTCTTGGACATTTCTGTTCTTTCTCAGGACTGAGTATGCTGTTTCTGTGACTGATGTCATATTTGGTGCCCTAGTGACAGGAAGAAAGTATAGAAAACTAATGTCATAAACCTTAAAGATATATTCTGTGTCTTAGGGGAATTGTCATTGGCTGTCAAAAATGATAATTTAGTTTTGACAAGTCATTCATAATTTATATGACAAATTGACAGTGAAAGATTTATTTTATTTTCTAATAATACCCTTGGGTTTGGATTACTTTTGTTGTTTTTGCTGTTTGTTTGTTTTTACAGAAATTATTACTTTTTATAGCCAGTTTTCAAAATATTCAAAAGGACATCACTGCTGATATCTTCCAGACATTTTTACTACTGGATAATTTAGTCTGGAATGTATTTTTTAGAAGTTATATATGCTAACGTGTTTTTCAAAGCAGAGATAGAACTAGATCAGGTTGCTAAATAAATTTTGAAATTCTTCAAGGATGAAGGTTCCATAGCTGCTCTGGAATCCACAGCCAGATCTAATGCTTCAGCACACTTGGTATAACTCAGTTTATGATCTTCCTTCTCCAGCTATGAATAGGTTGATTTCTTTATTGTTTTTCCTTATATTAGTCAGTTTTCTTAATTTTTTAAATTTCTGTGTATTTTCCAGATCAGATAACTTATCCGCTTCCTTATAACCAGTCAAGATCATCCTGTGAGACACAGGCACAGTGCACAGTAAAATTAATACTACCAAAGGTATTTGCATTTTAAATTTGGAGATAGTAAGAATGCTAAGAGAAACAATAATACTATAGATGAACTCTGTCTTTTGTGTTAAAAGCTTTGAAAAATATTCTATATTTGGAAATTTTCTTTTAAAATATCCTGATAATCTGAATAAGGAACTGAGGAGATCTAAGCTCCTTACTTGCCAGTTTGCATAGGAGAATACAAAAATAGCACAATGGGAATAAAGCATAGCAAAACACCATCTGCATAAATTACTAGAGGAAAGAAATGGCAATATTAAAGAACACTGAGAACTTATAGGGATCATTATTTGTCCACTCCTTTGTTATTTTGGAAGCAGCTGAGTTTCTTTTTTATTTTCTGGGGTTTTTCAGAATCATAGAATTATAAAATATGCTGAGTTGGTATCACGATTGGGATCATTGAGTCCAACTCCTGGCCATATCCAGGATACTGAAAAAGTCACACCATGTTCCTGAGAGTTGTTCAAACATTTCTTGAACTCTGTCTGGCTAAGTGCTGCGACCACTCCCCTGGCGAGTTGTTCCAGTGCCCAACCACCCTCTGAGTGAAAAAAATTCCTTGATATTCCACCAGAGGTGAGGCCTCCCCAGTGCAGAGCAGAGTGGCACAATCCCCTCCCTTGCCTGGCTGGCCCTGCTGTGCCTTATAAACCCCAGGATGATGACTGGCTCTCCTGGCTACCAAGGCATTGCTGACTCATGTCCCAGATGCAGAATCCAGCATTTGCCCTTGTTAAACCTCATATGGTTGGCAATTGCCCATCTCTCTAATTTATTAAGGTCTCTCTGCAGGGTGTCCCTGCCCTTCAAAATTGTTGTTGGAACAAATTTAGTATTTCTTTGAGTCCTGTGCCCAAGTCATTAATGAAATTGTTTAAGAGAACTGGGCCAAGGATGGAGCCCTGCAGAACCCCGCTAGTGACCAGATGCCAGCTTGATGTTACCCCATCCACTACAACATTTTGTGCCTAACGTGAGCCAGTTGCTCACCCACCGTGTAACATGGTTAATCATCTCTTTTCGTTTGTTTCAGGCATTAGTCTCTGAGTTGATTTAGTAGATTCAAGTTCAGTTTTGGTCTACTTAAAATTACAATTTGTAAATGAGTTGTGAATGCCTGTAGTATGAGTATTTGTAGGTATGTGAGTGAGAAACTATATGCATAGTTCTGTGCAATGACAGACATAGTTAGAAGGAGCATCATAATCCTAGAAGCTGGAACAATTGGTTGTCATGGATTTCCTGCTGTGAAAGAGAGGCTTTGGATATCTTTTCAGCATTGTGCTATGCTGACATCTCAGACAGAACCTGAAAACAGCACCACAAACATTTCTAGTACTCTGATGAAAATATATGAGACTTCAAGAAACCTAGAGGCCTTGCTATCACTACTGATTTTATGTGAAAGGCACAGAGTTTTTTTCTTGTATGGCATTTTCTGTAATTAAGCTTTTACAGCATGTGATTTGAATATTCATAGTTATAAACATTCTTCCCCTTCATTAAAATATCCTGTCTCCTAAAAAAAAGAAAACATCCTCAGATATCACACTCTAAAGTTCTCAAATCTTATAGACTAACGACTCTAGCCTGTACAGAAAAAGTTATTGGTTTACTGTGGGGATGCCATTACAGTGGGGATACCACTCTAGGGGAAAAATTGCCACAATTATAAAGCTATTTTATTAAGGAAAATAAGGTGCTTCTTACTCAATATTATCTTCTTGTAATAATTGTATTTATCAACTAAGTATTAAATACAGAAAAAGAATGACAGACAAAATTTTGGTCATATATTTGAATAGCCCTGACATACTGCAAATCACAGAATCAAAACATTCTCCAGTGATTATTGTCACCGACAAGACACAGAGGAAGAACCAAGACTGGGCAGAGACATCCCCAGTAACAAGGTAGCCTATTTTTCCTTACAGATGTATATAAATATCTAAAGGAAAAGGGGCAAGACTGTGGTAAACAATGTCTTCAGGCCCAGAACAGGTGATAAGTTCAAAAGTGAGACTGAATCAGAGTACTTTTCCAGCAGCTTCCTGGAAGTTTAGTAGTTCGGGTACTGACTCAAATGCAGAACAGCACCTTAAGGCAATACCTAACCAATTGCCACTAGATCTTAGTTTGTTACTATCAAAGATGCTTGAGGTTTCAAGAATATTACAGCTTTTACTGTTCTTTTATAGCTTTATATGTTCTTTTATAGCTTTACTGTTCTTTTACTGTTCCCCAACATGATGAATGTTGGGGAAAAGTATATTTTATCAAAATAGTTTAGAGGTGAATTTATGTGGCCAATATTACAGAGGCATTATGGCCAAGTCTGAAGTTAGGCTTAGTTAAGGAAAAGGAGCAAAGTAATTGTAAACATGCAGAGTGTTGTGATAACAAGAGACATTAGTTTTTCAGATAATCACTACTACTAAGGGTGACAGTTTATGTTTAGGACACATCATCTTTATCCATAGTAATAAACACCCTCAGGACATGAGGAAGATAATGGTCCATCATTAATAAGAAACTTTCTTAGATTGGATAGCACAGTGTAGAATAAATGGCCTGCTGACAATGGTCACTCCAGTCACAACTGGAACTGGGAAGAGAAAGCTACTTGGCTGAGACTGAAACCCATCCATGGACCATTCTTGCAATTTAACAGTAGAGAGAGTTGTTTCTCAGCACCCAGGGGTTTGCTCCATGACTGTTAAGCTTGCTAATATTTTTGTAGCCACAAGCATTTTTTCAGATGGTCCAACTTCTTTTTTCCCCACAGCAGCTTAGCAGATGGTGTATTACAAGAAGACAGTTCCCCAGTGTCTGTGTTGCTTTAAATTGCCCATTTGCATTGAATGTATTGAGTCTGAGGACATTCAATATTGTAATACTTTTTGGACAGAGTTCCAATTTCTCCATTCATTTATTTCTAACAATTGTCTCTTTGTCTTCCCACTCCTCTTGAAACTGACAATGTCTTCAAAGGCACACTGGGGTTATCTGGAATGCTTTCTTGTCAGTCTGTAGCCTCTAGGGTGATTCTGGTCTTACACCAAAAAAAAGTAACCAGCTAAACACAGTATAATCCACTCAACTTTATTTACAGTACCCAACTGGAGCATATGGAAAAGATGTCCCCAACTCAGAGGGAAACACTCAGAGAGACAAAAAGTGAGAGAAATACAGGCATTGGGTGATCTACTGGCCATGCCAGAAGATCCTCTCAGGGTGTTGTCATCTGGGCACTATTACACAGTTGCTATACAGTTTGTGCAGCATGGCTTAGCCTACAGGAAGCCTTTGGTTTTGCCTAACTCACCTTCTGGGGCTGAAACCACATCCAGCCATGGCCTCCGTAGAAACTGCTACCCTGGGACCCCAACGTGGCCCAGGGGGACTTGGTGGGCTGGGTGAGCCTGCATTTTTCTTGACTGGTATATTCAAAACACATTTCTGCTGCTCTTTGCTGACTCATTTCAATCTTGTCCAGTTTTTACTTATATACCCTCTAAGCTACCAAAATTTACCTCAGGCTGAACAGCTGCACTAGGAGTCACTATCTGCTAATGTTTACAAAATCCATTTGACTTCTTTTACACTTTACAGAGAAAAGTGAGTAATTTTTCTGCCTTTCTTAATTGTACATTAAAATGAGATTGCTATTATTGTAAAAGTGTGTATTAGATCCTTACTGTATAAATAAGATTGTAAAAATAGCTCAGCACAGGTGTCTATGTTCCAGGTGTCTACGTGGGATGAGGATATCCTTCAAGAGCCTCTTCAGAAGTCATCTGCAGTTCACAACATTTGGTGAGTGATGCATTAGAATACACAATATATCAAGAAATGACCTGAGAGTCATTCATTGCTTGTTATTCTGAGACACTGTCCTTCTGAAATCTATATTTAGAAAGTCCATATAATTGATTTTTCCTACTACCTTTTCTCCTTTAGTTGTCTCAAAATTAAAGCTGAATGATTCACATTTGTGCAAAGATTATAGACATTAGGAAATCATGCCCTATGCAATTGATACTAAAAATGTGAATTTATACTTTTAATTTCTCTTGTGTCAGGCTTTTTTCCACTAGAGAAAAACAAAATAAAGGAGAAAGGAGTCACACTATGACGTTTGCATGTTTAGCTTTATAGTTAAAGAGAAAAGAAAGAAAAAGGAAGGGTAAATATAAATACTTTTTTTTTTCTTTTTTTTTTTTTTTTTTTTTTTTCCGGGAGCTACTGTACAAGATAAAGGCCATAGAAGACTCTAGAAATAATTCTTATATTTGGAGAGAAATAACTTCCCTCTGTGGATTAATTTACTTGAATGATAATATGTAGAAGGTCCATCTTCATGAAGTTGGGGTTTTCACATTTTCTGTGTATTTTAATGCTTAGCTCTTGTTCTGCATCATTAAAATAAATAAAAAAAACCCCAAAGCTGAAAATTCAATTTGGAGTTTGTTTCACATTTTAAAACAAATGACTGAGTTTGTCCTTGCATTAGAATTAATTAAGCATGTCTGTATTTTTGTGAAGCATGTTCAGGGGAATGGTAACATCTAGACATTTCAAATGAAAACAATTCATAACAAGATCAATAGCATGACTTTCTAATTAAGAAGTTCTTGCTATTATTCAAGTACTCACTATAATCAGTTTAATTCATTTACCAGCAGGGGGCTCACGATTAAAAATTTGGAGGGTTTGAAATGCAAAAGCAAACAGCTCTCTCCTTGTTACAAAAACATATTGCTAAATCGTCTGACATTTTAATACAGTAGGCTATCAAAAGACATCCAGCAACACTGCTGTTACACTAAAGGCTGCTAAAATGAATTGCTAGGTCTCCCTCTAGGAGCTTCACTGATTACAGATATTAGATGATTTTTAGCTTAAATATAGACTTAACAGATTTAACATGTAACAGATAAAACAGCATGAGAGATACTACAAGCACCAGGCTGTTTATAGTCCATCTCTGTAGGTATACTACTCATATGGTGTTTATTCTCTAGCACCCACTGCCTAAGGTTTCACAGGGCATGGGCCATTTTCCAGTTAACTACAAAACCAGGTGTTCAGTTACTGCAGGATGAAAAATTCTGGGATGATGGTAAAATTTGTATGACATTGTTATGGGAAAGAGCTGTTTCTCAATTTTTTAGTACAGATGAGTCTTTTTCATGGACTGTGAATGGAAAGCTTCCAAACCCTTTGGATCTGTCTTGCTAAAATGTAATTTAGTGCTGCTATGCTGGCACCCTAGTAATTAGCATCACACACAGTGAGCCTATTTGTCTCTCTGTGATAAATATGGTGTACACAAACAGAGGATACTCACATGAACATAAATATATGTTGACAGCCCTATAATAAAGATGAATTACATTTAGCAAGTCCAGTAGTATCCTAAGTTTTTCTGATCAAATTACAAGCATTGATATATAAAGTAAATTGGTAAGCATTGGTGATTAAAATGAAAATGGAAGAAGATATATGGGAGAAAGTAAGGAAGCATAACAACAGTTTTATTTAAGTATTTATTAATATAAAAGGGAAATACCAGGCCTTTTCAGTGCATTTTAAATTTATGACAAGTTATCATATTCAAATCATGCCAGTATTTGTTTGGTTTGTGGACTGGATAAAGGATGAGCTCACACTCAGTCAAAATTGTCTTCTAGCAATTGTCTCTGTGTGTGTGAGGAGTGGAAAACACTTGTGGATATTAAAATATAATTATTTAAATATGTTTTTGAATTTCTGAAATTTTCCAATGGCTATTTAATAAAAGTAAAGGGTGAATTTAAAAGGGTGAATTTCCATGGGTCATGGAAATATTTCATACACTATATAGTATGGCAGCAGTCAGAAACCTCAAGCAAGATGTATAATCCATCTTTATGGAATTAATAAAGTTTTTTTTTTTTCCTTTCACAATAGAGAGTAGGGAGAAGATTTCAGTTTTTAGCCATAGCCAAAGTGCATTTCCGACAGCATGCATTTTAAGGCAAACCTTAGTCTTTGCTTTTTATACTGTTCTTATCTATATTAAATGTTTAAGTTTTCTTTAAAACGTCAAGTAAATGCTTAGGTCTGAAGTTCAGTTGTCTTGACCTGTAGCTATCTTCCGAACCTTACAACACGTCTATTAAATATTTAGTAAAGGTAGAGCAGAGTCCCTAGGAAAAACTGACAACATCTTTTCTCAAAGAACTTTATAGGATTATAGAGTATTCTCACTGCATATCTTGTCTGTGATCCCTGAAGAAAAGCGAAGGAATTTTGTCATGGACTTTGGATGAGTCATTAGGCCACAGGGTATTGCACCTCCCTTCTCATGGTTTTGCCTCAGAGCTGAAGTGGCTTTTCTGACAAATCTTTTTTAAACAGAACATTCCAAAATGGAAAACAATTCATTCATCCCCATACATATCACTACTTTAGGAGGAATTTCCACTAGAACGGCATTTTCTCTCAAATAATTATAGATTAAATATACAGAAAATAATATCACATCATTAAACAAGCCTCCTGCATCTCACTTCCAGATTTAAGTATTTCATTTGTTTGTCTTGATATGAGAAGCAAAAATTTCTGCCTGGCTAAATTCTTCCCAGATTAAAGAGGAGTATCAGAGAGTTTTTAACTTTTTTTTTTACATTACAAAATAAATAAATAAATAAATAAAGCAATTCTATTTCTTCTGACAATTATTTCAATAAGTACCTCAACGTGCGTTAGAAAGAACAATAAGAATGCAACTTAAAAAAAAAAATCTAGAAACTTTGACATTCATTTTAATGCCATTATAAAATGAAATTAATATATCTCAAAATCTATAAAAGTAGTAGTACAATGAAACCATGAAGCTGTATGGACTCTCATGATTCAGGTTTTTTCTCTCACAGTCAGAGTGGAAATTTAAATTCTTTTATCACCCAAGGATGATTTGTATGCGCAGCAATCCAGGTTGTCTATGGTGGAAATGGCATTCAGGAACTTCATATCACATAGCAAGTTTTGAGTTCAGAGTTTCCACAAAGAAATGTATTTGAAAAGGAAAAAAGAATGTAAGAATACTATATACTACTCACCATCAAGGATAATGTTTTCCTTTCTTTTAAATTTTAGTTTCTTTGATATTTTTAGCTACTGTAATCACAATGATGTAATACTTTCTTTCTTAAGCCATAGAAATAGATGTCTTGAAGCTTCTCAACTGCATTTAATCTTTTCTATTTTCTTAGTCCTGTTTTTCTTCGTTTCCACACGCTAAAAGCACAAATTAAATTATTTCCTATTCTCACTCAAGGTAAGATTTTTTTATCAAAACCCAGCTATTTTCTATCACAGCCATAATGGATGCTATCACTGAGTGTTGTCTTTATCAGTTCCTAGATATTTTCAGAGTCCTTACATTCCATTGTTTTCTTCCTCAGATATGCAGTTGGCTGTATTAAAACACAGTTTATGCAAATAAGTTTATTAAGTAGTCTATATTTCTATAACTGCCTTATTGAATATCTTTTTCTCATTTTCTTTATACCTTCCCTTCAGATACATACATACATTGATCCTATCACCTCAAGCCTTCACTTCTCCAGGCTGAAGAGTTCCATTTACCTCAGCCTTTTCTCATAGAAGAGGCTCTCTAGTCTTCATTTTTGAGACCTATCTTTAGGAGAAGCAAAAGTGCTGCTGGAATCTGCATTCTTGCTCAAGATCCTTCATCATCTTAGTAGCCCTTTTCTGGACTCTCTCCAGCATGTCCATGCCGCTCTCATACTGATGAGCTCCAAACTGGACAAAGTACTCAAGGTATGGCCTCTGTTGAACAGAGGAGAAGGATTACCTTACTGGTCTTGCTGGCAACACTTCTAAAGCTGACTAGGATACTTTTTTGCCACAACACCAGATTTGGGGCTCATGTTCCACTCTCAGTCTACCAGGACACCCAGGTGGTCTTCTGAAAAGCAGCCTTCCTGATGGCCATGCAGATGTCCAGCATCTAGTATCTAAAGAGTTCTGGGGTTATTCCTCCCTCAGTGCAGGACCCTGCCTTTATTGAATTTCAAAAGGTACCTCTCTGTCCAGTCCTCCAGCCTGTTTAGATCCTATTCTAAAGGTCTGCACATCCCTCTAGGGATCAGGACTCCACCATCTTGTGTTGTCATTAAGCTTGTTGGGGAGGAATCTGTCCCTTCATCCATGTCATTGAAGAGTAAGAAAAACAATACTGGAGCAGGAGCAACCCTTGGGGGCTACCACTGTTATAATCCTCAGCTAGACACAGGGACACTGAGCACAACTTTCCAAGACCTGCCATTTTATCCGGTTCTCAATTCACCTTCTCATCCACTCAATCCAGCCTGTGTTGGATTTCCTGAGTTTGCCTGGAAGGATAACATTGGAGAGTGTCAAAAACCTTGCTAGAGTCCAGACAGACAATATCTATTGCTATCCGCTCATCTGTCTCTAGGCAGTTGTCCCATCATAGAAGGCAATCAGATTGGTTGAGCATTCCCTTCCCTTTGGTGAAGCAATGTTGACTTCCTGAAGTCCTTCTTGTCTTCCACCAGAGATAACTTCAGTATAAGTAGTTCTATTGCCTTTCCAAGGATTGAGTGCACTGTAGATTTTGAAGACTAGGGCAATATTTATGTACTTTCTTCCAGTGCTCAAGTACCTCTCCTACTGCCATGATCTTTCAAAGATGTTTGTCATTTTACTATGACATCATGTAATGTCATAGTCTATCTGTTTTATCAAACATATTACACTTACATTTTTGTCTGCCAAATCTGTTCTTTCAGTTCCCGAATTGTCTGCTTAATAGGACATTCTCCATAAAACCTGGTCCATTCTGTAAATGAATATTGTACTACGTCTTTCAGTGTTTTGTATTGAAGTTGAAAATTTCAGTCTTCAAGGAAGGAAAATGTACATTCTGCATATAACCTACACATCAATAAACCGGCGCAGGTTTGGGATTTTAAGTAGTGAATACTCAGAATAAACTATTTGTGAACAGTCTTCTTCCTAGTAATTATTCATGTAAATTGAATAATAGGAAAGATTCATGATGAATTATTCAGCCAACCCTCTAGGATGAGTGTCTGTGTAATCATTTATTAAAATCTTTTTAGCATATTGAGCAAGTAAAATGCTGTATTTACTTGGTCTAAAAGATGATAGCATGCTAGAAGTGTAAAATTGTGGAAATGAATGAATGTATGAAAATAATCAGAAAGTGCTTGGAGACACAAAAAGAATGGAATGGTAAGAATATGTGGATATACAAATTCAATTCTTATAAATAATATTTTATTACATGGTTCAGGATTAGTGAGTTAGTAAAGTTTGCTGAAGTGATATCAGAAAACAAGTCATGACATTTATTATTTGAAGAGTCAAATGTACCAAATATGTAGCCTGGATAGTTTAACTGAAGCTTGAGAAACAAGATATTTATCATCATTTTCCTAAACACTGCATCAAAGTATGAAAACCAGAGTGTTTCTGTAAATTATGAAGTAGTACTGCACAAGAAAAAATCTAATAAGTTCAAGCACTCATTTAAAAATTATAATTATAAATGATGATTTCCTTGCTTGTTCTGTTCCAAAATACCAAAAATGCATGCTACCAGACAAAGAAATTAAGTAAATTTTGGTTAAGGAGAATTTTTGATTTCTGTGCTGAATGAAAACAAATAAACCACCATCAGCAACACTCCCCCTTAATCCATAAACCAAATAATTGAAGTCACAAAACATATCAGCCATTTCTTCAGGTAAGGGAATTCCCCTCCCTCCACCCCCATCTTCTTCACTTTGAGTTGACAAGTTCAGAAAGAGTTACTTTGTGCTCTGGAAGGCAAAAAATGTATGAGATGTATAGCACTGAGGGAGTTAGATTACTCTGAGATATTATTAAAAACAGCAGATTCAATTAATTCGAAAGAGGCATTTCAGAGAGAGGCTGGAACTCTGTGCCGGCTGGGCCGAGCAGGACTTCAGATTCTTTTCCACAACTTATCTGTATTTAACAGACCACCTAAACAGATGTAAGTTTCCTCTGGAGAAGATTAGTACAAAATAATAATAAAAAAGGAACCATTCTGGATCTGCGATTAAAAATCACTTAAATTTACTAAGTGTCTGCTTAGTCTTGAAAAATTATAAAATTCCTGGGCATCGCTCTATTTAGCTGAAACTTTTCCAGATGTGCCTCGCTAATCAACTCCAGCCAAATTCCCTCTGGCTTACAGAAATTAAGGAGAGAAGCCAAAATTCTGTGATAAAACAAACCTTCTCTGCAGTGTAGCTGTGCAAGATTTCTTTTAAAAGAAAAAACAGACTTTTTAATTTTGTTGAGGTAGTATATGAAAGTTTTTAAAAAATACCCACACTTAAAACTATACATTTGTATATTAATTAATTATATTTTGCATTAATCTATGCAAATATATTCATTTGTATATTCTGGCTAAGCGAATGTGTCAAGAATCCTTGGTTTTCCATTCTGGAGGCATTATGTGCATGTGTCCTGTCCTCATATATTTACTAATTGTCCACTTTAACTACCATAAGAGACAAGATATGGGTCAAGATTGATTTTTGAACTAAACCAGTGTGACTATTCTTATACTCTGATATTTAGCATCTACTCCCAGCTCCATGACAGACCACTTTTGTGGAGTTACTCTAGCACTAGTGCTCCACACACCTTGGTTTCAGAGTGGTTTCCCAAGTAACTATTCTGCCGGCAACTTGGATTCACAGTTATGCCTTGAGGTGATTCAAATCCCAATAAATGCTCTGATCTCATACATAAAACAAAAGTAAATTTGTCCCTGAAGGTGCTGTATTTAAAAAAAAAAATTCAAAGGCATGAATAAAGAGATGCAAACAATATACTTTCAGCACTTATTTTTTCATATATTTCTTAGACTGGCTGTACCCCAGAGTCCACACAGATGAGAAGAAGATAAAGAAAGTATAAGCAGGTAATGATTTTGAATTGTCTCATATTAGTCCATCCCATGCTTCAATAGAGTCCTCCTGATAAACTGGTGAATTTATTTTTGGTTTCTTCTGAGAGGCAAAACTCTTAAAAATATGTTTTCTCATTTTTTGAAAAGTGTCTTGGTAATGTGCTTAGGTATAACTTCAGTTTCCAAGAATGTGGTCTTTTGATTGAAATAAGTTATAAAACACAATCCTTTCTTAGAAATGTATTTTCTCTGCCTTAGGTTATAGCGTAAACACTTTAATAATTGAGTTTTATCATCATGATATGTAGGTTCTCCAAATAAAGAGTTTGTCTTTAGGACGATATTGCTATGCAGTTTTCTCTGCATCATGAAGAGTGAAGTTAGGGACACAAAAGCTAAATTATTTGATTAATGGAACAGAAAATATTTCCATTAGAGCAAGGAAATAAAGACATAATTTTGGTCTTCCCATATCCTTCTACTAACCTTTACATCAATAAAAATATTTTAAATATATGAATCTACATTTTTGCAAATGCATTTTTATAGTTGTAAGATATTGATTTTTTCCCATCAAGAAGCAGAAGTAAAAATTGCCAGAAGCTGTGAGAGAAATATCAGTGTACTAGAAGAAGACAGGTCTGAACTCCAGGCAAAGTTGTACACCTTATGGCCAGTATTTAAGTACACATACTTAATCCAAACACAGTCAACACTTAGTAAGGCTGCCTGAGTCCTGTCGGCCAGAACAGCTCCAGCAGGTGTAGAAATATATGTACTTACCCACACAGGGGAAATTAAAACTCACAGAAAGAGAGTGAACCCAGAGGAACAGGTATTGATTCTTCATAGAAATGTTTTACTATATGAGATGGTTCCAACCAAATTGTTTTATAAACCCATATTAAGGTGGCAGTAGTAGCTTAAATTGTTCTGGCATTTACCCAGAAGGGTAGCTATTCCTTGGGTAACAGCACTGGGGGAAAGGAGGGCCAGCCAAATAACACCTGTCTCTTTCTCAAAAAACACTTCCTCTGTCAACTGAAAGGCTGAAAAGAGATCTAAGAGCAGCCAGAAGCATGTCAGTGTTTCTCACCACACCTGACCTGACAAAACTGCAGCTGTAGTATGTATTTGCCTCTGTGTGCAGTGGTGGCAGCAGGCTGGTGCAGCAAGCGGAATTGGTTTGTCACAGGCAGATCATCTCCACTCCATCACATTCTTTTCCCTATGCACCAGAGGATGTAAATCTCACTTTATGACTATAATAAGATCCTGAACTGAGCTGAGACCCATTTTCTTATCTAGACCAAAACTCTACTTATCCCAGCTGAGAGAAAGGAGAGAAAATAAAGTCTATTCTAAATCTAGTTAGTGTCAATATTTATTATTATTTTTCTTAGAAAATAAGAACTGACAGTGAAATGTTAGAAACCCCTAGGGTAATAACTTTCTGAGACTTCAGAAATACCATGCAGTTGCTATAAATCAAAATGCCATGTGTTTTCATTTCCTTTTCTATAATTAAAAGTTTGCTTTCATGTTTGAAAGCACAAGTATACCCAAGAGTAGACTAGCTGGAAAGTCTTCTTATTTGACACTTCTGTTAAACAATGCAATTTATCTCTTTTTAATAACAGAAATTAAACAAAACAAGACAAAACAAACCAGAATCTGACTGCTGTTTATTTGTAAAACATTTGCTATAATCAGCTCTTCCTTACAGACGGCAACAAAGCATAAGTGAAAACTAGGAGGAGAACACCATGTTGTTTAGGACAAATGAAAACTGTTGGACAGTACAAAGCTTTTAAGAGCTTGACAAGCTGAGGAAAAGACACATGGTTTGAATTAAAGAACTAGGAAAGAATCTGGGAGGACTTGCACAAAACTACAGTGAAACACTGCTAGACAATTATGCCATTCTATACAGCATGTGTTAGATCAATTTGTTAGGGTCCTATGAAACTGCAGGATCTGAGAGTGCTTCTTGGTTCTGGGCTCTAGTTGTGTCACACCTTCATATCCATGGGACGCCTTCCCCATCCTTCTGGGTAAAACCTCAAACACAGGTCAGAAGACAGCACGGATGAGGTCTGGCTGGTTCACCTATCTACAGGACTGAGGCCTTAGTAATTCAATTTATGCAGATCACAATGCAAACATATGGAAAAGACATGATTTAATGGAGGCAGTTTCATGTATTGCATAACTGGGCGTTGAAGATTTTGTAATGTGAAGAGAGGCTGGCAGAGATGGGACTGTTTAGCCTTGAGAAGGTGTTGTGAGGATCTATTCAATGTACCTAAATATCTGATGGGAGGGAGTAAAGAAGGCAGAACTTTTCTCAAAGGTATCTAATAGAAAGACAAGCTAGAGTGGGCACAAATTGAAACCACTGGATTTTCTCCTAAGCATAAAGAAAGAGTATTTTGGGATTTTTTTTGTGAGAATGTTAGAACACTAACACAGGTTGCCCAGAGGTGGTGGAATCTCTGTCCTTGGAGATATGCTAAACCTGGCTGGATATATCTCTAAGCAACCTGCTTTATTTGATCTTACTTTGAGCAACAACACTGGATGGGCTAGATGGTCTTTCTGACCTCAGCCATGTTTAAATTTTGCAGTTCTGCGATTTTAATACATATGTGTGTATATATATTTACCCAGACACACTAATACATCGTATAATACATAATCATATGTATCATGTATCATTTATCATATCATTTACATATCTAAATATATACACATATAAGTATAAATTTGCATGTAGTTTAGTCATCCTTAACTTATACATGATGCTATTACATACAGGAAAATTCACCCAGAGGAGGCTTGTATTTGTTAGAGCATTTTCTGCTACTATCTTTCTATATAATTTTTGTAAAAGTGACTGGCTCAAGAGAGAGGGTACCCATTAGCAACAATCAATTTCTGTGTGTGATCATGTGCGTGGGTGGAACTCACAGCCCTAATTCACAGACTGACTGAAAGGAATTAAAGAACTAGACTAACACTTTATGAGCTAAAATAAATAAGTGAATTTTGGGAAAAAATCTTAAGAAATATTTCACTTGCTGTTGCTGGAATGGAGTCAATTCACTTCAAAGGAAGACTTGCAGTGTTGTATTTTTATTTGAAACCAAAACAGTGTTGGTAACACATGGATATTTTAGCTGTTGCAAAATAGCGCTTGCACAGCATCAAGGCTTTCCCTGTGTTTCACTGTCTCCCCCAGCAAGTAGGCTGGCAGTAGGCAAGAGTCTGGGAGGGATCACAAGCAGGACAGTTGATCCCAGCTCACCAAGGATGTGTTCCAAACTATATAACATCATGCTGGTCCATAAAAGTGAAGAAGGTGTCTTCTCAAAGTAGCTGGTGCTTAAGTATTATCTGGACAGCAGTCTGCTCATGAAATATGAGTGACTATAAGCATGTCACCTTTTCTTTTTCTCTTTTGTTCTTCTCTTTCTATTGCTTGACTACTTTTATTTTTCCCAGGAGATTTTCTTGGAAAGTTGAAGTGAGTGAGTAGCTGGTGGGTGCTTTGTAGTGCTTATAGGGTAAACTTAGATAAGATATTAGGAAAAAAAAAATTTCTGTGAGGGTGGTGAGGTACTGGAACAAGATGTACAGAAAAATTGTAGTTGCCCCATCCCTTGAACACTGGAAGTGCTCAAGGACAGGTTTGATGGGGCCCTGGGCAACTTCATCTAGTTTGCTAGATCTTGTGGAAGGTGTCTCTGCCCATGGCAGGGGGTTGAAAAAAGATGATATTTAAGAGCCCTTCCAACCCAAACTATTCTGCAGTTCTATGATTAGTGGCTGCACAGGGTCAATCCTTCACTAATGTGTATGAACAATATATAGTCATTTCTCCCCATATGTATCCTTACTGATCTTTAGTACCTGCTGATGTGGATGTGCACATAAACCTCCGGCTGTGATTTTAAGTTTGAACTAAGTCTGGCTGTATTCTTTCTGCCTGAACTTCAAAGAAACAGTACTGTGATGAACATACAATGAAAGCAAAATTCAAAAATTTATTTTAAAAAATAAAATGTAAGAACTTTATCTTTCTCTAATGTGATTTTCTACAATGAAAGTGAGAGTCCAGAAGACTAGATGATGTCAAAGTTTAACCAAACTAATAATAGTTTCTTATTTTTATTCCTTTCTCAGTTAATTATTTGCTAGCATGATAAGAATTTGTTAACAAAATATATTGGTTTCCTCAAGTTCTTGTTGAACTCAAATGACAGTGGAGCTGGAACTAATTGGCAGTTTCAACAGGGATGGAAAAAAGAAAAGAAACAGAAAATGCCAAATTTTTATCTCACCTCTAGAAACAAGCTCTTGAGCTTTTGAGACCAGTATCAGGATACTGAAAATATAATTATGTGACTTTTACTGCAAAGAGTCTGTGGATAGAAAAATAATTTTTTTTCTGTCAAGTCTATCAGTATTGGATAAATACAATTTAAGAAATGAAACAAAGAAGGAAAAAAATCTCTAGAGTTTTGAAGAGCAATTAAAACACAGTATTTGGGGGTTTGGAAGTTTTAGTATTCTAGCATGAATTTTATTTTTAGATATGCTTCATTTTTCCCCTAACACATTCTTGTTGAGAGTGAAATTGAATGAAGCTCTAATGTCGTAGATGTATTCTGTACAAAATCTTTCTGAAATATTTCAGTTTTTTCCCTGGAGCAAAAATATTCTCTAAAGTCACATGAACAGATAGATTTCTTAATAAACCTAGCTTTAACGTAAGATTCAAACTTTCTTAATTATGAGCCACAAATAAAAGGGAATTGTTTGAGTGTTGTGACAGTTGTAATCAGATCAACCATCTGAAATGAACTACACTAACTGTCCAGATGTCATCCATGTCTACTGGATGGATTAAATGGATACATTAATTTGCTTGGGAGCCTTTTCCCTTTTTCATGAACCAGAAATGTGACAAAACAGAAGAATAAAATGTCAACTCTGTTCAACAATTTAATGTGGAAA
Organism: Hylia prasina; assembly: GCA_013397195.1. NCBI lineage: Eukaryota > Metazoa > Chordata > Aves > Passeriformes > Sylviidae > Hylia > Hylia prasina. The sequence goes on along the minus strand of VYXD01013981.1, from coordinate 277,517 downwards.
ATCTTGACTAGTAGTGTTTTATCCAGTTTGGTAAAAACAAGTGTTATTTCCACCTAAGTGATAAATCTCAGTATCAGAGATTCTTCTTTTGAGTTTGGTAAGTGTTATCTGAAAGAGGAGCTGCCATTAACTGCTAGAGATCTCAATGCATTAGAGCCCCAATCAAATTCAAAGTCATGTGGTTTTCTAAACCTAAGTTTGTATCAAAAAGTCATTGCCTTTTAACTTATCTTAGAAAGTTATTTTCTCTTCTTACTTGTAGAGGCACATTCAAGTTTTGTGCAATCCCACTGTGGAATCTCATCCTAACCTAGCTTCTTTAAGAAATGCCATGTCCTTCAGAAGCAGGTACTTACAACAGCACATTTACTATCTGATAAACCAGCATCAGTGTGCTCCGCAGCCACAGACAACCCTCTATCTTGATCACATTTTTACTGCTTTAAATACACGCACACAAATCACTTTATAATTGATATTTGGAAGATATATAATATCTTTTTGTTATTTGCCATCACTAAAAATTATATCTTTCAAAACTGATGACCTTCTAACAAAAATTAAATAATTCTGTCCCAAATAGGGGAAAAAATCAGAACATTGAGTTGTCACAAATACTTTCTTTTTCTAAAACATGTAAATGCTAGTTTCAGTAATTTCTTTTCTTAAAAACACCTTATGTTCTCTGCTACATGAATGATAAATTTTAGCAGAACTATTTGGTTTGTAAGATTAAATTTATACTTGCGTTTAACTTGTAAATATTTCCTTGATTAAATATTGCATAGTCAGTGACATTACAGATATGACTCATAAAACTTCCATAGTAAATCATACCAAAATATTAAAGCTTAAAATTATAGACTACATAAATCCAACATTTGTCATTTGTATCTTAGTTTGCTTATGATTTAATTTACTCTATACTACATATAGGACTTCCTAGAAGTACACTGAACACAGTAATTATAAGATGAAGGGCTATGATTTTTAGTACTTACTAATTTTGTGCTGATTTGTGGGGAAGAGGCTGGAAAGAAATGATCATTTGATTCAAATTTTTCAGATGTATCTGTTACTGTGGGCCATGGTAAAAATGCTGTACATATACCAAGGTTGGAGAAAATTCTTCCTGAGTAGCTGTTTGAGCAAGTGCCGTGATCACTTGGATCCAAACTCATCTGTACAGGCTTGTAGAGTTAAACAGATTATTTTTTGGAATTTAGCCCTAGTTTTGAGTCAGCAGTAGAACATGTACCTCAGCCAAGGATTCTTGTTACTCTGGAAGTACCTAGGTTTTTTTGTAGATCTTCCAAGTCTCTTGTGTGTAAGCAGATGGGCATGTTCTCCTCACCTATCCTGTTTTTCATGTAGACCTGTGATTACTAATTGTGTAAAGAGACAGAAAATTATTACATTTTTTATGTGGGTTAATAGGTTCTCACATCTTAATATAGTCTCTTAATGACTTACAAGGTAGTGCCTAGGTGAACTAGCTTGGGCACAGAGCACAGCTCCCCAAGACATGGCAATGGGTCCCTGCCTCTAGACTGGAGATGTACTGGACTGAATCACCAGGAGGAAAAGGTCTCACTATCTTACACCATTTAACACTTAATTTCATCCCAGTACAGAATTAAATGCATTTGGAGTTTCAAAACAAATAACATGAAGCAGAAAGGCCCCTTTCTGTAATCTCTTGAAAGAAGGATTTTTAATTTGTGACTGTATGATTATCTGGCACCTAGCAAAAAGAAAAGTCTTCAATAGCATCGGGTTTTAGATGACTTTATAGTATCGTATTAAAACATACCTTGATGTGTCCTTATGATTACGCACAATTTTGATTTAAAAAATACATTGAAATATATAAAATTAAAATATCATTCTGTGCAAATATTTGCATTAATACAAGCATTATTTTAATGGTGAAGGAACAACGTTTAGAATTGACTTTGTGTTGTAGAGAGAATTGTAGAGCTTATTCCTACAGTTTTGAAAATGCTGTGTTTTATGTAAAAACATTAGGTTAGGAAGTTAACTATCTGAACAAATGCTTTCACTGTCATTTCTAGTTATTTCTCAAATAACACACTCTTAATTTGTATTTTGATCACATTTTCTGTACCTACTTTTTTTCTGGTCAGAAGGTTTAAACTGCTAGTGATTTCCTCCCAAGTAGAAGAGAAAACACTAATTAACAAGACAGCCCTGTTTTAGACCTTTGGGATAATTTTCCTTCCTCTCCCAAGCCTTCTCATACAAATCTACCCTTGAAATTATAGGCTTAACTGTGCTTCCACACCTCCACAAGCCTTTGACTTTTCCATCTTGAGACATTGTAGTGGAATTGTTTCAAGAACTGGCAAAGCCCCTCAATGTATAGAGTAGATATGGAAAAAATTATGTTTGGTTTAGGCTTATTAATTTTTAGACAGATTCTATGCTACTTTATATATGGTATTCCTAATGAAAAGAATGGAATGTTAGTGGGAGTTCTCTGTGTAGTTTAGCAAGTGATGGTAAAAAAATGAGGAAAACATAAGGTACAGCAAATTAAGAGTCCTACAAAATGTGAAAAAAAGAGACCATAACAATACCATATTTATTTGTATATTATTCTGTTACTAAACTTCTTTATAGCATTCATGGGGGTAGGACAACATATTTCCCCATAATTGAAAGAGACCAAGTGCAATCTCAAGTCACATGGGGATCTCACTTTTTTAAAAAATCTATTAGTTTTCCTTAAATAAATGTGTCTAATTTCAAAGGAGAAAATAGGTTCTATAATAAAGACACAATTCCTTTTTTCCTTGTCTTGAAAGGTCTGTTATGAGTCAGAATAAAGAAGATCAAACTGTCTGGGACTTTTTTCTATAGACTCCTGTTTGGACAAGCTTTAACCCATATTTCTTTATTGCTCAATTCACACTGAGATCTCTTCCTCAAAGGCTGTATAAAAATTCATTTTCATCTTTGAAGATCCTTCAAAGCTTGGTGATGTCCAGATCTGTCATCATTCCTGCCTTATTATCTTCTGGAGTATTGGCTGATATAGGACATTCTCATCAGTGCAGAAATATAGTGAAATTAAATAAGATTTTTCTTAACAAGTCTTTTAAATACTTGCCTAAAGATACTCCCAATGCTTAGCACTGAAAGTATATGTCTTGATTTTACATGTCTTATGTTTAAATGGAAATTCCTGTATTCCAGTTTGTCCTTTTCCTTATGTTTTCATTATGTGACATTGAGAAAATTCTGGTTCCATTTTCTTTATTAGCCTTAACATATGTTTAGACAGACTGATCAGTTCCCCTTGAGCCTTCACTTTCCTGGGGAAAATTACCTCAGATATCTTTGTATGTCACATGTTCTAGTCCTTTAATCATCTTCATGTCCCTTCACTGGACTACTCCAATGTGTCTGTGTCTCTTCTACTGGGGAGCCCAGAACCTCAATCAGAGTTCTACATGCGTGTCACCAGGACTGAGGAGAGGACAAGGATTGCCTTTCTTGCCCTGTGGAAAGTGCTGTGTGCCTAATGGCCCCCAGGGGCTATTGTCCTTCTTGGGCTGCAGAGGCACAGAACTGGCTCATCTTCAGTTTGTTCACAGGGCTCCTCAGGTCCTTTTCTGAAATACTGCTTTGGTGCTTCAGCTGATTGTCACCCAGCGTGAACTTGTCCAGGGAGTTCTTTCTCCCTAGGTGCAGGACTTGGCATTTATCTTTGTTGAATTACACAAGGTTCCTGTTTATTTTTTGCTCCAGCTTGTTGAGGTCCCTTTGAGTAGGAGTAGAACCATTTGGTTTATCAGATCCCCTTCCCAGTTTTGTAATAGAACACATAGACTGCACAAACCTGTCTTTGAAAAATAGTAGGTAGGTTATTGGTAAAAAGTTAGGGACCACAACAACAAAGGAAACCTTATGGCTGGTGGTTAACACAGGTTTCCTGATCAAGGACAGCCTGTTGATGAAACGTTTTTAATTCAATTATAGGATGCATCATGCTGGCAGGCTCTGATCTTGCTAAGGGAATTCAATCAACTTGACATCTATTGTAAAAGGGGCACAGCAAGCTGTAAGGAGTTCAGATTTGGTGAGTGACAAGGATCATTTCTTAATCCAGGCGATAGTGTGAAGAGGGAGGTGTTACTGACCTGTTGCTTACCAGTATGGATACACTAATTAGAAATTTCAAGACTGGTGGCAGCCTGGACTGCAGTGTTCATGCCCTCATGAAATTCACTATCTTGAGAGCTATGGGCAAGGTGAAGACTGGAGTCAGGACATTGAATTTTAGGAGAGAAAGTTTTCAGTTAAGAGACCCCCTGGGAAACTGCACTCAGAGGCAAAGAAGCTGAACAGAGCTGGTGTAGAAGCCCAAAAGATAAGAGGAAATGTGTGTGTCTCAAACACCACAGCCACCTAGCCATTGAGACAACCAAGGATTGCTGGAAAGAAGAGTTGGTAGCTGGAGAAGGGGCCCATATGGAGATAGGGTAGCACTTTTCTGGGACAAACATCCTTGTTATGTCTCCTGGAGATAAGCACAGCACAGTACAGTGCAAGCGTGGGAATGAGGTCAAGAGGAGTGCATGGACTGTCAAAGGCTGACTTACTGGGAGAGGATCAAGACAACCAAAGATCCCCACAGTCCTTCCGCCTTCAGGGAGGTCTACAAGAACTAACTGTGCATGGTAATTAATTTGCATTGAAATTGAGCATTTAGCTGCAGGGCAGGGAAACATCTACAAAAAGGTACCTCCATAAAGCCTGGGTGGTATGCCCTCGAAAACCCCATCAGTTGGATTAATGCTGGAGTCAGGACTGGTGATTTTTATTTCTTCTTTTCCTTCTGTGTCCCACTCGCTCTCGCCTCATTGACCCTATCCTTTATTCTAAATCCACTGCTATGTGTTTATGCTGCAAAGGATTTACACCAGAGAGAAGCCATTATGCACCAATCCCAGTCTCCTCACCTCACCAAAGGAATTGTGTTGGCTGAGCATAATCTGCACCAAAACTATGGAAATCAAGACTGAGAAGTGGGGAGGAAACATGTTTTGTCTATGCTGACCCTGGAGAAGAGACATAAGATGTATTTCCGTAAATGCTTCTTTTTCTTTTTTTTTTTCCCCTTTTTTTTCCCTGAATGCCTAAATATTTATTCAAAATGTTATGCTAAATGAAAATAAACTAATTTTTTTAAAAAATTAATTTCTTAGTAAAGACTGCTTTGCCTGTAAAAGTCTTCTGTTTGGTCTTCGCTGAGGTGGCAAGATTGCCTGTGACAGAGCATGGTGCTTGGCAATGCAATGGTAAACAAAAATTCCTTCCTGCATGGGGACTGGGGACCTGTTCCCATGTAGCCCCCCCTACTTTGTCGTAGTGTACACTGCCTTTAACATTTAGGTGCTGGATTGCTGCTGTTCCATGCAAGGCAGGCATTTGAGGTGTGATCCTGCAGTGCCTTCCTGTCAAAGGAATAGTCCAGCACCCCACAGCAGGACTTCTTTCCTAAGTCTGTGCCAAGGACAGACACCTGCCTATGCTGTCCTGCCACTGCTGCCATCACTGTCAAATATAGGAAGGAGGGTGGAATTGAGGAGAGATTTAGTGAGTGTAAATTGTATTTATGTTCTTGGCAGGCAAGGGAAAAAGGGGAATCTCAAGCTTAGTGACACTGAGAACGGCACAGAGAGAGAGGGAAGATGCCTGAGGGAGGATGACTGCCATCACTGCAGCTTGACAGTCTCCCAGGGCAACTCAGAGGAAAAGAAAGAAAGAAAAAAATCATCAGCTGATGGATTAGGTCTGCTTAGCAACCAGCTACAGCACAGAGCAGGGTACTACCCCAAAGGGCATGTGGTGTGGTAAAAGCACAGTCACATAGTCACAATTCCTGAACAAGACTGATCCTGTCAGGACTCCACATGTGACGACACATGGTATTGTCTCTGCTTGTTTGTCCTCAACGTGGGGAAAAAGAGGCCATGCTACCCACAAAAATGACACTGCACACACTGTTTTCTCCCCTCAAAACATGCCTCCCACACTCCTAAAAGCAATTAATGCAGCTTTTATTACCAAATGTTATTTCATATATGAAGCATTACCTGGAGGATCTTGCCACCCTTGCTCTTTTCTTGCATTTCCCATGAACCCAGTTCAACCTGGGCCCACTCAAAAGAAATGCTAAACCATGAACTTTCTATGCCCTTCTCCTTAATCCTTACTGACACAGGTCTGTTTTTATCTCCTGAGATTCTCTGAGGCCCTGCAGAAATCTGGAGTATGCACCATTTCTAATCCAGCTCTATCAGAATTTGATAGAAACCATATTTACTCTATTACTCTGTGGACACTAAATGCATGCTTTGTTTGACATTCACAGTAAAAACAAGCATTGTTTAATTCCTCTCCTAGGACACACTTATGGATCAGGAGATGCAGTTAGCAGGAGTACTTCTACAAAATCTCATCACAGCTTCTCTGGGGTGCTAGGTATCTTTACTGTGCAACTATATAATTGTCCCAGCTGTGCAGCCTGTTGAGCTCACAGAAACATTGTGTGACTTCTTTTGTACTGGCAGGGCAGTAGCATGGCACCAAAAACACAGAGCAGACTGGTCAGTACCTTCCCATAAAAACCAGGCTACCAAGAGATAGAAAGGAAGCTTCAGGTACATAAATCCATTGCATACTAAACATGACCCAAATTCACACCACCTCTTCTTTTCCTCATCTCACCCCTGTTTCTATTCAGATGTTCTGGTTGTTACACTTGAGTCCAGGACACTATAATTCCACAGCTTTGAAGATTCATTAGGTTATTAGGGCAATTTTATTGTGAATCTTTCTTCTTCTTCCCCAACTTCTACAATGGGTCCAGCTCAGACCTTTTCAAAAATGGTCATGCACCTGGTCTTCTGAGGAATGTGGTTAATAGGAATGACACCACTGAGAGTGTGCACTATGCCATGTGTTTCCAGATCCTAGAAAGGACTTCACAGATAGGTCTCGTGATAAGGTCTGGAAAGCATCTCAGGAAGCACAGGGGCTGTCTTGCATGAGGGCAGCCATCAGTAGAGGTTTGAAGTCCTTTAATTTAGAAGAGGCTGACCCAATGCAACCCTCATCTGGCCTTCTTTCAGAAGTCTGTCCACTTCACCCACATGCAGGAGTGGGTGAGGTAATAGACAAACAGTGAGGACCTGCCGGTCCTGACCCTTTAATATACTGGAAGTAATACTTCTCTTACAATAAAGTGGTATTGTTTGCTCCAGCTCTACACGTTCCATTGCCTCCACAGTGCCTGTGGTGGCAAGGATTGTGCCTGTGGTGCCTGTGGTGGCAAGGATTGTGAAGCAACACAGCACCTTTTTATTTATTCAGTTAATTATTCTTCCCTCATAATTTCCCTCTGTGCTTGTATCTGGTTTTTTTTTGTTTTTTTTTTCCTCTTAAATACATTTCTGAACAGTAAAGTCTCATACAGTAAATTTCGTAATAGGTTTATGTCTTCTGCTAATGCTGTTGCCTGGTGACTAACGGATATTTAAGTGCCCATGTAGACAGCATGAGTACAGAGGAGAATGCAATATTGGGAAAGAATAACCAATATGACTAGAGTTTATGAAGTCCTAAGTGTGATCTGACTGTGGCAAGGGAATGAATTCTTGTGAAAATATCTTCTTGTGTAGAGCATGGAGAAGAAAAGAACAAAGATATAACTAAAAAAGAGCAAGGAAATAGCAAAGACAGAAAGGACACCTCAAAACAGGACATGAAGCTGCATCTCCCAGGAAGAAGGAGGAGCTGTGGCTGTCACTGTGCTGCGCAGCAAGACAGAGCAAACAGACAAAGAGATGGAGAGAAGGGGGTAAGGATAAATACAGTTTATCAGCAAAGGAAAACCAGATCTATTTTTAGCTGCTGTTACGGTACGAAAAAAGCTACAGCGTTTGTTGCTCAACTGGAACTGGCCTCCAGGCAGACAGGCACAGATGGTCTCACACACTTCTCTGTCAGGAGGTCCTATGGGGTCAGGAAGGTGATGTGGCAACCAAGGTGTTGGAGGACCTGATTTCAGACTGACTGCTCCTGCTGGAGGAGATGACTGCTCTATGTTCAAGCTGTATGAGGCACATAGGGCAGGCATGGCACTTGTGGCACAGAGCTCTGGTATCAAGCCTGCCTATGCATGTTCACTGCTGAGCAGCCAGCTGGCTGAATATCTCCTGTGAGATCCTGCAGGAGGGTGGCAAAGCCCAGATGAAGGGAACATATGGCCCATAGTTCTTACCAAATGCCCACATCATTCACAATCGCATCAAGCAAAGCATTATCTGCCAAGATGTGGCACTTGAATCTCCTCCAGGAGGCCCTTTTTTACAGGGTAACTTTGAGCTACATGAATGTCACAATCTCTGCTAAGGGTTTTACACTATGTAGTGGCCAGTTCTACCTTGGAGATTTGTGCTAGAAAACCCTTTAGTACTCTAATTTTGTTTAGATTAATTTGATACCTTCTTTTTCAAAAAAGTGACTAAAGGAATTCATTCTTTCAAACCTCGCTGATACTTTGTTGAGATCTGATTTCAGGTTGTAGTCTAAATTTGTCTATCCCTCTTCCATAAGTTTTTGTTGTGTCTCTCTCTGGTGCAGGTACATGTTAAAAAAAAAATAAAAATGCACACTGACACTGGAAAGTCTTCAGCACCAATCAGGTCTTTTGGTATATAGTATATCTTCCTCCTAAAACAATTATTAGGGAAAGGATTTACTAGAGTGATTTGTCCTCTAGAAAGACTCATGATGCATTATTCTTCCGTACTGCACTTCAAGTGATTAACTTGTTGATTGTTTTGATATATCTAATCTGTTTGCAGTCAGAGAGAGAATCTAATAAATCGAATAAAGTTGCTGAGGAGATATATAGGTGATGCATCTTCCTTGAAAAGATTGAAGTGTTTTTCCATCATGACTGTATTTTGTGCTTTATATTTAGTCATCTGCATATCCAAATTAATTATTTTCTTCTGTAATGCTGAAACTAATTTAGTTTGAAGGTTCTTCCATCTTTTCAATTTCATGTATTTATGCCCCATAATGCAATTCTATCTTCATTTTTTTGCTTACTGATAATAGTGTTTCTGTAGAAAACTTTTTTCATATCAGTATCTCATAAGCATTCTTTAATATGATTCATCTAAGTATTACAATTCAGAATTTGATTGACTAGGATTGACTAGGGTGAAAGTAGTTAGAACAACTGTTAAAGATGATAGTTTACTTTTTCAGTTTTGGATGCACATTTTAGGTTGAGGCAAATCCTCTATATCCTTTCACTGACTATAAAAATACTTTAGAGGGGTCAACTGAGATTCATACATGGATGTTCAGAAATACAGTTAAAATGAATAACAGGATCTTTTGTACTGAGTGTAACACACATGAAAATCTTGTCTAGGATTTTTGTTGAGTATGCTGACTTAAGATTTTTCAGTCCTGGAATTTCCTTGCCTCGAATATGCTACAATACAGACCAAACTTATAGCTTACCCATACAAACAATTTTTATCTTTTGGCCCAAATTTGTTCCTAGAATTCTTCTCATATATGCTTTTTACTTATATTCTAGTGTCAATTCTGAATATTTTGGGGTGTCTGCTTAGGATCCAATGAGATAATTTTATATGTCCCATTGCTTTCCTTTGTCTTATACTGCATTGCATGAACACCCCCACAAAACAACAAACAAAGTCACTGTACTAAAACAAGGAGAGTCTTCCATCTTTCTCTGCGGATTTTTAAAGGAAAATATTAAGTTGACAAGTATCACCTCTTATAAATCCAGAAACCCATTTAAAACATGACAAAAGTGCTCAAAAGCATGTCCTCACACTATGGAACTATCCTTTCTGTTCTTCCATTTGCCTTGTATGGATTATTTTTAATACCTCTTTTGCTTTTTGCTGCTCTGCTTTTTCAGGATAGATGTCCACATTTTATAACAAGATTCTCCTTATCAAGAATATTGCTCTGTTGCTCTGTATAACAACATAATTTTGTGCATAATGCAAACTGTATTACTTCCTCTGCTATCCATTTCTCTTTTACAGGCTGCTTAAAGGGCATAAACCCATGGCCAAGCTGATTCAAAATAAATTATCTTAACCATCAGAGGCACACATAACTCGGTAGGACAGCAGTCTGTTACAAGTTTGCCTAACCTCAAGTTAACTTTATCAACCTTTTACCTCATTGAACTGAATAAACAAGCACCCTCTTAATTTTTTTTTTAGTTAAAGCCAAAATTCTGACCTTGTATGAATGTTCCTTTGGAAAACCATTGGTTTCAAAAGAATTAAGCAGCTCTTTGGGTTTTTTCCCACCTACTTTGCCCAACTTGTCATTAGAGAATATGCTTTTAATTAATCCTGTCTTTTTCACCAGTATACGTTAGATAAAGAGCCAGATCAGTAATATCTTCCAGGTTCTGCACAGGTTTGATATTTTTTTTTCTAAGCCATTTAAATGTCTCTGTTTCTGATTTCAAAATTTAGTGGATGAGTATCTATGGCATTATTCTCTAGCAAAGTTGTTCCTGAAAACTATTTTTATTCTAATACCATGATTCAAATGTTTTACCAAAGATTTTCAGAAACAATTTGAAATATATTCAGTTCTAGAAATCAGAGTTGAACTGCCCAAGACATTGCAGTAGAAAATTATACAATGGTGTCTGAGAATAAAATACATTTTTCCATTATGTATTACAGATTATGGTAATCAACTGTAAGAAAAGTCTAGAGACTCTAATTAATTAGACAGCTCAGTAAAACTCATAAACCTCTAATGTCCTTTAGGAGTTTTCCTTGGGCTTTCATAAGTTCAGTATCAGGTAAAATCTTCAGAGACCAATTTAGAGAAAAAGGGAGGTGTCAAACTGTAAAGAATCCTTTCACCATGGATACCATATAGTCACTGGAGCAGCATGAGCCCTGAATAGCAGTGCTAACAGAGTGGATAAGAGCTGTCTCCACAGAGCTTCTGGGCACCTCCAGGGTGTATGGTAGGAATGGCTGAGGATCCCAAACTGGGTGCTCCAGAAAGGGGCTTTGTCAGGCTACTTTCACTGTTTCTGTTGGGGGTTTACATATTTCTAGTGGAAGATGATTTTGAATTGTCAAAGCATAAGCCCTCTCACCAGGCTGTCCAACTGTTTGATTAAATATCCTTATGGTACAATTAAGAAACATGAAATTTTAGCGTATATCTTAGGTTTATTAAAATCGGTGTAGTATGAATTCTATTTTTAGAATTGCTGTGACTCTGAAGAAGACAGCTCCCTAGAACAATTATTCCTTTTTTAGACATTTTATTTTGTTTGAAGTTCTCAGTTATAATTTTATATAATGTCTCTACTCTCTTTTTATTATATCTCAATTCTCAGCCTGGGGATTGCATACACTTTATTAGGCAATATTATTTTGAAGACAATCTTTACCTTTCTTTAATAAAATTACTGTAAACTTACTTCTCCCTGCTGTATGTTAAAAAAAAAAAAAGGGATGGGTGGAAGAAAGAGACTACTTCTTCAGCATTGGTCCCCCATGGGGACACAAATCCTGACAGCAAATCTGCTCCAGTGTGAAGTCTTCTTCCCATAGGTCCTGCCGGGACCCTGCTCCAGCATGGGCTTCCCACCAGATCACATCCTCTTTGAGGCATTCACCTGCTCTGGCACGGGATCCTCCACGGGCTGCAGGGCGATCGTCTGCCTCAGCATGGTCTGTACCACTGTCTGCAGAGGAATTCTTTGCTCACCTCAGTGTCTGCAGGGCTGTTTCTTCCACATATTCTCATTTCAGTCTCTGACTGTAATCTTGCAGGCTTTTCCCCCCTTTTTAAATACGCTACCCCAGAGTCACTCCCACCATCACTGAAGGGCTTGGCCTTGGCAGGGTGTGGGTCCATCTTGGAGCTGAAAGGCATTGGCTTTACCAGAATTTGGGGAAGCTTCTGGCTGCTTCTCACAAATACCACCCTAGCAGGCCTCCATGCTGCAAAACCCTTGCCATGTAAAATCAATAAAATTAGAGAGCTTCTGTTTGATTTAAAATGCTATCTCTCCACGTTATATAAGATCTTGAAAATGTCAAGTGTGGACTTTAGAAACTACAAGATGAGTTCTTTCCAGATTATTTGTGCAGGACTGTGAGATCATGTAACTACCAATATTTTAAGAGTGTTCCTCCCCTAAATCTTTCATGGGAAAACTAGAAGCAAGGCTTGAGATAACCCAGACTGTGACTTGATTATTTACTAATGGACTTTGCAATGGTTGGAACGGATGATCTAAAAAAGTCTTTTCCAACCCATATGATTTTATGATTAGGAATATAATTTTGTCTGGGATAGAGTTAGTTTTCTTCATAGTAAATGATATGGGGCTATGGTTTAGATTTGTGATGAAAATAATGTTGATAATGAAGTATTTGTGTTATTGCTGAGCAGTGCTTGACAGTGTCAAGGCTTTTTCTGCTTTCCCACTTCATCAGCAAGAAGGCTGGGGTTTCCAAGGAGCTGGGAGAGCGCACAGATAAGAAAGATGACCCCAATGTACTCAAGGGATATTCCATAGTCTATGGCATCATGCTCAGCACATAAAGCTGGTGAAGAAGGAGAAATGGACGATGTTTGGAGTGATGATGTTTGTCTTCCCAAGTCACTGTTAAGGGTGATGAAGTCCTGCTTTCCTGGAGATGGCTGAACACCTGCCTGCCTGTGAGAAGTTTTGAATTAATTCCTTGTTTTGATCTGCTTGTGTGGGGCTTTTGTTTTACGTATTAAACTGACTTTATCTCAACCCACGCATTTATGATCCTCTCCCACATCCCACTGGGTTGGGATTGAATGATTGTGCAGTCCTTTGTTGCCAGCTAGGGTTAAATCATGACAGGAGTGGTTGGAAGCCTTTTAATCATGTGATCTGTACCCAGACTGTCTCTTCCCCACCTTGACTGGTGCATATTTCTATATTTCACTTGTGCCTTGTTTCCCCATTAAACATCCTCAAAATAAAACGTCAGCTGGGTGATAGATTCCTCCTGATCAAGTCTACATTACATGGGAGAAAGACTGTGGAAAGAGCCAATGTATGGTTGGGTCAGCTCACAGCAGAGATAGAACCTGCTATGTGACCAGGTCACCACAGAAAGAAAGGACAGGGAGACCAGTACCAAATTGTTCTACCCTTAAAGTAAGCACTCCTCCTAAGAATGACCCCCCAACCCCAGTAACTTTTACATAGGTTAGGCTGGCCAATATCATGCCTGGCAATGAAAAAGCTACTATGTATACAAGGAATGATGGCTATCTGGGAAAGATGAAAGCTTGGAGCAGGTAGTGGTGTTGTGGCTCCCGCTCCATGGTTTCATTTATTTTTTGGTCCCTTGGAACCATGGCATTTTCTGTTTCCAGTGCTGGCAACTTACCAAGTATCTTTTCATGAAGAATATGACAGGGAAATCATTCTTGTACAAGGAATGTTCCTTTTGTCAGGCACAGTATTGTTGAAATAATGATGCAATTGACTTAATAAATGGAGGTATAGGTGTTTCTGTTTCTGTATCAGTAAATGAAATAAGTGAAAACGGTCCTGAGTATTGTAACAATATAACATTAAATACTGTTAAACAGGGAATCTTATTGCCTTCCCAAAAATTCTTTTGTGTGGTTCAGGCTAGGGACCACTCCAAATAAGCATGATCCAGCATTATGTCGTACAGAGTAAGGACATAAAAAAGAGCATAGTAAAAAGTCATGCAGGACTGGACTTTGCTGGTAGCCAGAGGCCTTTCTAAGAACAGCTCTGCTCACTTTTGAGTTTCCAGGCTGCTTGGAGAACATATTAGAAGCTAGTCTGGAATTTTTTGTGTTTCATGATGTCCTCAGGTATCTGCCAAATATTACTAAAGGTGCAATACCTTGTAATTAGACAAAATATTTACTACAAGAACATTTTTATATTTAAATTGTCCAAATCCCAACCAGTTTCAAGATCATAACTTTAACTACAATACAACTTAAATTACCATATTAAAATACTAATTAGAAGGCTGGGAAAAAAAAGAAAATAAAAGATGCTAGGGCATCTTGGAAAAAAATGCAATTTCCAAGTTTTTGGATTTTCTTTGCAGTGCCTCAGTTTGCAGCCATTAAACCACCCCACAACAGGTAAGAAATAAGAAATTCTCAGGGCAGTTGAACACCAGATATTCTTCCCAGTGGCGGAGGAAAAGAAAAAAAAAAAAAAGATACAGTTCCTTTCTTTAATTCACGTACTTGGGAAGGATTCACATTTGACACCAAATAAGCAACCTGGTCCAGTGGAAGACGGATTTAGATTTAGATGATCTTCAAAGTTCCTTTCCAATCCAAAGTACTCCAGGATTCTATCTAAGGTTTTATGGTAATCAAGAGTAAATAATATAAAAACTTAATATTGTTTTCCAGTACAGACATTTTTACTTTAGTGTCTATCCTCTCCATCTTACTCATTTTGCAACCAAATTTTTTAGAGTTGAAAATACATATTTTTAACTGAAATATCATATTTTTTAATGAAATTAAGGAAAATTGTCTACTGGCATCCATGGAATAGCCATATTATTGTGTTGAAAAACTTTTTTTTTTTCATTTGACCTTGCCTTTTGAAGCAATTCACGGTTCTAATATGGTAATTGAATTGTTTGAAAACTTCTAAATCTCTAGTATTAGCACTCAAAAGTAAACTAAAAGTTCTCTAGCATTATTAGGTCTCAAAACATTAATTAACTGCTGAGCACCAAATAATTATGAAATTAAAGATTTAGCTAAGAGACGGAATTAATGTAATAACTGTACCGCAGTACTAAAAAATGTAAATAACCATGTGCAATGCTATTCATAAAATTACTGATTCGGCTTCTTCTGAACCCAGGGCTGTCTTCTGATACCAGCATTGCCCTTTTGAATAAGAATGTAGATCTAAGAGTGCTGAAATCTCCACAGTAGAACAACCTGTGGCACTAAGTTTAGGTCTTCTAGAAGTATCACCTGCTTTAAATATCTGAGTTACAAATAGCCTTTCATAGACATCCAGAAGTATAGAGGTTTTTTTTCAAGACTGAGATGAAAAATTGTGCTTCATCACCATGACAAAAAGTTTAGGAAGACTGTGTAACATCTAGTGGTTTGCCACAATACTGACAGAGCACTCTTTCTAGACTACTGTCTTTCACCCTGTGTTATAGCTATGAATCTGCATCACACTGCAATTCATGCAGGCTTAGCTGCTTGGACTCATGTTGAATTTCATCCAAGTTGAACTTCACCAACTTTTCAGCATTAATTCCCAGAGTATTGAAAATTCATCACTGCAAGCTGAAGAAGAAATGTCAAGAGGTACAATCAGTAGGAAGAGAGTTAATTTTAGTGTTGTAGCTGGAGCTACTCAGTAAGTTTTTCATCTCTCAATTAATTTATTTTAGAAACTTATTTGAATTTGAATAAATATTCTAGTACTTAGAACATTTAATGTTTTGAAGACACTATTGGAATGTTAATGCATTTTCTCAGCAACTGTTGTGATAGGCTCTGTTCTACAATATTTCCTCACACAGACAAAGGAACAAGTATAGGAAATGGTATTTTCATGTATGCTGAGTTGATCTAGCAATAGAAGGCCTGTCAAAAATTGGCGGCAGTTATGTTCCTTAGTCAGATAGCCCTGCTCAGACATCCCTCTGTGATTTTCTGTGGATCAGGTAAGAAGTGATGTTACTTCGGTCCCGACTACCTTCCAAATCTGAGTGTTGTCTATTGGAAGGGTAAATGTCATGGTGTAGTTGTTTGCAGGATTGAAGAAGAAGCTTTGAAATTTGATATATGTGCTCCATTTCATACAGTCATCTGGTTTTAGAAGGTCATGGTTAACTGTAGAAGGTTTAAGGTTAAGGTCAGAAAAGCACTCTGGAGGTATAGCTGGCTAGTGATTAACATTTTAGGTAATCTGCAGCTCTCTAGTCATGGGTATAGAAGTTATTCAAAAAGCCCAATAGCTTTGGGTTGTTACAGAAACACTACAGATGCCTTGTTTTTAGTTACTGTGTAGTGTTTTTTGAATTTTTTTCTCTCAGATTTTGTTTTCTTTTTTTGATTTCATTTTCAATTGTTTGCAGTTGAAAGCCCTCAGTGGAAATAAGCTATTGTCCATAAAATGCTACTTAGAAAAAGCCTTCCTTTGTTCACAAAATTGTAAAACTTGCATCATTTAAGTAGGTTATTATGTTTCATTCTTCACAGAATTGTAGAATTAACTAGGTTGGAAAAGACCTTTGAGATCATCAAGTCCAACCTATGACCTAACACCACCATGTCAGCTAGACCATGGCATTAAGTGCCACATCCAGTCTTTTCTTAAACGCCTCCAGGGGCAGACTCCACCACCTCCCTGGGCAGCACACTGCAATGCCTGATTACCTTTTCTGTGAAGATCTTCCTAATGTCCAACCTATAACTTCCCCAGCATAGCTTAAGACTGTGTCCTTGTTAATTTACTGTCTCAGGATTTGTACAAAACTTCTCTTTCCTGAAGAGCTAGATAGAAAGACTCATAATCCTTAGACAAGTTTTAATGTTTCTTAGATTTAACTGAAAATTAATAGATCTCTTCTCTATTTCATGCATTCTAATGGGAATTAAACAAACTTTCTCCTTCACTCTTGGTCTTGGAGCATTTGATCACCATTTAATCAGTGTACTTTAGCCCTTGAAGGGGTAATGCTGCCCATATCTGCTATTGAGGAAAATATTTGCAGGCCCCAGAAAGAGTAGTTTATGGCTTTCATCTCCCAGAGTCAGATTGTTACGAACAACCATCTTTGTAAAAATTAAACTATTGGGTATCCAAGGCGTTATCAGTCTTTAAAGTTGTAAAATATTTTAACTAAATTTATGGTGTTATTCTCTTTTCCTAGTAAAATCCACCATACAATTGATACTGGAAACTCCCAACATTACAAAGATGTCATTTGATTTTGCAGATAAAATGTGTAATTTCTTCTTTCTACCTGGCTACGTTTTGTAGAACAGGATGCAAGTGTTAATTCTGCTTAACTGCTTTAAGATGCCTGGGGGAAACAAAGAGATAGATATACATAGGAAAACAACAAAAAATATATTCACTTACATAGATTATTCTATCCAGTGAAATTGCAATTACTTCTGACAAGCATATTGTAACTTTGTCCGTAAAAACCCCCAATATTAAGCTGCAGAAAAGTACAAATTATAGACCTGCATTATTCAAATGAAATATGGGAATTAGTGTTACAGTATTTCTGTTAGTTATAATTGCATATGTTCTTTAATGTTTTAATGTGATTGATTACTAATAATAAAGTTGCTATTGGACAAGCACACAAATACTAATATGTAGTTTTAGCATTTATGTCCAATGGGGACTAAGTTCAGTAGTGCAGTATTATAGAATGACAGCAGTATTTGCAGATTGACAGCAACCCTGTGGAGAAGGTCCTGGGGGCACTGGTCAATGAAAATTTGGAAGTGACTCAGCAATGTGGGTTTGCAGCCCAGGAGAGAAATCGTATCTTGGGCTGCATTAAAAGTAGCAGGACCAGTAGCAGGTCAAGGGACATAGTTTTACTCCATTCTTTGCTTCTATTACTTTTAGCAACAATTATTAATATTAATGCGGTTGATATCATTAAAATTTGGAAAATATTTCATATAAGGTGTATAGTGATTGCACGCCCTTACACCTTAAGTATTTTGCTAATGAAATCATCTAGCAGATTAGTTTCTGCTATATAAATGCATTGCAGAAAATTAATTATTGAAATTATTCAAGTTATAGATGTGGTTTTCTTGATATTAACATCTAAAAGAAATTTTCATTAGGAGAAAGCATATGAGCTTGGAGAAGAACATTTTTTCATTGACTGCCTTATAAAGACCTTTCCCTCACTCCCGTTTCCTTCCTTCCTTCCTTCCTTCCTGACTTTGTTTGTGAGAGATCCCGAATCTAGGAATCTGGAATATAGTATCAAGTATAACAGTTATGTCTAATCCACATGATGTCAGAAGAAAACAGAAAGGTAGAGCATGAAATACAGTGTGTATTAAAAATAAAAGACAATTGCTACAAGTTCAATAGAAATGGAGAAATATAATCAGTCTGACTTTTTGAAAGATAATTTTACAAATGAGTATGGTTAATGTCCCACTATAGCTTTAATTTTTTTTATATCTTGCCCCCAAAATCACTATTCATAATAAAATGTGTTTTCAACTTTTTTTTTGTATATCAGGTTCTAACTCATTACAAATTACATTTTTAAGCCATGAAACTTCTCAGGAAAACATCTTCCCTGAATATAAGAAGCAAGAACTCATCCTAATGCAAGAATATCATGTTGTTTCAGATAACTGCATGCCCATTAATTGGCAAGACGTACTGTAATGTATTCTTTCTAAACTGTAAGCAAAACCCACATGTACACCCAAGGGACTAAAGAAATATGCATTTGTTTAAATGTCTTTTAGTGATTTCCTCAGAGATATCTAGTAAGAAAAAAGATAGGGTTTTCTGTATCTTTGTCTGAAGCAGTCTTTTGAAAATCACTGAAGCGTAGGTTGCGCTGCTGATATATATCCATAAATACATGTAATCTCTAAAAATAAGCATCTTATCTCTTGAAAATCACCTAACTTTATAATTAAATCATGTCAAAATATGAAAAGAATGTGTAGTACAAATGCTAAAGAGCCAGAGCAATTCATATTATAATGCATACTATCCTGTGCTATACTATAATTCTTGAAAACCCTGAAGATTAACTATTGGCTCAAATAGTTTCCTGCACCATAGTGAGCATCAGGGAATAATAAGACTTCTAAAGTTCTTGTGTTAGATTTGAATGTAGGGGGTCTTCTTCCTGACATATATTGTTAATGCTTTAGTAAAATGTTAAGTGAAAGGTTTAAGTTTTTAGTACACAATCTGAAACTTAGTTGCTTGGTGACCTCAAATAAATAAATCTTAGCTTAAAAATTCTCATCTGTAAAAGAAGTTTAAAGAGATCTGTTCTTTCATTTATAGCTATGAGGACAAATTTTTTCTTCATGATTTTTGAAAACGAGCCTAAATAGGTGGTACCCATTTGTGTTCAAACTCCTTTCAAATTAATAGTGACAAAAGGAGGAAGGGGAATAGTTCTAAGAGAATGTTACACAATTTAAATCTGTTAGGAATTCTTCAGTATCATTTTCATGTTGCCAGTTAAGGCCACATTCTCATCATGGCTGCCCATAGAAATGAGAAAAGTAAAAGCTGTGGTGATCATTATTTTAGAGTTAAATAAAAAAATACCAAAATACTAGTTCACCAAAACTTTAATAACCCTACTTTTGCACAAAATTCTGTAGACCATGATAGGGAAGATGTCAAACACAGGCAACTTCTCTATTAAATCTTTTAATCTTGCATGTAGAAATTTTGTTTTGTATTTAATACATATAAGCATTATGCTAAGTAATATAATCTCATTAATTATTCACCTTATTTTGCCTCCTTTCTGGTTACATAACTAAGGTTTAGGTTCAACCACTTTATATGCTGTGAGGGATTGAAAGGATTGGTGGCTGAAAACACTTAGTGTGTGTATGGTACGAGGCAGAGCCTTGCTCTGCTGAGGTGATGCCCTGCCCCACACTCCCCACCCCTCTGGGCCTGTGTCCCAGCCTGCAGTGGCCACCAGTTCCTGGCACAACTGGGAAATGCTCCACACCTGCCTCTGGAGCCCCTAACCCACCTCCTGAGAGCCCAAATGACCAGAAGTCACCCTTGAGGGGAGGGCCCAGGAAGGCCAATGTGTATTTAAATCTGGACACAAGGAAAACACATCTTGGCCCTACATCCTCTTGGAATTTGTGTCATCTGAACACCATTGCACCAGGAGCTGTAGCTATAGCTGTTCTTTTCCATATCTGTTTCTCTGTTGTCTTCAAATTCCGTCGTCTTGGAATTTTTGAGTAACTGAAAATTGGACAGGTTTAAAGACTGCTTAGTTGAATGGGCTAAGTTAATGCCGTGGGAAGTGTTTTACGTAGATTAAATGCTGCTCTAAAACTTTTTCCAAGGTTCTTTAATTTCCTAAAGTTTTCAGTAAAGTATTTTGTTGTTGTTGTTGCTTTGACCTTTTGGGATTATCTTGTAAGTATGTCTCATGTGTGTCTAACTGAGAGTACATGAACAGCGGGAAGCCTTTTTAAAAGAGCTGAGGAACAAGTTTTGGGGCCATATATATGCACTTTCAGGCTTTTTCAAATTCAGGAGGAACGATCTTAAACCTTTTTTTATCGAGCACATAAACCTTACATTGTACATAGTCCAGGATATTTATATTCTGTTCTGATATTCCCTCAGATTATTAGGATTTTTAAGAGTAATACTTCACTTTATGTTTGATTTCTTAGTAAAGCTTATGTTAAAAATCAAGATAGAAATATTTTGTTTTGCAGACAGCTCTTTCATGTATCTTCCTTTTGCTTAAATAAGAATAATTGATTTATGAGAAAAATCACAAAATTAGGATAAAAATACAGAAACAACACATTAAAATACTTCAGAATTTTCCATTCCATTACTTTTTTTTGTTATGTTTTGGAATCATACATAGTTTTGGAAAACTGCTGTTAAAACTCCACTGGATTTCCCAGCTTATACATGCTTATTGTGCTTTTGTTTTGTAGAGATGCAAATAACATTATTAAAAACAAAAGAAAACAGAAACAATATTCATCCCAAGGTATTCGAATCATTCTACAATTCTTATTTTTTTTACTTTCCCATCATTAGTATTGCTTGGCATATTAGTGCAAGCATTGCTGAGTACATTAGTTTGGTTATCCATTCTAAAGGTATTTTGTTCATTGAAAAATTGTTCCCTGAATTGAAACAGAAATTAATTGAATCACAAATCATCTGAAAGTTAGGCAATTTGACTTCTGAAAGGTTAGGTTTGACAGTAAGGTATGTCTTTTCTGCAGTAGAGGCAGCTATGGAACTAAAATTGAAAACCTGCTGGTAAGCTAATTTTGATACTGCATAATTAATTAATTAATTTCTACATTTTAAAAAGCCCTAAACTTTTCTAGGGCTTCTTCTTTTATTATCAGCTGGAAAGTTCTTTAGAGGAAATTTTTTTCTCTTGTAACACAACAGGAGTAATGGTAATCAATACAGTAATACCATAACTGAACTTGACCTCCTGTTTCCATGCGGTTGCAGGGACTTTTATTTATCATTATATAGATATGAAGCCTTGTTTTCAAATGAAACAATTTAATATCCCAATTCAAAATTGTCTGTTTACTTTTGAGTCTTATTTCTCAGCATGTTAAGTGAGCTGTAGTGAAATGAAATATAAAGCACAGTTTGGGCAAAAGCTAGTTTTTTTCTGTAATATTTATCTATTGACATTTGCTGTCTTTCCCCATCTCTTTCCCTTCACAAAATGTTTAAGTGCTTCTAAGTATAAGGATGCTCAAGATATGTTAATTTCATAGTATGTAACTCAGAAATGTCAGAAAAAGAAAGCCACTGAATAAGTTTCATGTTCAATATTTGTTAAAAAGACTGAGTTTGCACTTGTCCCATTTAGGAGCACTGAAGCATAAAAAGGTAGACAGAAAGATGCAGGGAACAGATTTAAAGCTCCTAGTAAACATAAGCATGCTTATGAAATACACCTTATTAATGAATTAAGGTAAAGAGACTTGGAAGAATTTACAGTTTTCCATGGCTCTTTCATAAAGCTTTCCATTCCTGAAGCTGTTACTGAAAAACTTGATACAACACTGTATGGAAGATGATAATCTTTTTGTTATTGAATGTACTATCTGATATAAATATTTACTTAAAATGCCAGTAGACTGAAACTGGCAATTTCTTCCTTATCCTCCAGAAACATCACATGACATTTTAATTAGGGAGTTACACAGATGGATGTGGGGAAAAAATTATATTTGATACTACTAAGATTAATTTAACACTATATAATTACCCTCCACATCAAACAAGAATGGGCTATTAATTTTGATAAGAAGACATTTATAATAGAATTCCTTCCCAGGAAAATAAAACACCATGAAAATGCTCAAGTGAGCTATAAAAACTACAAAGATATTAATGTAAAACTGTAATTAAATTAAAATGATCATAAACCTTTTACAAAATACAAGTATCTTTATCATCGTACAAATAATTAAAATAGCTATGAAAACTGTTTTGACAACCAAGTGTATGTGAACTTACATACCTTAAAACAAGGGTTCAGGGCATGTAAAGGAGACAGAGGTAATGTAGATGCACAAGATCATCTCTGTTGGTATAGATTTTACTTCTCTTCACTGACTGGGTAGTAATTATATAAATGCTTGATTTATGAAGGCAAGACTGATCACCCATGTTAACAGAATGAAATTTACATGAAACAAATGCATGTCATTAGGAGATCCGAGTACCTTTCTAGGTTAAGGTATATAACATAAAATCATAAAAAGTTCCACCTGAGAACATACTGTTGTATAAGCCCCTCATAAACCAAATTAAAAATGAAACCCTATGTCCCAACTCAAAACCAACCCACATGCAAAAAAAGAAAGGAACAAAAACCACCATCACCTCACAAAACAAACAAAAAAATTCAGAAAAAAAAATTAAATGTTTCACCTCTATGCTATGCAGACAAGGGTCAGTAATGACCCATTTATCTTAGCTCAAGTACTTTCATCAAATGTTGTTGAACACAATGAAATTGTGGACATAACTGGGGACAATAGTGAAAACACTACAATGAAATAGTTGTCTATATCACTAGCCCTCCAAAACATGCATTATTTATCCTACCAACTTGTAGAGTTTAATATGTGCCTTAGTGGCTCATTACATCATAATAGGAATGCTTATAAGAGTTAAGAAAACTTACCTCCAGGAGATATTAATACTTTTCCTCCATGTATTTTGTACATGAAATTTAATTTTTGCTCCTTGATGCTTCACGATAGGTAAAGCTCTGAATTTGTAAGCTGAAGTGCAAAGTGTGAATTGATTTTCCTCTTTTCTTTTGAAGGAGAATTTCAAAATGGTGCTGTGTAAACACTGTCTCAATAGAGAGAGTTCTTGACAAGAGTGAATCTTTCATTTTACAGGCTCTTGTAGGTAAGAGTATGATACTCAATACATTGCCAGCTTGTAAAATTGTGCAGTATGACTCACAACTATGTTGCACCTAGCAATTTCTTGGTGCTTTGGATGAGAAACAGAAGAAATGAAAAACAATTTTTTGAAAATTAGCTGAAACTGATTTATGCATGAAAAGTGAGTCAAAATATAGAAAATTTACAAGACACTTGTATCTATTTTTTAAGGAATTCAATGACTAAAAAGATAATTTAGGGAATATGTGAAATTGTTTATACCATGAGTTAATTTTTCAAGCTGGAGTCAGAAAGTCACTTTCAGTCTTTTCAGTCATCCAAAAGCTCAGTTACAAGCAGATTTGGGATTGCCTATGGCAGTATTTTTTGCTTGCCTTGCTTTGAATTGAGTGTGGTGTTGCACAGAGTGAAAAATTCCTAAGAGTTCTGCCCTCACTAGGTCCCCCTATGTGAAATTATCTTATTCGGACTACATTGTTCCACCAAATTAATGTCACGTTATACTAGAGAAGTTGCAGATGACAGAACTTCCAGTGGTTTCAGATCTGGATTCTTTCAATATCCAGATATGCCTAATGTGAAGGAAAACCTAGCTGAGAAAACAAGCAAACAATATTTAGGAATGCCCAAGCTAAATTTCCTATCAATTTTATGAAGAAGCTCCAAATATCCTTTTGTTGGGAGAATCTACGGCATTTAAGCAATCCAAGCATCTGGAAGGCACTTTCATTTTTCAAATAAACCTGTAAACCAATATTTATTTACATGAGAGGCAGCAATGCACTTCCTAGCTTTCTGAGCATTATTAAGTGGTTTCTATTATTGCAGCAAAGGGATGCCTACAGAATAACTTCTAATATTTCTCCTTATCACATATGAAGAATCCCAAAGGTGAACACTTATGAATGCAAGCATTTAATTCCTATTCAAGGTGCCCATCCAAAGATGCACTGAGGAGGAAATATTTCTCTTCAGAAAACCTTTGAAATCTTTCTCTTTGGGATTATGAGTTCACAGGACAGCCAAAATCTTACTTCAAACACAATGGTAGGGAAATAAAATAATGCCTTCTATTCATATTGATTTGGTCAACATGCAGTGAATTTCATGCAGAATTTATCATCCAGTTGACATATCAGAGCAAGGAAGGGAAGAGTTACAGACATAAAGTGTTCTCCCTTTTTATTTGTACATATGGCTTTAAACATCAAGTGTGTCCAGGAACATGTGTCAGTGTATGCACTGTTTGAGGCATTTTGGTATCAATGGCATTTTCCACCTCAAGTGTCTGAGGTGGTATCTGAGTTTTGGTCAGTTTTACTGAATTAATGGATTTATCTTGGTCAAATGAAGTGGCTAGAAATTATCAAAATCAAATTCCCTGCTCTTGAATGAGTGACTAACTGGAACAGCAGGCTGTGGAGATGTTGCCCGTATTTAATCACCAGAATAACATTAAGAAGGCCTGATAACTTGTTTAAATCAAAATAAGAAAATATAGGCCAAGAATTTCATATTTTCACAGTGCATCTCAATTTTTTATAATAACTGCAATTCTTTGAAAATTAATGCAATACAGTCAGAGACTGGATCAGATCACATATGAAAAATTACAGTACAAACATGTCTGTGACCATTTGTATGCAGCAGTTAGTATTAAATATTTTGTTATGAAACCATTAGTCATAATCCACTGAGCTCGTAAAAAGTCAATCACAGAACACTGTTGAAGGAATTTGATTGTCAATAAAGATAAAATTGCAGCTAGAATTTTCAGGTATTTGAAAGCAATTCACATAATTGTTCCATAAATAATGTATTTTTTCTCTGTGGGTAATAATATATATTTATTTGATTGTATATATATTATACATTTGAGATAACAGAGAATTCTTAAAAACAACAAGAAACCCCAAACAACCCAGCAACACCCAATATCACAATACTTCCTAAAGGAAATTTAGTTCGATTGATCATGTTCCTGTTATATTTAACAAATATCCTGGTTTATTCACTTGAAAGTCCTACATTTTTTCTTCATTAAACCCCTCCCCACAATGAATGAACCAATCAAAGGAACCACCCCCATAAAACCCTAGATAAAACAGCTTCTGAAAACAAAAAAAAGCATAAATGTGGATTTTAAATCCTGCACATTAGTCTTCAGAACAGATTGCCTCTGAACTGTGTACTATACTCTTTTTTATATAGTTCTCAAAATGACTGGATTTTTGTAAAAAATTATCAATTATCTCAGCAATTTTAAGATGAATTCTGCAGAATGTTGATTTCTGGCCAAATTTATATGCTGATGCAAAAGTGAGGATGAATCTTATATCTCTAGTTTTAATCTGTGTGTTTGTCCATATATATGTAAAGTTTGAATCAAATATCCCCATAATCTGAAAAATTAACATGCCACTTAGGCCCACAACCTTAGCATTCTCAAATATATTCCTATTCCAGCTGGATGAGAAATACTTGGATGAGCTTTCCAACTTCTGACTGACAGCAGAATTTAAAGATATACAGGAGTTTTGTTGTGATGAAAATAATAAAACATTCTTCTCTTCATCAAAAATGAGTAATTTTCAACATTTCAGTCCTTTTCATTTCTGCTTCAGCTGGGGCTCAGATACTTGCAGAAGACTTTCAAAGTAACTCAAAATCTATTTCAAGTAAAAAAAGCCCCAAAAGTTACAGATTTCCCAAATGAGGATGGATGAAATCCCCTTGATTTGATGTGAACAATTGTTTGTAATTTGAAAGAATTTGTTTAGCCATGTAATTAATGGTAATTCAAATTGACTATAAATTAGAAGATTGAAATGAATTAACAACCTGAACTTTATTTGCCTTTTTCCTTTTCGTTTCCATTTCCTCAAGTCTTTTTCCTCCTCTTTTTTTCTTTTTTTTTTTAAAGTAAGTTGTAAAAGCTTATCTCCAAAAGGATTAGATTTCTTGTACTGAATCTTTTATGTGACAAAATATTGCAGTTGTAGAATCATCTCTCTCTCATTAGCTAATGTAAAATTCTGTGGAACAGAACCATACAGTATGAGTGAAATTTTGATTTCTAATAGAAATATCATGGTGTAGATTGGACTTCTGATATGAGATGTAAAAATATAACTGTACATCCCTGGTAGCAAAGAATTAAACAATACAGGGTAATAATTAAGAAGTTTCTTACTTTATTTCATACCAAATAAATCACTGTGTTAATCTCAAGTATATCAATATACATGTACTCACTTCATATCCATCCAAAGCATCCATCTAAACCTTCTTCAAGAACATTGCAAAGAAAATACATTTTGAGAATTTTTTTTTTAAATTCCACATTTTGTCTATTTTGGCTCTAGCAAGAAAAGGTAAGAAGATTGATTGTTAAATATTTGTCACTTGTTTGATGCAAACAGGTGACAAATTAGGAGCTAAAAACATGGTTTACAATTGAAATGCTTAAAGGCACCTTAGTTCAATCATCATGGTTCTAGTCAGTGCTGCTCCAACATGGGATATATTTCAGTAAATTGGATTGCTATGTATGGCAGGCTCCTATAACCATGACAGAAGGTACAGTAATGAGCTAATTTCAACAGCTTGTTATGTAATGAATTAGTAATCCATTATTTATAAAACTTATAATTAAGTCACTTCTAAAAAAAGGATAGATAATCATTAATTTTCATCAAGTAATTTGCTATTGCCTAGCTTAGGATGAAAATATATTTGAGATAAAAGAAAAAAAATGTTCTCACCTTCCATCATTAAAACAACCTTTCATATGACAAAGACGTAACAGTCCATATTCTGACAGTGGGTAGCTCATGGCATGAGAACATCCAGGCATTTCATTTTGGCAACATTTGTGGAAAACTGTTCGCTTAGCACTGAAACGACCAAGCCAATGCAGAAATTCTACACAGAGAAACTTAGATACTTCCACACCCAGCTACGTGCTTATAGATATGCTACTTTTTGTAGGAATCTATTAAAATAAGAAAGAAAATTCCTTAATCCTTTTAAATTATGTGGAAAACATAGGGAATTATATAAATAGCTCATTTAGAAAGTTAAAAATTATTGCTGTTTAGATTAATTGTTATCTTTCTTGGTAGATAGGTATAAGCTTACATATTTTTACACAAAACGATAAGTACAGACCTGATCTCTTGCCTCTCTCTGTACATACATTCCAGTGAGCTGGGCTGTGATTTTTTCAGCACCTTTCAAAAGATGGCATTGATAGATGAACAGAAAAATTGGCATTTTGAGTTGACCTCATTTCTATGAATTAAGTCTGCTTTAAGAACAGGTGGATGACTGTCCAAATTAGTCACTGTCAAAATAAAAAAAGCTCGGAGAGTTTTCACTTTAAGCACTAAGGTGCACATAAATTATCTCTTTTAAAGCTAAGGAATTTCAAAATTAATATTTGTAGTTTTTAAAACTCTCAGAAAACAGTATAGGATGTCTGTAAGCTGTGAATACTTATACGCTTTTATTTATTTTTCAAAGGAGATTTTATTTCTCTTTTATTCCTTTTTATCTTCCTTTTTCTTTTGCTTTAAAGAAAATACCAAAAAGTTTGCAAATAGATAGAGACCTGACTAAATAGACCCTTCTGAGAAAACATGCAAGAATTCTTTAAAGCGATAGAAAATCTGGAACTTTTCTTGAGGCACAAAATACAAGCTTTTAATATGATAGAGAGCCAAATTGCATGTTGATTATAAATCATTATTTTCCATGGAAACATTTACAAATGAATTCAAGATTTTTAAATTTAGACATACAGAAGACCAAACACTGAATCATCCACGTCTGACATGATTTACTTTAGAAGGCAAATATGGCAATATTTTCCTGTCCAACCTAATGAGTAATAAAATAGTTCTAGAAAACTAAAAATGGCTAAATGAAGACATAGACTATTACAAATTTTAGAATCTAAAAAGTGAGAAATCTAGGTTGATATATATATCCAGACATGAAAGCCAACATTGTGGTACTTCTGATATTGCTAACTTGGTCTTTTACTACCTCAGTCTTAAATAGTATCATGGATATGATCAACAAGATGCTGCTGGCCTTGCAAAACTGTTCCTGCCAATGGATCAATACTCCCCTTCTCTGTCTGGGGACACTGTGTGTCTCTCACATAACATTCATTGTTAGTGAAATCCAGCCACCTCACAGTACTGTATTCTGCTTCCTCCTGGTTGTTCTTGCATGTTTTAGTCTGAGGTGACTCAGATGATCAGCTTAAGAACACATCTGACTCCTCTTCAAATTTAGACGAGGTGAATCAAAACTGCAGTTGTAAGCCCTGAGAAGATCCTGTCTGTTTCCTTTTCATGTTCTCTGATGTGCTGTGTAGCCTGCTCATTTACCTTCTGTAACTCCAGCCACTCAGCTCTTCACAGAGATCTTGTAGGATGAAAAGCCATCTCTCCTGGCATTAAAGAGAGGCCCCAGGCACATCCTGAAGCCTGGAACTTAGAGTACTGCATCCACCATCTGGGTTGAAGCATCTGGTCTCACAGGGAGAGTTCTTCCAACACCTGATGGTTATTTGTTGATTCCAGCAGTTTTTCCTGTGGTACTCAGTGGTTTCTCATGATCTGTTCAGTTAGCTAAACCTTATCCCAACCATTGGTCATCTGCCTTTTTACTTTAATATTATTACACTGAAAGTATATCAGATTCATAGTCCTTTCAGTAAAACATTAATTAATGGCGTCAGCAATTTAAATTCAGATGCTATTTCTTCCAGCAAAACTGTTCATATGGTAATAATGTGAATGTACCCTCATGGGCCCTCTTATGGGCTTTTCTTTCATTGCAATTTAATTTAAACTCAGCTTTTAATTTACATTCAATATCTTTCTTATTATTTAAATCATCAGCCTGTATACATACAATAAAAATAATAAAATCTATTTAAAACCTAGAATAATCTGAGAGGCCAGTTTCTGAAGAATTGTATTCAGGGGAGCTGAGGTCAATGATAAAAAATATCAACTTTGTAGCCTCTTAACTGTCATACGTAATTTAGTGAAGTTTTGTTTAATCAGAGAGACTGGAACACATAATTGGAAAACATAAAGGTAATTTTATTTAGAAAGGAATTACTTTTCTTGGTCTTTAAATTGTAATTGATATTGTTTTTAGCCAATAAACATGATAAATAACTATATTGCACTCATGGACAATGACATTGCATATATATAATATACATGTGTGTATCATATTTATAAATCAATAAGAATGCTTCACTCTGACTGTTCCTGCTAACTGAATGCTGGTGGCTGACATTGGATGAAGCAAAAGCATAAGAACAAAGGAATTTTATTAATGATCAAAAAATTGTCATGACACAGTAAAAAATTAATGCCTTTGTGAAGAGACAATTGTATTACAGCACAGAGCTTAACAGCCTTAAATCTAGTATTGTTGCTGAATTCATCTTGGATACAGTAAATCAATTCAATATCCTGCTTTCATTATATTGCATTTTACTGTTGGTTGGCATATATTTGTTACAAACCCTTCACATGAAAGTCATTGTTAGTTTTGACTTAGGGTTGCTAAACTAAATGTGACTCAGTGACAGACTACCACAAATAGTGTAAAACCAGAGCTATTATTTATTTGGTGTTTTTCATTTGCACAGTCACATCTATCTATCTTTTGTCCTAAACTACTTAGATAGTTTCACTTCTGTTCTGAAGGAAAAGAAATATTCACCTGGAGTCTTTGGCTTTTGCTACACAGCTTAGTATCAAATTTTATATCATCAGGCCTCACTATCCTGAATAGATTACAGAAACTTAGTTGGTAAGTACATCAGTTTTACTAGCAGAGATGGCTCCAGATGTGCTTCCTATTAAGAAAGGGAGAGAACAGTAGAAGTAGCATGGCTGTGCTATTTATCCACACTTTAAATCTTTCATGCAGACTTGGACCTGTTACCAAGTTTACCTGGATAGTTTCTTTTTGTTTTGTACTAATGTTTTGGTGTAAAGGGAATACCACGTCTTCCCATTTCCCCAGACAGAAAATTGCTGTTCCATGAATTACAAAGCTTCTAAAAATATAGTTTTGCTATTTCTACTGTTCTCTAAGGCAAAGATGTCACAGTAGATGTGGGTAAGGGCTTGAAAAGGAGACGTGCTGAGAAATACAAATTCATGAAAAGCACTGATGATGTGGAAAAATTTGACTGTTTTAACATGTTATTAGTATCTCTTGAATAGGCCTTGTAGATCAAAATATTACTCCTACACTCCTACTCTTGTATTACTGCATGGTCTGCAAATGGATTCGATTGGTATCTATTAGTGTGGTGGGTTTACCTTGGCTGGTACCCAAGCCATTCTATCACACCCCTCCTCAGCTGGACAGAGGAGATAGAAGGGTCAAGGAAAGGACAGGGAGAGGTGTCTCAGCAATTACCACCACAGGCAAAACCAACTCTACTTGGGGAAATTAGATTAAGTTATTACTAATAAAAACCAGAGTAGGACAATGAGCAAATAAAGTCCAAGTCTTAAAGCACATGTCCCTTCTGCCCTTATTCCTGCTCTCAACTTCAGTTCTGAATTTTCTTCCTCCTCTCACCGGTGGCTCAAGGGGATGAGGAACAGGGGCTGTGGTCAGTTCATTGCATGCTGTCTCTGCTGCTCCTTCCTCCTCAGGGAGAGAAGTCCTCAAATTCTTCCCCTGTTCCACTTTCGCTCATACCTTTGACAGAGGATCTGAATCACTCATTCACAATGTGCTACCCATACTTATCCTGAGGACAACGGTGTGTGAATAGAGAACTGGACAGTTTATATTTTCTTTTCTTTCTGTGTTTAATGGAAGCTATTACATTTGTATTCGGCTTGCAATATATGACTGAGACCTTTGAACTTTTTATGCAATAAATATTTTTTATGGACTCTAAAATCAGTTAAATAAGTACATATGATGTGGAAGCTCATTTGTCCTGCAAATGAAGTACAAGCAAGCGTAGCTTAAATCTGTAGAGTATTCCCAATAGGATGATATGCCCAAGGCATCATACACATTGAGGGATGATTGATTTTCTTCTGCTTCATTTTTTCCAATGAAAAAACAGTCAATATCATAAAAATGAAAGATAAATGGATAAAATAAATAAACCAGGAATGAGAAAAGCTGGAAATATTAAAAGTCAGATCAATGTTTAAGCTGATAGTGTTTATGGAACCTTTTTCAATAGTATTTATGATCATAAAGGGGTCTTAGTGTTGGATGTTTTTCCATATCAGTAAAATGCCTATATTATTTATATAGTAATTCTACAGACAAATCAACATCCATTCATTCCTGCAATGTATGATTCCCAAACATCAAATGAATCTGTACACAACTTATGAAGATGGGTAACCTGTCATGTCAATACCATTTTATTTAGCAACATATACCAATAAGGAAAACTGCATTGTATCTGATCTATTTTCCCCATTTAAATACACTTGGACATTTGAGACAATATTAGAAGAAAATTGTCATGCTTAGTTTCATGAGACTATATAAGTGAAATCAGATGTCAGCACAAAAGCTCATAAGTTAACAGCATCAAGTTCTAATAAAACGTAGGAAGATCAGATACTGATATTTATCATATCTGGTCTTGTTCTCTAGAGATTTTCATAATATCATTAAGGAAGGAGGAAAAACTGACAGTTAATTTCCAAACCTGGTTTAGTGCTTGGATTTCAAAACAAAAGATCCACGTATTTAATTAAGTGATTGAAAATATTTTGAAATTAAAAATTGATTCTTGTACATCCTAAGACATGTGTATATATATCTATATTTATACATAGCAAAAGAAGGATTTTTATTAGAAAAGCCACGTCACACTGTTCCCTATATTAGTATATGTTCTTTGGCAAAGCAGTAACGTATTAATGTATGATAAATTTTTATTATGAGAGCATTTCTATCTACAGTGGCCCTGTAAAACTGTATTTTTTAAAATTTTTTAATATTGTCCTTCCCATAGGATGGATGTACAGAGCTTACACTTTTTTTCAGGACCTGTAATGGATTGCCCTGAACTGAGAGAAATAGACTTGCCATACTTTACAGCAACAGGATAATAAATCAACAAGACCCTCCAGCTTTAACATATAATGACAGGAAACTAAAAATAATCTAGAATGCAGAAGGCTGATCTCCCAGTTGCCCAGGTAATGAAACAATAATTTTGTTTAATGTTACTTTTTTTCTGTCTGGCGGGCTCATGGAAACTGCTGAGTGGCAGTATAAGGGAGGAAGCTTCAGAGGCCTGTGCTAAAGTAGATTGGTTGTCTAATAAAGTTTCAACTGATGATATTTTAGTTTGCAACTAAAATTGATCTGTAAGTGGCAAGTAGTAAGTGGTGCTCTTCTAGTCTATGCAGCCACTTTGGTTTCTACCTTGGAGAGACTTTAATTATCCTAAGGTGAATAGGCGACAGGAGGATTTTTCTATACCTCTCAGTCATGGACAGTATTTAGAGAATTCTATAACATCTGAAGATGTAGAAAAGTTCACATAAAGTTTGAAGGGTGTGTTGAATTTCATCATCTTTCATCTCATATTTTCAAAAATTTCCTCTGATTCTCTTCACAATACCTTGAAATTTGCTTTTACTACTACATTCCATTTTTTCCCTCAGACCTTTGTACATAAGGATCCATCCTTCCATCTTCATCAGTATTTTAATAGGTATCTGCTGGGGAAAAATAACCTAGATGGATTTTAATGATTTTTTTTTTGTATTTGTATATATCTTGGGATTTTCCTTTAAAATGCAGGGAAGAAATTCTTCAATAATATCCCCAACAACAAAATGAAGAGCAATAAACCAATATTAATAAAATTATACATATTGCTAAATTATAAGTTCATTTTTTTCAAATAAAAATGTGAAACTGTAACTGTATAAATAACCTCTTTGAATTCAGTACAGAAATGACATGTCCCAAAGAAGTGTTTCAAACCTTAATGGACAGGTGTGGTAATTACACTAAATTTAACAGATTTGTCAACTGAAGTTTTGGTTATTTTATAAATAATCATATTAATTATAAAATCCACTGAAAGTATTCCTCATTTAAGTCAACACATGTTGGACAAATGCCAGGACTAATAACAAAATAACCCCAACCTGTCATCTATCCTATTGCATTAGACTTAAATGCGTTAATTCACTGAAAAGTTGTAAAGGATGATCAATAATTCATTGAAAGGTAAAATTTATTTGGGAAAGTATATAAGACAACAAAGTACCCAGAGAATATGAACTTTTTTTTTGAACTTATATTCATGTACCAATTTTCTGCTTATTTATTTGCAATGTTTTCCAAATCTTAAATACTGTTTGTAGGTGCAAAATTACAAAATGAAATTGTTTGTTAAGAATAAGGAGAGACAACAGCCAGAAACAAAACAGGATACATCACATTTCAGAACAGAAACAGAACATCATATAAGCAGAACAAAATCTGCATCCAAAAATTGAAATTAATAGCAGATTTACATTACTGCAATTATTTCAATCTTATTTTCTAATTATATTTTCCTGTACAACTATTCACTAGAAGAGTTAAATAACAGAAGTTACTGAAACAAAGTTATCAAAAGTTTCTTTATGGTCCTTAAAACTAAGAAAGAATTTAAAAGAGAAAATATGTCATGGTGATAGTGATTCTGCCTTTCACAGTTGATACTGTGCAGAGAGAAATTAGAGGTCCTTTCTTTCCATGAGGAAGAAACTTGTTCTTTATTTTTGGTTTATTGTAAATATTGCATTCATACATGAAAGCAGATTAACTTCCATAGTGTAATGTGTAATGATTAATTCTGGAGATGTTGAGAATACAGGAGGAAAAGTAGGTATTGAAAGTGTAGGAAGGTTATTTGTCATCCTAATGTGGAGTGAGTTGTGGAATACAGAGAATACAGAAAAAGAATCTAATTGGCTCTTAGATGAAGGTTGGTGCAACTTGCTGATGCCTTAAAGGATAATTTTTCCTGTAAAGAACAATGAGGAATTTTGGATAACACTCTTCTACCCACTTAGTCATTTTAGACAAGTATTGAATAATGACAAATTTATGTGATAACTATAGACCAAAAATAGAATAAGTATAGGGTGATTGAGTATTCTGTTGATTTTAAATTTGTAAACTTGACAATAAGATCCCTCAGGAAAATAGCCACAAGTTCGTGAAATTGGTTTAAATGTTATCTTTCCATCACTATTGAGTTTGAAAGGGAAAATAAACCCTTCTGGGCTAAGCAGATATACATTATCAGTATATCAGTAAATATATATGATTTTTAGTACAAAATTACAAGGAAGAAAAGAAGGGGAGAAAAGTATGTGTCTTTCACAGTAGGAAGATCATTCGACCTCTGAATTTTTCAAAAAGAAGTTAAAGGGAGGAGAAAAGTGTAGAATATACCAAGAGGAAACCTTCCAGAGCAATATGTGTACAAGTACCTTCTCTTGGACTGCTCAGTCTTTTCCAAGGAACAGGTTCAACCTTTCTGCACCCAGTGAGATTATTCTGCCTCCAATACTAGATCCTGAAAAGCTTTTACTCAAGAGCTCAGTGGATTTTGGTTTTTTTAGATAGTGTTCATCTATATTGTATCCTGTACTCCTGGCTGTTTTACTGATCTTTGAATTTATGTTTTTTGATTGAAAGTATGATCTGAAATCAGTTCAATTAGTAATATTCATTTAATGATGCTTGTTTTTGAAATCTTGGATCCTGTCTTAATTTTAGTCTGTTTGACTCATAGGAAGTAGGTGCAAGGTTTCTGAGTTTGGTCTTGTTTTAGTTTATGGTGTCTATGAAATGTTAACACCTCTCATAATAAATAAATATGAGCACCTGTAACTCCATTGGAAGATGGAGTATGGACTTCTGCAAGTGATAAAAGAAATGCCAGAAATCTTAATTTTTCGGAAAAATGATATTTTTACATTAGAACATGGGAATAGCATAATCAAAACACTTGTGAGGATGTAAGTTTTGTTATTATTTGATAATTTCAGAATATTTTAAAACTGTAAATGTAAATGAAATTATGACAAATTTCATTGGTTCTGTACTTTCAAGGTTATTGCAATTGATATATCTTCAAATATTTAAGTTCAGGACATGTTCAAGTGCAGAAGAAAATATTTACATTGTTTTAAACAAAAAATTACTAGATGCCCACAGACTATGATATGGAGGAAAAAAAGGTAAATATGATGGAATCTTATTGAAAAATAACAGAAATGTCTAAGTAAAATACAATAATAATAATTTTAAAAAACCCTCAAGATTTTTCACATACTTCTATTTTTTATTTTTTGAATGCTTGAGGTTTTCAATATTTGCCTTTATCATTTTCCTAGTAACATATTTTTGACATTCAAGACATTCCTTGAAAAACAAAATGTTTTAAAGGAAACTTGAGAAACAAATGAACTGATGAACTGCAAAAAGTTCCTTACAATCCTGTAATGGAAATTCCTTTTTCCAATAATCCTCCCTTCCAAGGAGGATTCCTCCTTTCCTTTTCCAGTTTCCAGTGTATACATCATTTAGTTTGTAGTCTTCTATTTTTTTTTTCTGCCCTGTCTTTCTCACAAAGATATTTTAGACCTCATTCTTTTAACTACATCTGACAAATACAAACTGGCAAGGGTACAACATTGCACTAGTCATTTTAGTTAGATTCCAGGCTGCATTTCTTCAGATCTGCTGTCACCTATCTCTCCAACCTTTCCAGAAAGAGCTGTTTATGCTGAAAGGAAAAAAAAGAAACAGATAAAAAAGACAAGAATAGAAAGCAAGCATAACTAGTATTGTAATAAAATGTTGACAGTTTGTTTCTATAAATATTATATACCTTACAGTTAAATTTTTAAAGAAATTTAATGTCAAAATCAGGAACATCGTAACAAAGAAATACCTTACTGCAAGAAGAAGCAAGCAATATATAGTAAATCTTGTAGCTTCTTTTCATCTGTCTAGCAGTCTCTTTTATAATGAATCTCTTTTCCATTTTCATTCATTACAGCTCCATTTGTGAAGGTCTGCTCATGTGTTTAATTGGTTTGAGTAATCCATGAAACATCTACGGTGTCAGTTAGTCACTGATTTTCTTTTAGGTGCTGGACTTTTATTTCCCTCATTGTATGACAATGATTTTGTGCCGTGTTTAATCCAACAATCCAGACTGACTCAGTACTTCAGTGAATACCACAACTGATACATTTTGGAACTATTTTACCTCTAAACTTCATTGTATGGAACTGATATGATCATAAAATTAAAGCATAAAAAGCAAGAAAAATACTGCTTTTAGTAATTTTTCTAAGACAACTTTTTTGTGAAATGTGATCTTTAAGAAGCTGGTTATAGTTCCTCACAGATGTCTTTTTAGGTTTTCAAGAAACCAGCTATGAAATTATACATGTATTGGTATTAAAAAAGGAAACAGATAATATTTAGCTGAAATGTGGTAATGTCTGAGAGGTTAACGTCATAGGTCATAATCTAATTATGAGCAGGCTCTATTAAACCTTTTTTTGAGAGATTTACTGGTAATAAACTATCATTGAGTAAAACCATATTGTTCAGCATTTACACGAGCTGCATTAGTAATCATTTGATTATATATCCTTTTAGAGTTTGCTACAATGCTCCAGTTCTCTCTTTAGCCTTCAGACTTACAGACGTTCTTTCTTGCTAAATCTTCCCTGTCGGTCCAGTCAACTCCATGTATGGCAGAAATGCTATGTCTTATCCAATAATTTTATTGCTGATGCTTCCTCTCTATCCCTGCTTGTGGGAGGCAGCTGATAATGTTCTTATTCTTTAAATTATATTCCATTGCATTTTGCATCCTATTTTCTCATTTAAAGCAACACCTACGTTCTTATCCTCATTTCAGAGAATACATACACTGCTCCAAACCTTAAAATGGAGCTTGTCATTTTAAAAAAGCTCTTCTGAATACCCAAATTTTAGGAAAAAAAATCAATTTATCTTATTCCTCTTAAAGAAGTTATATAAATCCTTATTATGTGGATAAATTGTACATAACAACATATTTTAATTATATTAATTTCTTGTCTCCCACCCAGAGAGGGTATAGTATGATCTGAGGAGTGAAAAAAGGGTATGAAATTTGGTCTCTTCATTTTTTTATTCACTGGAGAAATAAGCTATAGCATTAACCTAATGATTATTTTCTTTACATGACTCGGGTAGGACTCACAGCTATATTGAGAGAAAGAAAAGCTGCCAAAAAAATTTTACTGTTGGGGTCCGCTGCTGGCAGAACCCGAGATTTATGATGAAAAGTCTTTTTTCCCAAGCCTCTCATCAGAAGAAAGGTCAGGAGTCCGTTAGCTGCTGTTTCTCTTGTTGTTTATTTTCTGTTATCTTTTACATTCTTTTCTCTGCCCTGCCGAGGTCTTCACAGCAGCTGTGTCAGACACTGACTCNGACATTTTACTTCAGACTCCTTTAACTTTTTTAATTAGCTAGTGTATTTAAGATTTAAATAAACATTAGTTGCTTTAAAGACATTATTTAAAAAGTCAAAAGAAACAAAAAAAACCTTTTTACTGCATCATATTTCAATAATCATTCCACTGTTAAACCCACAAAAAGTAGATGTTCACTATAGTCCTACTATGGAAATTACAAATTTAGACCAATTGAACATCAGTAATTATTTACTTATGCAATTATATGCTATTTCTAATGTGATCAATCAGCAAATAGAAAGACTAAAGGGAAAAAAGGAAAAAACCAAAAAACCACAACTCCCCCCCCCAAAAAAAACCCCAAAAAAAC
>VYXD01013981.1:189042-239181 GCA_013397195.1 Hylia prasina | reverse complement strand
GGGGGGGGTAAGTGTAGTATGTTTGTTATCTACTTGAATAACTGTCTTTTCCATGGTGGGTTGTTTCTAATTTAGAGCAACAACATAAAACAATTTTGAACACTTATATGTTCCATCTATTTCTGTTCCTCTATTCCTCAATTAATTTTCAGAAACTATTGGAGAGTCTTCCCATTTAATCATTACATTTTCAAATAGATTGCTGAGTAAGCAAATAGTGGATTTGATAGAGAAAATTATGCATGAAGAAGGGTGAATTCTGACAGATCAGTTCCTAGTGAGACTGCTCTATCAAGTTTGTTAATATTAATTTATCTAGAACTCTTTGAGACTGCCACTTTCAAATATCCTCTGTTATTTAGAGGATGGATTAGAAAAGAGAAAATATTGTCTATTAATAAATCATGAGAACTTCTTACTGTTACAATTTATTAATAAATTTTGAATTGTAATTAAGAGTGAACATGATTAAGATTTTTGCTCAAATAAAATGTTATTATGAAGGCAAAAGCTGTACTGTAATTTTAGTTTGTTGAGCCAAAGTTATTAAATATGGTATCAGGACAAACAAATTCAGCAACTGCCATGTTATTTACTCATTGAGATCTGTTTTAATTGAGGAAATTGCATCAAACTCTATGAAACTGTGACCACAGTTTAAAATGAGCAGATAATCTGTGATATTTATATGGAATCAGTACACATTTATCAAATAGTCTTCATTTTACTTCTCATGTTAAAACATAATTTATATATATTTTATAACATTAATTTCTCCAAAATTTAGTAAAAAAATAATCAAAATTACCATATATTTATCAGGACACTGAAGAGGGGATTTTTAGTATTGAGGATATATCTTTAGACAACAATCTTTTAAAAGAATAAGTTTGTAAAATTTGTTGGTGTTTGAATCTTGCTGTCCTGGTTTTGGCTGGGAATTTATTTTATTTCTGTCTTTTGAATTCTAATGTTAGTGAATTTTAGTGTTGATAACACACTAATGTTTTAGTAGTTGCTAAGCAATGCTTACTCTAAATAAAGGACTTTCAGTTTCTCCTCTGCCAGTGAGCAGGTGCACAAGAAGCCAGGAGGGACCATAGCCAGGACAGATGACTCAAACTGGCCAAAGGGATATTCCATGCCACAGAGAATCATGGTCAGCATATAAATTGTGTGGAGTTTCATAGGAAGGGCCAGTCACTGCTTGGGAACAGGTTGGGCATCAGTCAGAAGGTAGTGAGCAACTGTATTTTGGGGGTTAAAATATTGACACTTGCATAAATCTATATCCTACATTGGTCCTAAGGAATCTATTCAGGTGTCCATACATATGACTTAGTATGACTAATGATGTCCTAAGACATTCTCAAAGGTCTCCAACTGTCACTTTAAAAATATATGTGTTTTCTGTATATCATTTACTATGTGATGCTTTGAGGCACAATACCTTGTGCCTGTGCTCTAGCTGTGCACCTTAGCCTCCCTTACGGCTTCAAAGTCAGCTAACAAGTGTGTGAAGCTTTCTGAGACCTTCCCGTGTGACTAGTAGGTCTGAGACAAGACCTACAGGGCACCCACAATATTCTCGAGTGGCAGCTAGAATCTGGATGAAATATTGCAGGGCAGCTCCAGTGTTCCCTTTAGTTAACTGAATCAAGTCCCACATCCCTATTGTATGGACATCCACCGGACCTGAAGATATCACAATGAAGACATCTCTATTTAGATGTCATAATCTTAAATGTTATCTTATTCAAAGTACTGAAGCTTGAAGCTGAATTAGGTACATATCACATTATATGGCAGACTGCAAGATACAAACTGACAATTCTTTGTTTTAGCAAGTCTTGCCAGCACAGAGGAAAGGGTTCATCCGATTGCATTGCCTTATATTAATGACTGTCTCATGCCTTGTCAAGAGCTCTCCTACAAGTTTTATTTCTTAATAAAGAAAAACTGAATCTATAAAGTTACAGCTCCTAGCTGGAAAAAATATTCTTTCCAGAGGTACTTTGAATAATCTTTCCACATACCAGATAATTGTAACTCTCTCTTCAGTCTTTTAGAATGGCTCAAATTCATGCTTGATTTCTGAATCTGTGTGCCAAGATTTCCCTGTTAGCAGATAATTTTGATTCTATCAATTTCCATCAACACTATGATGTTTAAAGGTGTCACTAAGTCCATTTTCTCTGGCACAGAGTTCTACATATGTCTTGCAAGAAGTGATCAGGAAATTGAATTTTAATGTGTTTGTTTGTTTTGTAGAAAAATAATATTTTACTCAGAATGAAAAAGCAAACTCAAGAATTCAATACTGAAAATGTCATGGAAATGTGCTTTTCAAGCCAGACCTCCTGTGGATTTCAGAGAAGTCCAATTTCAGCTAAACTTCCAGCCTTATGTGCTTTCTAGACTCTTTCCTTCTTTAGCAATATTCTCTAAGAACAGACAGGGCAGCTGCAGCCTGCAAAATCTGCAGTTTTATGTTCTGCACTCACAAAAGCTGAGAAGTTGCAGCAAACTATTACACAATTTTTGTTTGCTTGTTGTTTTTGGGTATGAGATTGTTTTGTTTTTTATATCTGGGAACTTTCAAGGAGTCATAATTGACCAGAGAAAAAGTTGTTTTATGCTATTTTATGCTGGCTAATTTTAGAGGAGACTGAAATAGTTCAATGAGAGTTAAAAGTTCCTGCCTATCCTCTGTATTTTTGCTTAGGGTGTATTTTTCAGGAATGGTTCCCAAAAAGCTTTGGGAAGCCATTGCAGTTATGGTGTAGGAGAAGGTAATACAGGTGACCTTGCCCCTGATGAGTCACAGCTGCATTAATTACCCAATACAGCCTTGCCCCTGATGAGTCACAGCTATATCCAATAAAGATAAGTGTGATAAAAGGAAGTGGGTTAGGGGGTAAAGGAGTTCTGAACAAAAAGGAGGATTCTGGTGAGAGAGAATCACTGCTGTGAGGTCAGTCTGGGTTTGCAATTAGATCCTGTTGTTAGAATCTGCAGTCACAGTCTAGCTGGGTAACAGCCTGCATTCAGAGTGTGCAAACTCAGACATGCAGTCACAGTTTAG
Source organism: Hylia prasina (assembly GCA_013397195.1). Lineage (NCBI taxonomy): Eukaryota > Metazoa > Chordata > Aves > Passeriformes > Sylviidae > Hylia > Hylia prasina. The sequence goes on along the minus strand of VYXD01013981.1, from coordinate 236,096 downwards.
CAGGAAATAACCAGCAGTCAGAGGCTGCAAGGGAAACCTACAGCAGGAGCTTGCTGCAGCCAGAGTCAGTGAATAGTTGGAGTCAGGATGGCTGAGCTGTAAAGAGGAATAAACCAGGACCCTTTTTGTGCTGTGATAAACAAGAAGTGCATGTCTTGGCTCATTTCTACCCTCTGACAAGAAGGCTGCTATAACATTACAGGAAGGATATTAAAAAATCAGCAAATTCTCTTTGGCCCTATTATGTAATACCTTAAAAAACCTGCTAAGTCTTAGTGAAATTATTGGATGCCAAAGGATTTTTGCTTTAAGGCTTTTCTTGACTTGGAGGAAAGTATAGTTTGTCCTAGAAGAAAGAGGTTTTAATCCATATTGCTAAGCATAACACATTTTAAACTGATTAAAACTGCACATGAAAACAATAGAAAAGCATAGCATAATGAATTACTACCCATTTGGACATAGTTCATCTGCAAGTCTGGGATGAAAATTGACCATGTAATTCTGCCGTCTGCTTCTCCCACAGTGCACAAATTTTAAACAGTATAAAGGACATCTTCTGTACACTTTTCAATGCAAATCCTCATATGTCTGCTTGTATCCTACCCTTTGACTGAGATATTATTCTAATTTTGTCATTAAACCTCTGAAATGAGGTCTGCACTTCATAAAATGTCGAACATACTCTGTGCACTTACATGTTGAGGTAAAGATTTCTGTCCAACTTCCTTCTTCAATCATTACTTTCTCTTCATTTCTAACAGAGCATCCAATCATAAGGCAGACACCTGTTTTTCAGCTGCTCTTCATCTAGCATATAACTACCCTGAAATAATTTGCAGTCTAAGCCATATCATCTTAAACTGTGAGGTAACTAATTAGCAATTCTAAATGAAAAAGGAACTGGAAGCAGAAAGATACACTCCCACAATAAATATGCCTGACAATTTGTGAAATTCAAGGCTTACAGCACTTATGGATAAATGTGGTGAAAAGGCAGAATATATACATTTGACATTTGGAACAAAACCCCATCTCATAATCAATGCAGTCAACAACCCATAATTCTGATACTCCGACCATTATGTACAGGGTGAGGTTATTTACTGAGTTCATTAAGACATCATGAATCTCTGCAGATAGAAAACTTCTCTTCAAAATAATTCTTAACTGAGTTAATAATAACATTACTTTAACCTTGCTGTGAAAACCAGAATAGATTAAATAGGTACAGGCCAGATCATAGGAGGATCTAGTGCCTTAGTCTCAGACTCTCAATGATCTCTATTTCTTTTTACTAAGTAAAAAATTTTACTTGTTTTTTGTTTCTACTGAACAGATGTTTTCAATGAATAGCTAGCATGATGTGCATGATTTATTTTCCCAAAACTAATACATTATACAAGTAATTTTCATAATTTCCTCTAATTTGCATTATATTATATGTCTGTTTCAACATATTCTAGTCACCAGTGGTCTATGTCACTGATTTCAGCAGCCCAACAATGAAGGTACCTGGCCAAGAAAGAACTCCTGCAGGATTTCATGTAAATATTAATGGCAACAGCTGTCAGAAGGAGAGGTCTTTAATTCCAGGACTAAAAGGCAACAAAGCACAATAAAAGGAAAGGACATTTGGAATGGAACCCTGGAGATCATTCAAGACAACTTGCTGTTCAAAGCAGTGCTGGTTTCTAAGTTAAACCAGGTTTAGAAAAAACAGATTTCCCTGAGTCTTGTTTAGTCCAGTCATAAATATCTCTGAAGGGTGCTTCTTCTACAACCATTCTGAATTACTTGTTTCAGAGATTAAATACTCTCTGAGCAAATAGGATTTTTTCTTTTGTCCAATGAGAATTTCCCTTCCTGAACATTGTGGCTGTTGTATTGTGCCATTCACTGTGTACTGTTGGGGCAAGTCTGGCTCCATTTCCGTCATCTCCCTTTAATAGAAGTGTGCAGTAAGCCTTCCCTCAGACTTCTTTTCTCCAAGGTAAAGAAATACATCTCATTTGGTCGCAAACTATGTATTGTTTGCTCCACTCTGTAATCATCACAAGGATTATTTCCAGCTTGCCTTGTACTGTGGGACATAAAAATTCAGGAAAAATCTCTTCCTTCAACATTTTTGTACTCTCGGTGTTAACCCAATATAGCCACATACCAGTTTTTTTGCGAGATTTACCAGATCTATAGCACCTGACTCATGTTCATCTTGTTGTCTGCCAGGACCCTCAACTCCTTTTATTTTAATATTCATCCAGGATTTGTACAACACCACCAAATTCCATTTTAAATTGTATTCTTCTTGCCACCATCATGAATCACTATCAAAAGTCAGAGGTACATGACACAGCTGGGGAAATTTAGACTAGATCAAGAAGCACAGAGTAAAATGGCATGGTGGAGGTGTCTACTGCTTCTCAATTATCCCAGCAATCCTCCATATGTTGCAAGACTACAAATTTTTACAGAGTTCAGCTGATACCATAAGGCTAACTCATGCTTTTGTTCCTTCTGACTCATTGTTATATGTCCCTTATTATGGTTTTTGGAATCGGTGAATTGTCATAATAAAATCACAAGACTACTGCCTTTGTTATCTCCCCTGACCAAGGGATTATTTTTAAGTTGCAGACATAGAATATCTACATTATTCAACTTTCACTTTAACGTTCAAACGCCCCAAGTTCAGTCTGCCCACTCTGTCCCCATGACACTAATAACGTCAGTAAGAACACCTAACAATAATACAATCACTGTGTTCTGTGTCAGTATGAGTCAGCTGGTCAGCTCAGTATCCACAGCTGACTCAAGCTCATAGAAGATGATTGATGATGCATGCATGAGTATACTTTTCAGAATAAATAAATAATTGGATTAAAAGTTCTTAATAGGCCATTCAAATGCTTCTTGTAAAACAGCTGAAAACTCTGTCAACCAGATTAAAAAAAAGGCATAAATGATGATGCCAAGCCCAGAAATTGTGTGCCTGCCAAACAGCCAAATTGAGAGAAATACAATTCCTCTTAGTGATAGGTCAAGAAGACAGTATTTGCTGTTGTCACTATATGTTGCTATCAACCTATGCCTCTGCCTTCCATTTTGATACATATTTTTCCTGTATTTCAGCCATTCTACTTTCACTTCTGCTGGTTGGTGATTGTACATTAATAAGACCAAAGCAGCATTCACAAGAATCTGAATGGGATCACAGCTGTGTATATTGTTTGCTACTCTGCCATTTACATCAGCTCACTGCTTTCATCTTTCCTTCTATTCTTTTTCTGACTTTCCCTCATCCCAAGATACAAATTTTCTATATTAGCTGCAATTGCAGTGCTTGCTTCTCACAAAAATGCTGCCTTTGAGCACTTATTCTAGGTCTGTTATTTTACTATGATGTCATGCATGAAGCAGTGAACATGAACCCTTTGCTGTCACACCATGTCTCTAAGAAGGCATTATTAATCCACCAAATGTGGGGCTTCATTTAACCTCTCTTTCCAGGCAGTCAGCAAAGTCAGCGGCCACTTTGTTGGCTTGATTTACCTTGCTCTAAAACAGACATCAAAAATAATTCAAGACTCATGGCCTATGATTGCTTATTTTTCCTTGTTGACTACAAAATAAGCTTACAATGTCTTGATGTGGATACCTACATAGTAAACACATAATTACCTGAGATCCGCTCAGTATCTGGGACCACTAGTGAATAAGTCTGGAGTATAAAATATTTAAATAGTCAACAGCATTCTTATTTGATGGAAGACATCAGTTCCTGAGTGATGTTGATATTATTATTTCAAGCAGTTGTGAAAATCTTAAACCTCTACAGTGAGGAGGAGAGAAAATAAGATGTAAAAATTTATAGGTTGAGATAAGGCAGTTTACTAAAGCAAAACCAGAAAGTAATGCATGTGCAAACAAAGGAAAAACTCTGAAATATTTTATTCTCTACTTCCTGTGAGCAAGCAATGTTCATCTACTTTCCATGAAACAGGGCTTCAGCAAATGTAATGGTTGATTTGGAAGACAAATATCGTAAATAATGAATGTCCTCCTCCAGCCTTCCTCCTCCTTTTTCTTAGCTTTTATATCTGAGCGGTCATCTTTGGTCAGTTTGGGTCAGCTGGTCAAGTTGTGTCCTATCCCATGATTTTGCCCACCCCCAAGCCTACTGATGGGGAGCAGGGATATTGGAGAGAGCTGTGATACTGTGCCAGCACTGCTCAGCAGCAGCCAAAACACCTGTGTGATAACACACCAATAACTGGTGCGTTATCAGCACACTTTTAGCTCCCAATGCACAGTACAGCCCTGGGAGGGCTGCTGTGGGGAAAATTAACTGTTTCAGCCAGATCCAGTACACTGGATAATGTGAGATTTTAATGCTACATTTGGCATTCGGTGTCTGTGTGAAGCAATGGAAAATAATTTTTTCCTAAGGCTACATGAGTGTATTTTTTTTAACATAAACTCATCCCATTGTTACTCAACCTTGAGATTACTTTCTTGCAAAGATGTGGTGTGCTGACAGTACTGTCTAATTTCAATTTTTATTACCTTCCTGTAGCTTTTAATGAGAATTTAAACTCATATATAGGGTATATTTAGATAAGGCTAATGATCTGATCTGGATTTTTTTTTTTTTCTGACAAGTATGAAAACTGTGAAGAACAGCCAGTTAGCCCCATTCCCAAGAGAATTGCTATTGCAACTGGATCTCTAGTTACTTCAATAATAACTAAAGTCCTTTGTGGGCAAATAATTATTGCACTCACTGTCAGGACAGCAGAATAGTCTTGCTGGTGTACCAAATGTACACCAAAGTACATTCTGTCAAATATACTTTACATTTGACAAAAGCCATAATACTATGTATGTCCCTACTCCAAAATCTCAGACAGGACATCATCCTGGCTTACTTTAGTTCTAGAAGGGGAACAATGAAATAAAAAAGGCCTGTGGGGTTAAAGGAAGAAGTCTCTGTCTCTCACACTGGTGCACATGGGAACTGTGACTGTTCAGCAGAGCTACTTAAAGAAGAAATCATAGTCACATGGCTGAATGCTTAATAATAAGCAATATTAGCTGCATTTCAGACCTGTCTTGTTAAACAACTGTATCTACTACAGCTTATTAATCAAGGAAGACTATGCCAGTAGCTATGTCTATCTGGATTCACATCCTTTTCTGTGCAAATCTGCCTGTACAAATGATTGTATCTCATTTTACATATATCAGTCAGATGCTACTCTTTAAGAAGCTTATGAATGCACAGTGTTTAATGAAGCGTTGCCTCAATCCAGTTTTAGAGACACTGTTTAAGAAGATTCCAGACATAAAATAAGCCATATGTCTTCATTGTTTGAACAGACATGAAGCCATTTTAACATAGACTTGAGCAAATATAATAATAATAATAATAAATAAAATTATAGCCACCCAACCAACTGAGAAAGCTAAAGTGACAAAAGCATTCACATATACAACTTAAACCCCTGCTTTTCAGCAATGTTCTAAGGTGTTTCCTTCCCCTTGGTAATCATAATCTGAAAAGCCACCCTGAAGGTATATAACTGAAGGCTTTCTTTCTCAGACCGAGTGCCAGCAGCTCTGGTTGCACAGTAGTAGTTTTGCTTGCACTGAACAGGACACTTACACAGAATGAGTGGACTTGTCTGAGAACAAGACTCCTGTGGTGGTGCTTCATTAAGAAGTAAAGTCTTCACTGTGATGCTTGTGGACTCAGATCTAATGGACAATCATATAGAACACAGGTTTGTGCTTAAATATGAATATAAAATAAGGAAAGTGTAGCAGGCAGACTCTTACTGCTAGAGGTGGTCCCATAAAGAGCCTGCAAAGATGTGTCACAAGCTGATACCTTGTGTGTACTTTCACCTGCACCAGCCCTTTGAGCAGTTGCATGAAGCACCTCTGCCCAGCTGTGTTACCTAAAGGTGACCCCTGAGCACACAGATTCCAAGTTGGCTACAAGACAATGTTGCAGTTGTTTCTTATCTCCAAGGGAAAATTCACTCCTTCAGAGATAATCCTTCTACCGCTGGCATTCGTGCTTCCAGCCACTGTAACTCATTCTGCAGTTGGACCTTCCTACCTTTCATGCTAAATTCCATGCTAGATTATTTCTCAGTCACAAATTACTACTGCTAACAGTTACCATTTCAGAGAAGTGTCTGAACACATGACTTATGAATAAAATACAGGATATCATTGTCCAGCCACAGTTATCAGAGTCATTAGGAAGGAGAGACAAAATTAGTTGATATATTAGTTGATACATTTTATTTCAATGTTCAATGCTCTTTTAGTGTTCAGTGTTATTTCATATGCTATTTCAAGGGCAGTATTAGCTATGTAGACGCTGCTCTCTCTCCCAGTTTAATTCCATGTGGTTTTATTGAAGGGAAAATAGAACAGGGTTATTTCTTCTGCAGAGGAGATGATAAGGAGAACACTAAAAATGAGCACACACCCCACTACCATGAGTCCTTTAAAATTGTTACAGACTTATACTACACTGCATTTATTTCTTATCAAATATGTATGTGATGGTTTTCTAGAAATACATTCTAACTACATTGAAGTACTGATTGCATTACAGAGATAGAAGTGGTGTTTTACAGCCTCTGTTTACATAGAATCAGACTGTATAGTCTGAAGAAAGCCCATCTGAGTTTATAAATCACACTTGTGATTTTGTATTACCCATGTAAAATACATTATTTTTTAAAAGCAAAGAGGCATTTTATTTCTGGATGTAGAAGATGACATGTGGAGGTTCCCAGAGAAAACACATATGCAGCTATTCTGCAGAACATGACATGGCCATCAGCATGGAGAGATGACAAATTCCTTTTTTACAAGCATAATAAGCATGGCCACATGAAGTACATAGTTGTAAACAGTGCATCCATGAGCAACTCCTTTAAATAAGTGGAACTGCAAGAGAAAATAACCAACATAGATAAGACTAGAAAAAGGCCATTAAATGAAATTTCTATATCATTTTGTCTGGTTTTAGTATTTAAATGTGGTGGGACTGCGTTGGCAAGCTGCCAACCAAGCCAATCTATCACTCCCTCTCCTCAACAAGACAGAGGGAGAAAGTCCAGAAATTGTGTCTCCTGCCTTGTGGGTATTCAGAAGTCATCTAGACACAGATGTGGACAACTGTTCTAGTTGACCCTGCTTGACAAGAGTGTTTGGATCAGAGAGTCTATGCTGTATCTACATTCCTCCTAGAGGAGTTTACTCTTCATGACAAAACTTGAAGCTCACTCTTCCTTCCAGCCCTGGTGGGATAGGGAGGAGAATCAGAAGAAAATGTTAAAAAATTCTGGGTTGAGATAAGATCACTTTAAAAATTCAAATGAAGAAAAAAAAAATGAAAACCCAATAATAAAAATTATTATAGCAACCAAGATGAAAAAAAAGTAAGAAATAAAACCCAAGATAAAAAAGTGATGGACAATACAGTTCCTCACCAGAATTCCTCAGCTGCAAGGACTAGTTTCTCTTTATGCATAAACTCTGAAGCTTAATATGAAGTTGAGGTAGTGGTGACTATGGTATGAAGTCTCACATTTTATTTAGTCATTTTATCACAGGAAGGGAAGACAGTAAATGCAGTGTCATTTTCACAAAAGTTTTTAGAAGACCTCTGTACAAATAGACACTGGTCTGAGTGCATTTGATTTTTGTACCAAGCAAAGCAATCAAAACTATAACAAAGAATGGAATTAAGTGGATGTGTGATACTATGATGAAAGTCAATACAGCTTTTGTAGAATAAAGTCACAACCTGTAAGTTTTGAAGAGATATTTAGTGATGTCAATGAATTTGTCAATAAGTCTCATGACAGTATATATCAGCTTCCAAAAAGCCTTTAAAAGGCTTTTTTTTTTTCTTTTAAAAGTCGAAAACTCCTGTCACAGTAAAATAATTGATTGAAAGACTGCAAAAAAAAAAAAAAAAAAAAAAAAAAAAAAAAAAAAAAAGGCAAAAATTATCAACTCCTGTAGTGGATGGAGAGCAATGATAAGAACCCCAGAGATCTTTGTACTGTACCTGTGTTGCTCATAGTATTCATGACTTTTCTGGATAATGTGTGAGAAGTGACTGATAGTGCTGGCTGATGTTGAGTAATTATTAAGGTTATTCAAAAGTGACATAGACTGTGAAATCTCAGATGTCTAATCATGAGTCAGATTGGCAATGAAAGAAAACTAAAAATACAACAAATGTAATGTTCATAAATAAAAACAAGTGTATGAGGAGACGTGCAACCCTAACTGATGATATACATTGGTGAAATCTAAATTAGAAACTACCTTACAAGTAACACATGACCACGGCATCAAATCCTGTAAAAACATCATTCAGCAAAGCTCCATGAGGCAAGTTGTGTTTTAGAATTTAATAGAAGTGGAATAGATAGAAAAATCTACAGAGAAAAGTTGGTTAACATTTCTCATGCGACAAGATGTAGAGTACACTTCATTTCTTTAAAAATTAAAATAAGGCAAAAAAGGAATATCTATTTACTACATGATGCACACTTGCTTTCTGTATCTCACTGTGGTGGGATGGCTCTTATGACAAAAAAAAAAATTAAAACAATACTATATTAAATCACTGAAATAATTAAAGCACAGCCAAACAGACCAAACAGTTCAGGGACATTCAGAGAAGGTCAGTGTTACCAATTGCTGCAAGCTGACAGGACAAGTGGCAGTAGTACCCACCACTTGCCCTGTTTCTCAGATCAAAACGGTACAACCAAAGAGTGTTATTTTCTCTTGTGTGTCCACGGAACAAGAGCCTTTTCTTTCAGCAGGAATGGATGCTAACCCTTTTTTCCTGGTTAATGCTGGCTGGTTTTGTTTTGGTGGTGTGGTTTTTTTGTTGTTTTTTTTTTTCAGAAAGTGAGTCAGTATCTTCACAAGACAGGGAATTCTGGGGTCTGCCATATGCTAAAGGCAATCCTGCAATCTCTACCACTAGTTTATGTTGTATAAGAATTCAAAAGAGAATAATTTTGTTTTGTCATCAAGGTGATTTTGTCTGTCACTCTGGAGGACTAAATGTAAGAGATGATACAACAGAGCAGTGATTGGCTAAAATTAGAAACCACAACTGGATGCATTAAGGGAATAGAAGGAATTATATCCCTCACTGCGGCACAGTGCCATAAAGAATCCTTTCTGTTAAGGAAATCTCTCTATTGCACTCACACCAAAGCCTAGAGTTTCACTTTGTAAAGCAGAATGATGAAAAGAGAGGAATGGGTTTTCAGACCATTCATGTTAAGAGCTCAGCACCTTTTGTGTATGTTGCTTAACCACATTTATGGTGTTGGGACTGTAATTTCAATTGCATAGAACTCCATAAAAATATGGAATACTGTATCCATATATTAGGTAATTAAATATGTTATGCTGACATTGTAGCTTAAATTAATAATATGTTCTGATACTTAGCAGTGTGTTTTACATTTCCTATGATGCATTTAAACATATGAAAAGACAAATTAGAATGAGAAATAGTTTCATTGTATAGAATGATTTCTATAAATATGTCACCAGAAAAGAATGCAATCCTATCATTAAAATAATTAATCTAAAGAACGATAATGCTGCACAAAGGAAGTTCAGAAGCAAATATGAGCCTTGCTGAAATATGTAGGTTAAGTTACAATTCGCATGCTAAGACCTACAAATGAGCCATATCATTGAAGCAGAGTACTAATGGCAAGAAAGCAATGGAAAAAAAAAAAAAGACAGTGAAGTAAACAAACCTGACAAAATTAAATTAAAAAAATGCAAGCCAAAAATTATAAAGAAAGATATAAACTTGCACACAGGAAGTCACTTCTGTGGTTTTTCCTTGCTTGCCCCTAGTTTGTGAAAACCTTGCTCTTATTTTGCATAGATAGTGGTTTTAGACAGAAGGAAGTAAAGACATGAAAATGTGATGAATTTTCTTCTTAACGCCTTTATTTCTAACCCTGAACAGACACTTGAACCGCAGCAGGCCTAATCTTAACACATATCAAGTGTCTGCCTGGGCCTAAATGACACAATGCGACCAATGTTTTAAGGATCTTTCAAAGCCAGAGTTAGGGTCATTCAAGTTAAAGGAGTCATTCTCTGATGTGATTAAGTCAGTTTAAACAATTCTGAGTTTTAGAGAAAACTGTGTAAATCCTATATTATTTTGTACCTGGCAATCTCAAGGACAGTTTTGAAGATGGCTAAAAAACATTCCTTGCTGAGCTCATTGGAAAAAGAACATTAAATTCTAAAATTCTGCAACTCTTCATCAGCTGAAAAGCAAAATCATTTCCTTAGCTTCAGTCTCCCAGTGAAATACTAAAATGCTGAATTGCATCAGGGAAAAAGAAATTGTTTTAACACTATGTTTCACAGAGGATTAATGCTGTGTGCTATCAACACAATAAAACTGTCCTGTTGACAGAAAAACAAGAGGGAATTGACACAGCCGGTAGATCCTCAGCTTGCTCTGATTCCCGGCTGTGCCAGGGGCCATTCACCAAATCCGCCTGCAGTCTTGGGTAACAATGCAGAACAAGGCTGTTCTTCTACAGCATCAGGTGTTGTAGTGTCGAGGTTTAGGAGCAAGGATCAGAGAAGGCTCTTTTCTGTGTGATTTCTCAGAGACCTTTATTCCCCAAGAGGAGTGTGATGAAAAAGAGGTGGAAACAAAGCCTGTGCCCACTTTCAAACTGGGAGGTGGAGGGTGTGAGGCAGGTAGGTGATTGGCCCCAGGCTAGACTGACAGGTAGCTTTCTATAACACAGGGCAGGGTCAGGGGGAAGATGGACAGCTGACCAAAGCTTCCAGAGCAAGGGCAGGGCCAGGAGAAGTGGACAAATGGATAAGGGAGGAGATACCTTTGGATGGTACCTGATTTATCAGGGTGAGGGGGAAGCAGGGATGAGTCACTGGGATAAATAACTCCAAAACAGCTTAACAAAACCCACTACCACAGGGAATATATGTTGTAATAAAGAAAAGTTGTTTTTGCAAAGAATTTACATCTGTACTCCAAAGATTTCACCCACACTTCATCTCCTTTCCTCTTAACAGATCACATCGACCATGAGATCACCTGATTTGCAAGAACACATTATTCATAAATAAAACCAACCAGACAGAATCCATATGCTAAGGAATCTCCTGACCATTATTCAATATTCAGGTGTGGGGTTTTTTTGTTTGTTTGTTTGTTTTTGTTGTTGTTGGTTTGGTTTGGTTTGGTTTGGTTTGGTTTGGTTTGGCTGGTTTTTTTGTTTGTGTTTTTGTTTTGTGGTTTTTCTGGTGGTGTTTTTTTTTTTTCCCCCCCTCTGAGAAGGCTGTAATGTCAGTTAGGTGAGGTAGCACTTTCCTCCTTTTAAGGTTATATTACAGAATCATAGTGTCATATAAAAGACTCAGACTGGGGCTGAGAAGACCAAAAAAGGTAAAGGACAAGGGTGAAGAGGAACACAAGCCTGATTGTACCACAATAGTTAAAGAACTCATAGGGCAATTAATGGTTTCCACATTCTACTCCCATAACAACAACCTCTTTATTATTTAAATTAAATATCAAACCTGTAAAATACAGAAATAACCTTGAAAATCTGCACTGGAATCCAGGACTCCTTCAGAGTCTACAGGTTTTCAGACCTTTGCTTATTAAACATTTGAGAGTTCGTCCATATAGTGGCACAGTTTTATTGTGATGAAAAATGTCTTGCTGTTTAAACTCTTTACATTCTTTACTAGTTCTGGTTTTCTAGCAATGACATGTTTCTTGTTCTTTTATCTTCTCTCTGGGTTTGAATCACTGCTGTACCTCTCTAATCTAAGACTGTAGATTTTAGTAATGCAGCAGTTCCATTACCAACAACTATAATTGGAATTATGTCTCTATCATTTTAATGGTGTTGTTTTTCTTCCGTGATACTCCTGCAAATCAATATTAATGTGAATATTTAAATCTACAAAATCTGCACTTAGTCTATTTGAAGCATTAGATGAAGCTTGCAAAGCTGTTCTTTTATTCAGTTCCTCTCCCAACCTAGTCAAGTTAAAGCCATAAAAAAGTGTCAGATTTGTGATTTGTTCTAAAAGCTTTTAGCTATAATAGCTCAGTGTTGTATTTTAAATTATAGTTTTTTGTGAAGCAGTGAACATATATGCTCCTGTCATACATAGGAAATAAATGCACCATTTGAGTGAATGGCAGATTCTTATAGAGAGTAAGACAATTGATGAAAGATGGAAAATACATTTAATAGGCACTTCTGCAGGGGCCTTTCCCCTGCCTTTAATGTATCTGTTTGCTCTGGGAAGAAAAAAAACCCCACTTAATTTCTGAAACTTTTTTCATCTTTCTGCTTCCTTTTTCTACCTCCAAGAAATACATTCATTCTTTAAACATGAAGGTGAGAAAATACTGAAATATATTTCAAAAGCAAATAGTTTATTATTTGAAAGTAATCACGTCCAGAAAATTTCTCTGGACAAGCTGTTTTATACTCAGGTAGGATTGTCTTTATTGCATTTAATGATGCAGAGGTTGTCACTCCTAATGGTCTAATCAGAATAACATTTGTTTTGTCTGATAAAGGTCTTCAGGTTTTTTGAGGACATTTTTACTATGTTTATTTAAGGAGTACGACCCATTAATGTGTTTGAGTCTGTCTTCATGGATTCATTTCCCCTTTACAGCCAACTCTTGTAAAGTCTTCACTAAAAATTGGGATTTGTTTCCATCATATGAAGGAGCTAAGGCATCAAAATTCCTGTAAGTTTTCTTGGGTTTGTTAACATCTCCACAGAATTATTTTGTAAGCAAAACTAGCCATGTTGAAACCACTTTATACTCCATGATTCATTCACCATATTCCTTGGAAGGCATAACCTGTACCTGTCTCCTCAAGACTAGTGTCTTTGAGCATTTGGGGAAACAGGTAAATGGAGACGTTTTAGTGATGTTATTACTGCGGTGTCCTAAATTCTTGCTAATCTCAGTAAGTCAAGGACGTGTGAGTTTCTGTGCTGTGCGTTCTGGGAAGAATGCATTAAGAGAAACTCAAGCACATTCATGACACTTCTCTTTCCTCTAATGCCTGGTTTGTAGGGAAAATCAAAGGGAGCTAATGCAGGCCATGTGAAATCTCCTGTTTATTTTCTTTCTCCACACAGTAGCAAGGACTGAATATGATGGAAGATTCTTTGGCTTCTTCTCCTTCATGCATAATCTCCTAAATGACGGACATATACAGCGCAATATGAGACAGCCAGGGCATATTTATAGAGAACAAACTTTCCTATTTAATTTGAGGTTTGCCAGAGGAAGCATAATGTAGGTCTTCTTTTTATTTCAAATGTTACTTTGTAGGAATATCAACTAGTACAAATACTGCTTTTCAAAGAGCATGTTATATTTTTGAAATGTAATTAGAAATATAAAGTTTACATTTAGAGTATTATCTATTCCTCCCTATCCTATTCACAGTCTGTTTTCTATTAGAATCTGAAGTGCATCATTGCATTTAACTGCTGCTGTTTGTTACAGATAGTGGAGTCTGGAAAGAATAGTAGTATAGGTAGCAGCTGATAAAGTACATAATTAGCTTACTTTCTGAGATTCAAAGGTTAGTAAACTTGCTTTCTGCTTTCTTGGAGGATGTAAAATATGTTTCACCTTATTTCAGTGGTTCAATAACTGTGCACATCACTTTTTTTCAAAAAAAAAATTTTATCAATATAACACAAAGTGGTGAGTTTGGTTTGGTTGGGGTTTTTTTAGTACAGGTCATGCAAAACATTAAAAATTGTAATGACAGCAAATAAAACTCTGCTTCTTTCCATGGAAAATGTGCATTAACTTGTCCAGGTAATATTAAAAAATAGTGGACACCAACCCTCAGGTTTGTAAAATGCTAAATATTTAATTATTCTGTAGGGGGCAGCAGAATCTAAACAAAATTAGTACAAAAGTTGGGCAGTAAGGGGAACAGGAGCAGAGGAATTGTCTGCTTTTCACTTTATGCTGGGAGGTAGCAATGTACCTGATTTGCTGCAAAATTAGCAACATTGCCTAATTATTTTTTAAATTATAAAACACAGGTTTCATGCATTCCTTTTTATCTAATCTCTTATTTTATATACAGAACTACTGAAGCTGAACAAAACCAGTGAGATAAAATTAACACACAAATTGTTTTTTCCTCCCTTTGGGGTGAAAAATGCAATTTACAAGGAAAATGCAATTATATATAAATATTTATGAAACAAAAAAGTCATCTAACATTAGTGGGGTTTTGTATATGAGTGAGGTAGCAAAAAATAATATCAAGTTAGACTATTTGATTAATTATTAACATTTTCATTGCATCCCAATGGGGAACTTATTCTGGAAAAGGAATACTTTGCTATTTGTTATTGTCCATAATTAATTTTTAAGTGGCAAGCTAGAGTATGAGTCAAAGAAATTTAGTTTTTAATTAACCAATTATAGAGATAAGTTCTACTTTTTCTGTCATGAAAGTAGTGGAATTAAAGGTACAATACAAGGGCATGTCCTACTCTCTTCCACCCAACAGAGTATTGTTTTGGTAGAAAGAAATTAAGAAAGGAATGAGTATAAATTATATGCTTTCTTATTCAGTGCGGAGAATGCACTCTGGTTATAGGTTTAAATGATATGACTCTGGGTAAATGGTACCATTTTTTGTTTAATGAGCTTTCTTCAGTTCTATTTAATCCTGTGACTTGAAAACTATAGAATAAAATATCTTTCATTCTTAAAGCATTGGGTCTTTGAAAAAATATTTTCACTGGGTAACTGCAGATAATTAGGTGTAAGAAGAACCTGCAGTTCAAATCCTTCTGGTTTACTCTTAATACACCACTTAAGAGTGGGTTTTTCTGCAAAATAATGTGTTAAAATTTGAGTTTTATGGGTTTATTTTTGCATTACTGAACTTGATGGGAAGCTTCTGAAAATCCCCAGAAGAAGATGATAAAATGATGGGAATAACACAATTTTAAAACAACAAAAGGCAGCAACAGCAATGAACCTGTACACAGCAAAATGCCAGTACAGCTACATGATAGTTTACTGACACTTTTAAAGCCTATTAATTGATGCATTATAAGGGAGATTTCATCATTGCAACATAGCACAAGCATCACACTTAACTGTAAACCAAACATGTTAAGCAATGATCTACCTCTAAACCAGCAAACAATGCTGGTTGTGCAGCAGGAGGCAGCTATAAATGCTTATATCTCAGTTTGAATACCTGACTGCTAAACTGCCTTCCACCACTCACTGTAACGTGAAATTATTTAGTTGAAGCCCTAAAGCTTTCTTTTCTCTCACACTGCTGTTTGAAACAAAACATTAGGCTGCCTTGCACTGCAGACATTTTATGCACAAGGCATTAAGATTTCTCAGACAGTACAAGGAAGTGACAGCAGAATTCAGATTATTTCTAGAGTTTGTTAGCATAACTATCAAAGCAGATTTTAGTTTCCTTCACAGAAGAGGTAATTATCCATCCAGAGGTGAACTTTGAAAGGAATGAATAGAATGAAACTATTTCACCAATGTAAAGAACATTTTTCTCCCTCCATATCTCACATAAGATCAGGGAGATATAGTAAGTGTAGGGTCAGGTGTATCTTCAGTGCGTTTGGTGTATTGAGAAGAGATACAAGTTCTTGTTCTCATTCCAAAAATGTGGCATTCTCTGAACTCTCTATCAATTTATAAAAGTACATTTTAAAAGGACATGTATCTTAAAGAAAATCAGAATTTTTAAGTGTTGCCAAGCATTCCAGTACAGAAAAATCATCATTTTATTTAAATTACTACATTAGATACCCAGGCATGTTTATAAGGAAAAAAAGTTTGTTTTTTTAAGGTAGAGCGTGTTTCTGTTCAGAATTTAAAATTAATATAAATATGCATATAGGACAAGTGGGACTTTTCTAATTTCTAAAATTACTTATTTTGTATATTTTCCCCCCCATAGATCTTTGAAATTACTGAATGGTATTCCATTTCAGAAATTAAGACTGGGTAGCGTTGCTACGATTGGCTGTTTTTCTTTTGGACTGCAAATTTCCTTCCTTTTTTCTGGCATTTAAATCCTGTGAAAATCTGATCTAAGAAAAATAAGTTTTGCTGTTCACAGACTTTAAAGACTGAAAGGTCTAACATTTCCTGCTGGGCACACAACTGTGCACACCTTAATCTTTCATCTCCAGAGAGAGCACACTCATATTCTAACGTGATAAAAACCACTTTAAACAGTTTTCCTCTCACCAGACTTCCTCATCTTCTAAAAATCACATACTAAAACACACACATGGCTGATAGCATCAAGGCTCACTCTACCTATCTCAGGAAGCCATGAGCAAGAAGGAACTCTACAAACTGGTCACATGAGACACTTTGGGTTTGTTAAAGCATTTTTTGCTCCACTGTGGGATAGCACTGGGCTAACCATCAAAATTTCCAAGTCCAATCTCACTATTCCTTTTAACTCACTTCTTTTGACAGGATGAAGGTTCAGATGTCTTGCCTATCCCTTGTACAACCAGATATGATTATGGGACCCACATAGACATCAAGAACTCTGGACTTGTCTGTGTGACTTTAGTAAGTCTAAAGTCTAACCACAACTTTTGGGTAATGATCTCACATGCAAGGAAAGGATCCTTGTAGCCCTTACATATGAAAACCGTAAATTGGGCATAATAACTTGTATCACATTGTTTCATCCTTTTACATCACTCACATGTAGTGTTAAGACTACTAGGAATCTAGATACTCCATATGCACCAAAGGCATTAAGATTTCTCAAAAAACAGCATCTTTACCGTTTTATTTTCCCATGCCCTGTATTTTGCATCTCTTAACAGATTTTTTTTCACAAATTATCTGAATTATACTTCTGAACAAATTTCGTTCATATGTTTTATGAGCAAAAACAATCTTCAAACACAAGATCAGTTATCCTAAATCAAACTTATTTCAATACTCTGTTTCCAGTGTTACCTAGTAATAGAACAGTGGTAGAAAAACTGGCCTCTTAAAGGGTATGTATTTGTTATGTGATGGTTTTCAAATAACTTTTGGCTTAGAAATTGCCTACGAACTGTTCATAGAGTGTAATCAGCCTGACATGATTAGTCATGTTCAATTTTGCCAGTATACAAAGTCAAAAGATTATGCTTTTCTAAGGGTCATTCTGTTTTTCATGTCTTTTTTGTTGGTTCTTGTGTTTGCTTAGAAGATTCATATTTCCTTTGTTTAGCAATAAAAGATAAAAAATGTATCTCCATGATTTTTATTTTTCTGAAGCCAGTATATTTGCAGAACAAGGTCTACTGACCTTAAGATCATTACATATCTTTCTTTTGTGCTCTGCTCCAGGAAATGAGCCAAACGCTCAGACCTCACCATGTGTCCCTGGTTAGCTGCTCTTGTACATTAAGCTAAGCACATGCATATCTGTCTGACTGCATCAGGGCCAAAGTGCTTAGCTCTAAGCAACTGCTGACATCCTTTATATGCAACACAGCACTGAAGCACACTGTATTCTGTAGCACTGGACCTACCCTCTAACTGTTAGAGCAAATAAGCAAGAACAATTGGTTGGAGTTACTTTTCATTGTCCATAGGTATGATCCTGCATTTGACATGTGGTTCTACAGTATTTTATAAACTATTTTCTTTCCGATATAACACTGAATGACAAAACTGTTTCCACAGATAAAACAGACAGTCCAAAAAATGTGCCAAGATATTTGGGAAAAGCAAATAAAAAGGATAAAAATGTATGGAAAGTCAAAAAAAAAAAAAGTTTTCTAAATTCTTATTCATCCATCTTGGGAACACATAGGAAGTATTATAAATTTTTCCCAGCTTTAAATGGAAATGTGTTTTAAAATTAAATCATTATAAAGTTTGTATGCATAAGGATCTGGAAATGTCAACAATGACACAGAAGGGGTATAGCAGTGGTTTCAGAGCAAACTTATGTGAACCACACTGAAGTATCTTTCTGGCTCTGGAAAAAAAATGTGTTTTGATAAAGTATTCAAAGATTATTTCTATGCAATCTGTACTGAAAGTTCACAGAGTCATCGAAATTCAAGTCTGTAAGACAAAACTAAAAATGAGCCAAGTACATTCATGCGGAAGGAAATTTCTGTCATTCTATTCTTTTGTCAGCTTTTGAAATCATATTTGGGAGAAATGTAAATAAATGAAAAAAATGCTAGGATAAAAGTTGAAGCTCACGGTTGGCTTTCAACTGTACAAACAGAAAGTCATGTACAAATAGAACCTCAGTTTTTAAACCAGAAAAATTTGGGTTTTTTAAAACTACCTGATGGCTTGACTCAGTTTGACTTTCTATTTCAAGAATTTAGATTATCCTAGTCAGGAGGCAGGAAAGCTTTAATACCTGAAAAGGAGTATTTTTTTTTTTTCTGTTCTCTCATGCAATTCCACTCTGAGAAGTTACCACCACATGCCTTTTTTCCCCCCCAGCATCTTTCACTTAATTAAAAGGGTTGCAAGGTGGTTGTCTACTGTTCCAGTATTCCCTTGCAGGTGTGTTTTTGTACAGTTTTTTTTTTTTTTCTATTATCATTGTTCTTCTGTCTCCAAGACTAACGTACAGCAAAAGGAACACAAATGAGACACACTGGTTCCATGAGAGCTATATTCAGGTCCCTTAAGAGCTATAATTTGAGCACTGCTGCCTTAGAACATCGTTATCTGAGGCCGTAAGTTTTCTGCATGCTGTTAGAGGACCAGAGTATGCATTAAACAGTGTTCTGGTTTGTTTTTTCAGTACAGCATCCAATTCTTGAAATAGAAATGCTTGACCTAGAAATAGAAACAGACAGAAAAAAAATGGTTACAGTTATTTAATACTTTTTGAATTTTCAGTTAGCTAACTTGTTTAACGTCAAGGATGGACTTCATTGTTAATTTCTATAATTGGCTGGGAGGCCTTCTTTCCAAAGTAAGTATAAAATGCACCAAAGGGGAGAAATTTCTTTTGGTTAAGCTGCACATAAAGTGTCAGTACAAGGACACATTTATGGTGGCATTTTTTACAAAATAATTTACTGTAAAGCAATGTCTTGGTGATTTTTGAAAGCCAGATGTGGCATATGAATTAAGGCTAATATCCCTTTAAAAACACTTCCTTACTTCCCTGAGAATAATTGGTACTGTGACTTTGACAGATGGTTTTGAAAAAAGAAAATTGTTAAGCTGTATTTAACTAAGTATATTTTGTCTAACTTTAATCTGGGTACCTCAGAAGTGTATACATGACAGATTAAAATGTATATATGAATAAGGAAAGATCATCTGTTTTTTGAAGAGAAAATCTAATTTAATACATGGGCATAAAATCAGCATCCATCTAGTCTAGTAATGACCAAGCAACAGTAGGTAAGTGACTTTTGGTAGGGAGAAAATCAGAGAGATCAGCCTGGTGCTTTGTGATAAATGTGGCCATCTGTGGCTTATGCCAACAAGCTAAGTTAGGAAGTAATAATTCAAGAAAGTGGTGGCCCTTTGGTGGAATACCTCCCCAAATGCCTGACTCTCTGACGATACCTAAGCTTGGGGTGGAGCTGGCTGCCATCTGGGCTGTGGCCCCCTCACCCATCTATAATGACCACCCCTCTTGTGGGTGAGGACACCATCCTTTTGGCCTCTTCCATAAATATCTGTGTCAATGTTTACCCATTGACACAGAATGTATGCTGGAGAGCAGAGGATGTGTGCCACCTGCCAAGCACCTTTCTCGGGCCTGGGAATGTGTCCTTGAGAGATTCCCCAAGTGGACCCACTCTGGGTGGCAGGTTGGATGACAGGCAGGGATGATGATGCTGGAAGGGAGCTTTGTATCTTTGGAGAGGAAAGCAACATTGTAGGAACATGTGTTGCACCAGGCATGGACCTGTGTGGTGGATAGGAGGGAAGAGTGGTTGGGAAGAGCTATTTCTGAGTATCAGTGGTCAGAATAACTCCCCAAATGTCTTGGGGCTTGGCTTTCACAGTCAGTCCCTCTCTGCTCCACAATGTCCTGTTTCACTTTCAGCCTCTGCCCCAGCGTCAGGGCTTTGTGTTTCATGCCAGACAGAACAGTGATGGGTAGTGAGCTCCCCAAACTCCAGCAGTGCCACGTGAGGGATCAGGTCCATGGGGAGATGACACGAAGAGCCTGTCTGCGCCAGTGTAGACTCACACCATGGTTTGTAGCCATAGTTATGGCTTTCTGAATTTCAAAATCTATGAAATTTTTTTTTTTAACTGATATTTCAGTAGTTACATGAACTAAAACTCTCCACAACTCTAAGCCTGTGACAAAAAAAATGAAATAGGGTAAATGATGCTATAATACTGTTTCTTTGAATGTTGTGATAATACCTATCCCTGTGGGGGTTTTTGTTTGTTTGTTTGTTTGTTTCTTTTGGTTTGGATTTTTTGTTTGGTTGGGGTTTTTTGTTTGTTTCTTTGGTTTTTTTCAGGGGAGATATTTGCTTTTTTTCTGGTGCTGGGTCATTAATACTACAAATTCTTTAGTTAAATAGATATGCATAGAGAATGATAGGTTGACATAAAACTAATTCTGAATGGCATAGGCTCCAAACAATGAAGTGGAAAGAAGGGAAAAAAATTACTAAATTTAAATGGCTACATCCACATTCAATTTACATGAAACATTAATAAATGTCAAGAGAAACTCCTGATTATTAATTTTTTTTTGACAACGTGTAATCTGCAAGC
Source organism: Hylia prasina (assembly GCA_013397195.1). NCBI lineage: Eukaryota > Metazoa > Chordata > Aves > Passeriformes > Sylviidae > Hylia > Hylia prasina. The sequence goes on along the minus strand of VYXD01013981.1, from coordinate 215,221 downwards.
AGAACTTTGAAGCAAGTAGAATATACAAGTTAGATGTATTTTCTTATGTTTTTCTTCTGCTGCATCTTTCCCACTCTCTTGTGGATATTCCACTTATTAGGTCACTCTAGCTCTACTCAATTATCAACACATATAACTTCAGCTGCAAAAATGCTGCCAGGGGTTTTCTTCAAATATTTGTTTCAAATTTTAATTTTGTTTTTTACTGTAAACTGGGATTACATGAATATTTGATAAAGTTGCAAGAGGAATATTCTCCAAGACAGTAAAAATTTGAAAGAATTTTATTAAATATTTCTATAAAACAACTTTTCATTTATTAACATGAATATTTACATGACACGTCTGCTTTTTTCTTATTTATACAACAAGAAATAGAATTTTGAAATACTTCAACATTCCTCACAATCTCACTGTCACCGTCTTTCCATTCACTGAGCGATTCAAAAGAGGAAAAAATTAAATTAATTTTAATTAATTACTTATGACATTTCCTTCCATACCTCTCATCCACTCATTGATTAACACTGTTTAAATTTTACTTTAAGGATGATTCCTGATGGCTACTCTTTATGGGGATAAAGGAATGCTGGAAACACCCCTACTCCAAAAATCTTCTAGCCAAGAGAAAATCAAGGGGGAAATCTGAGGCTGCACAGCTGAGCCCATCCTATTACTTTTTTCAGAAAGACCATTTCATGGCTCTGGTTATATTGGCAGTTGCTTAATAGGTGATAATCTTGCCAAATCCTTTATCATGAAAAATGTTAATTTGAGGAATGGAGCACTGAATGGAACCAAAGCAATTTCCCATTTCTAGCCCTAAGATGGGATTTACTAAATTGTTATAAAGAAATGGTGCTCCTTTTGCATATCTCTTGTGAGAGATATAAAATTTACCATGTTTTATCCCAGCATGACTGGTCAAAACAGCTTAACATGTAAAACCTCCTAGAGATGCATTTGGAATCAGCCTATTCATGAGGGAACATGTACTTGATAATTAAGTACCATTAAAATGAAACAAATATTCAATAATCCCAGTCATATACAATTTGCCTTTCATTAAATATATGAGACTGGATAACTGGTGCCATGAAAACCAGAAAGGTTACACTTTTTGATAAAGCAGTAAAAGTTCAAAAGATTTTTCTTTATGTCCATCAAAAGATTGTTTAGCATATTACATTGCTACATTCGACAATAAATAAATAAACAAACAAATAAATAATCAGACCCTCTATTCTTTAAATGCATTTTTTTATTATTTTTCTCAGTGTGAAGTAATATCTGGAGATTTCAATTCACTCTTTCCAAAAGTGAAATATCTTTGAGGATTCTATGTGACACAGACACATCAGAGTTGCATATTTATGTTATACTTGGCTGCATTCCCTCTATCTTTTAGAAAAAAAAATGGAGTTACAGCTGTTGCAGCTTGTAAATAAATTGTGTGGTGTGAACCACCTAGTGTACCTTCTCTTGCCAGAGGAACAGCTCATTGTACTACCACAAAGAGTGCAAACATTTCTGGAGAGGATGTAAGTTCTCCTAAATGTTTGGAAGACTTTTCCTCACTCTGCACTTTACTTTTTCCAGCTGTCAGAAACAGAATTAAAGAATAAAAAAAAAAAGTCCAACAACCCAACAACCAAAACAAACAACCCACAAGTGAACAATTAAACTCCACAGTAACTTCAGGCTTTTTTAGTTTCTGCTCAGTTGTTTGAGTATTGTATCTTTCAGGAATGCAACAGAGATATATTTGTGTGATTTGTGCCTAATGCTCTGATAGTCATTTGAGATGCACTTCCAGGTTGTTCTCGTGGCCCTTCTTCTTAATGACTTAAAGAACCACAAGTTCTAGTAACCAAGACTTGTTTATCTAATCAGGCACTATAGAGTATGGAGGGCATACTTAATATAAAAAATGAAAAACAACAAAAATAGGCATTTTTAAATTTATTTTGTTTCTGGGAGTGCATATTTATTTTAAAAAAAACATTAAAACTAACAAATTGCAACAAAAAACAACATCGGAAAAGTAAACATAGTACCTTAGGACATAGTATGTATTCTACTAAAATTCAAAAGTGTGCATAAAAAATTCTGCCCTAGCTAAGTCAAATCAGTTTTCATTTAAGTCAATAGACACTGTGAGTAAAGATCTAAGGCAATTTTTGCTTCTAAATTTATCTGTCCTACCAAGACCCAGTAAAACACAAGATCTATTCATATCAAGATGAACAAAACAAGTACTCTAGGACCTACAGTTTAGTCATCTTTACTCCCCATCACAAACTACTTTTCCTTAGGCTTAAGCTAATACATTATACATAACACATAGCTCACAGAACTGACAATGACCTACATAATCAATCATTACTGTTTCCACTTTTGTTATCTTGCTCACACAAGGAAAAAAGGTCTGTCTTTCTCTGGGCTTTACATGAAGATCACTGAAATCCATGCAAGACTCCTGCTGACTTCAGCTGGATATGAATTGGCTCTGAATGAGCCATATTTAACATCAGAATAGTTTAATGCGGCACTAAGAGGCACAACTGTGGCTCACTGGTCATGATGATCCTGGTTGCTTTTGCGCCAGAATCATTCCCAATTTAAGCCTGCTGCAAACCATCCCCAATACACCAGATAGGCAAAGGTGGGGGGTGTGGGAATACTTCCCTAGGAATCCCTTTGGTGAAAAACTTGCAGAAGCACCACTGGGATGGAAATGTCCCCTTGAATCCGAGTACCTTCAGAGAGTTCTGAGTGGAACTGGAGAAAGCAAGGAGCAGGTGGGTGGGCTGAAGAAGGAACCAGGAAAAAAATTGTGAGGAGCGCTAACTTCTATTACTTCCATTGCCATGAGATGCACTGGATGGTGTGCTTTTTGTGATGTGTATAATTCCGATTATAACCAAAAAAGATATAGCTTTTTGATTTGCTCTTTAAGTTTTCAGTTAAAATCATGACATTTATAATGAAGCTCAATTTATGTGTAGAGATACTTTGCTTACTGTTAATTGTGCTGTGGGCTTGTGTTGTAGAAGCCCCCACTTCAAGATGTTTTTAACAGTGTCTAACTTATTTCTTTCACTGTGACTCTGTTCAAATATTCGGTCCTGGAAAACTGAAATCTTTTCATACTATTCGCAGATGCTTCATCCCTTCAAATTTCAGGAAAATAAGGTTTATACCTGTAAACCATATTAAAGTAAAAGAAAAAAAAATAACCTGTTCAAAAAGAGAAAAAATACTCCACATACTTTGAAAAAAATAATTGAAAACATCTTAGTAATCCTCTTTTCTCTTAATCTGAATAATCTATCTGGTTTATATAATTACATCCTGTTCAAGAAAACTACAGATTGCATTTCTTCAGTAGAAACTTATTTTCAGAGGAAAATCCAGGATTTTTTTTTTCCATGTTACATACTCCATATGAGAGATGTAGTAGTTGGATAGGAGTTTTCTCATAACTGTTATTTCTGTTACTCTGATCTACAGGGTAACAGAATGGAAAATTAAGACCTTGAATCTGCAGTTTTAACATTCTCCTGTGGCCTATCAACACTAAGACTCTGATGCAGAGGTGACAAAACAAAGCCTTTGGTATAGGGAGAAAATAAATGCATGGAACCAGAGGCCTCAGAGAGAAGTAGGTCATGATTCAGTGGAAGTTGGAGATAAGGTGTGAGCCACAACTTGAAGTGACAAAAAGGATTTTATATCTAATATGAAACTTTACTAAGAAAGCTAGGCCTGAAAGAAAAATAGGCATTAGAAAAAGGATTATTTCAGGGTCAGGTGAAAGAGAAAAAAAATAGTTAGTATAGTCTGTTCTCTGGGACATAAAATACAGCTCTGGTCTAGTGAGGTTCAGTGTTCCTTTGCGGTTTGTTTATTGATATGTGTATCCATTCTAACTTGTCTATGCAGAGAAAGAAAATCCACTTGTGATATCAATTAGCAGATAAATGCCACAGGTAGGTATTTTGGGGCTACTGACTTCAGTCTTTTATATGATTTGTGCAAAAATTACCATTGCTGCACTGTGTACCGTGCATCTAAACTCCTGCCTTTTACACTTTGTTCTTCAAAAGGTTAGAAAATTACACACAAACAATCTTGTGTTATTATTGTTCACATATTAAATGCCCATAATATTTAATGACATATCAGCATTATTGGATTCTTATTTAGTTCCCTTGTACATGTGTCATGATACAGAATACATCTACTTTGATAACATTTTTCTTCTTTTATGCAACACTTCTTGTTATTTGATACACAACATGCTCCTTCAACAGCAATGAAGTAAATAAAGGAGGTTCTTATCTCTATTACCTCTACCGTACATGCTGGATGATCAGGACAAAGGAATTGAGTCCACTTTCATCAAGTTTGCAGACAACACCAAACTGAGTCCAACTGTAGCAGATTAAACATGGCCAAGTACCAGGTGCTGCAATTGGGTCACAATGCCACAGCTGTGAGGAAAAGTGGCTGGAAAGCTGCTCAGCAGAAAAGGACCTGGAGGTATTGATCAACATCAGCTGAACATGAGCCAGCTGTGTGCCCAGGTGGTCAAAAGAGTCAAAGACATCCCTGCTCATATCAGAAATAGTGGCCAGCAGGACTTGGGAAATGATTGTCACTTTGTGCTTGGCACTGATGAGGCTGCACCTCAAATCCTCTGTTTGGTTCTGGGCCCTTCACTACAATAGTCATCGAGGTGCTGGAGCAAATCCAGAGAAGGTGGTGTATGAGTCTGGACCACAAATCTTATGAGGAGCAGCTGAGGGTATTGGGTAGTGTCCAAAGAAAAGGAGGCTCAAGAGGACCTTATTTCTGTCTACAGCTGCCTGAAAGGATGTTGTGGACAGGTGGGGGTCAGTCTCTTCAAGTAACAAGTGATAGGAGAAGAGCAAATGGCCTTGTGTCAGGGACAGTTTAGATTCAGTACTAGGGAATATTTCTTTGAGGAAAGGTGTCTTAGTTTAAGACAATTATATGGGTGGAAACTCCAAAGTGAATTACCTCCCTTTTTAGTTTTTTGCTGCCTCCCTTTAACCAATAAGAAGACAAATGTGCAAAGATATAAGTGAAAAAAAGTTTACTCTGACTTGGTGGGGGAGGCAGCAGTGCCACACTCCAGCTGCCCACAAGCAAATTTTGCAACAATTTTCAGGTCACTCTTGCCATGGCAATCCCATTTCTGCAACCAGGGAGGAGTTTTCCTTCAGACCTTTTCACTGCTGCTGCTTGGGACAGCCTCACCAGGACATCAAACTCTCTGAGTTTTTCAGCCGTCGCCCCTAATCCAGCCACTCCTGCTGACTGCCACACCCCTGTAAAACAGAATTTCATAACTTCAGCTGCTCCAGAACCGGCCTCACCAGCAGAGCCCCTGTCAGGTGGGACAGCAGGCAGCATTGACTCTTGTTTTTGGAAAAAAAAAATTAGTCTCCAGGTTTTGGGTTTTTTTCCTGGTCCCTTTAGGGTATTGTCTGGGTAAGAAGGGAGTTTTTTAATCAGAGAGGCTTGTGTTGTTTTTCCTTTGTTATCTCTCTCTACCATGTGGACTGGGCTTCTCTGCCACATTGTTTTTGGCTTCTGGCAAAACACAGAGTTGCCCATGGAGGCTACCATACTGGGGAGGGGCTTCTCTGCCAGCTTGTTTTCTTTGTTGCCAGGGGGTCCCTGGGATTCCGCACCTTCCTCTCTAGTTGTTGTTACTGCTATCTTGGTTGTGGCTGCTTTGTTTTTTAGTAAACTGCTATTTTTTCACTTATATCTTGCATTCATCTCCTTATTGGTGGAGTGGTTAAAAACTGAAAGGGAAGATAATGATTTTTGGAGTCTCTACCTCATATAATTGTCTTAAACCAAGACAAAAAGTTCATCAGGGAAGTGGTTGAGTGACTATTCCTGAAGGTGTTTGAAAGATATGTAGATGTGGCACTTGGGGACATGGTTTAGTGGTTGACTTGCCAGTGCTGGGACAATGGGTGAACTTGGTGATCTTAAAGGCCTTTTCCAACCTGGATGATTCTATGATTCTGTGATTCTGTACTATTATCCTTGAGAACAGGATGTGTATTTCCTATGAAATGCTGGGCAGTACTCTCAAGCCAGACCTCTTTTCCTCTTTCCTCTCAGTACACACACACACAAACACATGCACATTCACACACAGGTTCTCCTTCCCTGTTCTTTCACAGTTATATGAGACAGGCAGGCAGAGGCAAGCAGAATTGCTCAGGGACTGAACCCAGATCAAGGAAAGGAAAGGGGCAGTGCCTTAAAGTGTGCCTAAAGTGTCTGCCTATATCCTAACATAAATATTCAGTATTCAAATATAAAACTGAAATAAATTAAAAACGTGATCTGAATATAGATGATAATATAGAGAAGATTTATTCTCTAAACAGAATATGAAAATAATGAAAACCACCTCACACACTTGTTATTATTGTGAAATTCTCAAATATAGTAGCAGAAAACAATATCACAGATCAAATAATATAAGAGAGTCTGTGACTGCAGAAGAGAATATTTTTGCTATATTGAGTGTGAACCTGTACACTAAATGAAAGGACAATGTGAAATCTGAACAGCTGCCACTTAATTGCACGCTATTTATACAGGCTGCTGAAAGAGGGCTTGGTCCTGTGGAGTGAATAGCATGAAAAATGTGCAAATGATTATACAAGGAGTACTTTTTGGTCTACTACTCTTCACAAAGCATGGAACCAGACTGGATTAGTAGAAAAATGGATTTGTTTCTTTCCTGTTGTGAGTCTGTCTTTTCTGTTTTGATATGAGAGTCAAATGTTGTGGGAAAGCCCAAACTGCAAAATCCCCTCTCCCTCCCCTCCCCTCATTATAAAAGTACTGATTGCATAAAAGGAATTTCTTAAACAGCAAGAGATTTTAAAAATACTTTATGGCTTTCTTTGTTACATTTGAAATAAGGACGAACCAGTAGCTGAACTCTTGTCTAGTCTCGCTTTAAGAAAAATAAAAATGAACCTAGGTTGTCTTAGAAATCTGCATACTTTTAAAACTATTGCAGGTTAATGTATTAATTAACTCACACATGACTTTCAGAGAAATCTGTATTTCAGTCAGGGACCCTGGAGGAAAAAACATTTCAAGGTTACTGTATGATTATAAAATCTTGAAAGTTTAATACTCCTTAAAAATATTCCTCTTATCTAAAGTGGGGGGAGCACAGCTTTCACTGTGTGTCCATGAGAATTTCAAAAAGGTAGATTGGATCTGGTCTTCAACTCTGCTATAGAGTTCCTCAAGTTCTGATGTAAATGGAAACAAACAGTAGATATTTGTGTTTTATGTTTACATTTATATTTACTGTCCTAAAATAGTCTACCATAATGTTATTTCATAACTTTATTAAAGAAACCCTTTACAGAACACTCAAAAGTACTGCTGATATTCCATAAATTTTAGCCTAGGGCAAATAAAGAAATATCTTCAATGATTCTTTGGGAAATTCTTTTGAGTTTTTATATTGCACCCATTGTGCCCCCTTGCTTGAACTCTATCCAAAATTTTTAAATTTTAAAAAGAAAAATACACTCAAAAGGGTTGCTTCACATATTTCCACATTTCTTTGACCTGTTGAATGTTTTGACAAGCCAGGCTCAATTCTGTATAACTTTGCTATAATCAAACAAGTTTTCTCACTGTGCTATATGACTATTTCCGATGATTTCAGTGTCTTATGTATGATGTGTCTTATGTAGCTGTTTAATCAGCACTGAGCTGAAATATACTTGAATTTCTCAATACACACTTTAGATTTTTGATTTGACATGATGAGAGAGATTTAGATAAACCTGCACTTTTAAAGAAACAGATAGGGAGAGGAAGTCCTTGATAAATAGCTCTATGACTTGTATCTGAAAATGACTGCTCTAAACCCTTGTTTGGCATAAATCTTCAAAAATCAAGATAAGGATTAGCAAAGCAGTATGGAAAATTGATATACAGTCTTAGAATAACTTTAAATCTCTGTGGTCCAGATGTCATAATTTTATTCCACATTTAGCTGATGTAATGTTCTCCCAGTAAAAGCTCCAGTGTGTTTAAGTAAGTTAAGGTCAATTCTAATCCACTGTTTTTCTTTTTGTGAAAATATGGGCTCTTCAGGAAAAATGATTTTGCAAACACAGTATGGGACAGAGTGTCTCATCTAAGACTCACATGTCATCACAAAATGGGTCAAAGAAGCATTACACTTGCTGTATCTTCCTCTCATGCTATCCCCTGAGAGCATTTTGATACAGCAGAAAATGTCAGCTATTAAGATGAACTCTAAGATTTGCTATGTAAATCTGTACTTATCAACACACCAGTCCATAAGCAGTTTCTAGGAGAGAAAATGTAATTTGTATGTGCATGAAGAGTTCCTTTTGCTGTGCTGTTTTAAGGGGATCATGCTACTCTTAGCTGGGGAAGGTAACGATGGTAAGGTCACATTTTCCCTTTCTGCTTAAGTAGTTATTCAATATGGTTTCATAAGTGTGCAAATAAGTGAAAACTGTTTGTGGTTGACAGAAAGACTTTTATTCTGGCCATTTGAAACACTTACCTTGATTTCGTGACAGACATTTATTTTTCTCAATGGCTGTGTGTACAGCTTCAGCACTTCACTAAGTAAACCTTTGACTATAGTAAAGATGGTGGCTTCAGAACTTGACTTCTTGACTGCCATAGCTAATCAGACAACAACGTCTTGGTAAAATCATACAATCACTGAGTAATTCAGGGCAGATTTCTTTAATTACTCACTGAGGAATTAAGGAAATCTTTATTCTGACTGACTTCCTGACCAAAGTAAGGTTGGCTTTGAGGTCAGCCCTCAGGTTGTTCAGGCTTTATCCAGTAAGCCTGGACTACCTCCAAGGACAGAGACTACACAGCCTTTCTGTATAGTGTACTCCATTCCTCATAGTGAAAAAATTATTTCTTTTATCTATTTTGAGCATTTGCTGTTTCAGTTTATGTCTTTTGTCTCTTTAATTCCATGAAATCTCTGTGCCATTGAAGAACCTTGTTTGATCTTCTTGGTAGACTCTCTGCCGGTACTGTTGGGTCTTTAGGTCCCCTCAGAGCCATCTCGAGGTTGAACTTGTAAAGTTTACTCAGCCTATCTTTACAAGTTAAATGCTCCAGCTCCTGACTATAGCCTTGGGGATAGCAATGTCTCTTTCTTCAACTTGGTACCCTCAAATGGGATGCAGTATCAAAATCTAGATTTCACCACAATGCCAACCTTTATTAGCCTCTCTGATCTAGACTCACATACTCTCAGCCAATCTATTGTCCATCCCACAAGAAATCTCCCAAGTTACTCCTTGACATGAAGGGAACACTCATTCCTCATTTTCCTTGCTCATCATTCTTTGTTCTAGTCTCTCATTGCACCCCAGTGCAATGGGGTGAGCTGTCGCACTAGCAATTTCACAGTTCTGTGTCCAGAGGAGTTCTAGTTCTCCAGGCATGTTTCCCAGGGTGCATACAGATATTTGAGGTAGGTTTCCTTTCAACCTTTCTGATCATTCGGACTTCTCTCTTGTTTCATGGACATCCCTGACTTCTCTCTTGGTTGGATCTTCCTACTCTTTGCTTTCCATCTGCTTCCATGATTTCTTCATTGACTGTAGGGTTAATCTCTCATCCAAATGTTTTAATGTAAAAGAGAATACGGATGCAGATGACACCTGATGCACTAAAATGTAGAAAGTGTATTTTGCACTCATAACAAAAAAACCCCAAAACCAAAACAACAACAACAAAAAATCCTTCCACAGTCCTAATTGCTTAGTAGCAATTAGGTGTCCTTGGTATCTCACAGCATCTATACTAATGCAATCAAAGGCTTGACAGTAATATTTTAACCAATTAAATTGAAGATTTCTACTATGCCTTAAAAGATATTAGCCACTATTATATTGCCTGTGGACTTGCCCTTTCATGACTTATTAATATCACTGGGAAATTCTTATATTTTAATATTCTCTTATTGTAATGTATTACTGTGGGGGATGAAAAAGAATGAACAATGAAAATAAAATTATAGCAGGAAATAAATAATTTATATCTGAATGTTAAATGTAGCAAAATGGGAGAGAACAGAATGTTTCATGTAAAGCCAGAACACAATGAAGACTCATTTTTTAGTACATGATGTTTTGTCTGTTCCTCATAGGATACAGAATCAGTACATGGGGAATATTGAAATGGCTGCCAGTTTTTAATGCACATGTTGGAATGGGTCAAAATAACAGCATATTCTGACTTCTCACAGAAAAGAGAATATATTAGCATCCAAAGACTTCATCCAAGTGACAGAATTTGTATCTACAAACAGTGCTTTAAACCACTTGGACACCTCTGAATTTCATGAGGTGAATTCACCTCTGAATTCACAGGTAATGGGAACTCAGTCAATGTGGTAAAGTTTGATGGCTGTTACAATCACTACTACAAACAACAATGTAAATTAATATTATTCCTGATTGGTAGATATTATTTAACAACTGTCATAACTGTTTTACAAATATGCAGTAGCCAAAAGTATTCTCTTACAATACTCTGTGATTTGTATATTCAGAAAATGACACTTCCAGAATAAAAAAGTATGCAAATGCAGAACTATGAGAACATTAGCTCTAATTCTAGTTCCTTTAAAAATACTTTAAAAACTGTGTATAAGAAAAACTTCTTTCAGGTTCCTCTTCATGCTTATCTCCCTTAATCCTTTCACTCATTTCATCCACTTGATGATAATCGTCATGCCATAAGGCTAAAAATATTTTCTTTTCCTCATTCTGTCCATAATTTCTCTTGACCATGGCCTCTTTAAAATGATGCTTATAGGAAGGATAAAATAAACTATCAAAATTATCAAAAATAAACTATCAATAAATTATCAAAAATTCAAGCATAAGTTTAATGTGTTTCATTTCAGATAAATGTAAAAGCTGTTATTTATTGTCCCTAAGAAAGGCAGAAACAAAAAACCTAATTTTTTATCTTCAGAAAGGATATCTAGAACTTGAATTATATCTTATTTAAGATGATTGGTAGAATTCTCATCCTTAAACATATTTTTATAGGTATCCTCTATTGGTGGTCCATAGTTGACGCATTTGTAATAAACCTTTTTGTTATTCCTCATCATGCACACTGAAAAGTACATGAATGAAATAATTTCTTTTTAGGATTTTGAAATATATTGGAAAATGTTCATGTGGCATGCTGATGACGAGTAAACTGGTGATCTTGGTCTCAAATTTGTGCAGTTTATATTTCAAATGCTCATTTACACTTTGTTTTCCACCATCCTTTCAGGTAAGTCTCAGAATTCTAGCTTTTGTAACTCAACTCCTCTATGTCATCTTCTTGAATCATCAAAAATCATGTATAAGACATTTCACAACTATTTCAACATCAAATGCAATACATATTTCATGTAGCTCCGTGATTTATGTGCTAAATATTTCTAAATTTTGTATAAAATTCTTTTACTACTATTGTAATTTTTTTTTTCCTATCTTGATACTTCTGGAATTAAGACTTTTTCTCTGTAGTACTCTTCACACATTCCTGTATACTTCACTTTCTCCCTTTGGTAGTAAATTATTTTTCTGTTTATCTTTGTCTGCTATTTCTCACTCTCATCAGCTTTACAAGTGAAGGACTTTAAATAAAATCCTTCTGGTTCTCTGCTTTGTATAATTTTGTGTTCCTATGATTCTGTTCTACACTTTGTGTAGGGTGTGTATGGAAGCTGCCGCACAAGACAAAGCTGTATTGCAGAAGTTTAAGTGAAAAAGTTCTATCAAACAGCAAAAACCTGAATATTCAGTGCATGAAGACTTTTTTTCAGATGAAAGTATAATACCCAGCTCTTCAGAACCTCAAGAACAATGAATAGACTGAAGTTAAACAGACTGCATTTTGCAGCTTTGATACACAAAGTTATTATGAAACACTTCAGAAACTCAGAATGAAGAATTGCAAGGCTCCTTAAATAACATTTTAACATGAATTATTAAGGCAACATAGAAAAGCAGACACAAAGAGTAAATCTCTGTAAGCAAAAGCTTTGATAAGCTGACTGAAAATGTTCCAAACAATTCCATGCAAGAAAGGGGAAGATAAAGAACTAAATGTCAGGGAGATTATTAAAAAGTATAAATTAAGCATATGCAAACAAACAGATAACAGCACATTCCAAAATAGTTACTAGGCAATGGAAAGCAGTAATTAGCTAATCAAGAAAAAAATTAAGTATTTTTGACAGTGAACATAATTAAAGAAAAAACATTTCATAAAGGGATTGAATTAAAGCTCTGAACAATCCCTGACAAAACCAGGTCATGTGCTTTAAATCTGCAGCTGCAAATTGGACAATTCTTAAATATCACTGTTTAAAGGAAATATTACTTGAAATGTGCTATTTTGTTTCTCCATACGCTCAATAATATGTATTGGAGACTTGTTGCAAAACCCTTTTTCAAGCAATACTTCCAGTTGATGCAGTGAAAATGTGACTTATGAAAAGCTTTCTGAATGCCTTGTTCTCAATGTAAGGATAATTCACTATCACTCTGTGATTTGTTCTCTCTTTTCCAATGATAGCTGGGTCTCACGGTTAAGACAGCTCTATGGCACTGACCACTATTTTGTTCTGTTAACCACAAGATGTTCATGTTTACAAATTCTGATGAATGTTACTGATAAAGTTGGCTAACTGCACTTCTTTGGTGTAGTGGCTGATATATCTAACAACTCTGACTGTCAGTAGAGTTAGGTGTCTACAGCAAATATGTCAGCGTTGATATTTTGTCTTTAAAATGTGAATGTTGGGAGTAAAAAAGATGTAACTTGAATGCCATCCTTTCAAATATTTGCCTTAGATTTAAAAAACTTAATTGCTTAAGTGGCTTCTTATTCATAAGTATCTTATTTACTAATTTCTTATACTTTCTTTTTGCAAACTTCCATTGTATTTAGTTGGAATTCTTGGGAATGTACTTGTTCTGAACATTAGTATTTCTGAGATTTAATTTATTTGTTTTTAATTATTAATATGTTGTCAGTTTAACAAAACAGATATTGCTATTTGCAGCTGATACCAGTTGTGTGCTAAGGATCATGAAGTAGCATGGCATTATTTCTCCTCGCTCTTTGGATGTTGTAAAGAACAACCTGGCAACTAGGAGTTCTAAAGCAAAAGGCAACAGGAGATAGGAAATATTTTGCTAATCTTTAAGTATTGTGCAACATTTTCTGAATTATTTCATTGAAAAAAGAAAGATAAATCCCAAATTTTTAGAGGGAATGGATGTCAAAACATTTCCATCAAATTAATACTGCCAATTAAGAAAAAAACCCAAACTTTTCCACTTTTACACCTCTTCCCCTTCATCCTCCCCCTTGACACCCCAGAAATTTGTCCTATTTTTCTGAAAAAGCTGTTCAATTTTATATGGAGGATATTGGTGAGAGGGATCATTTTACTGAAAATCTGGTTTTGTTTCAAGAGAGTTTGGTAGGAAAGATTCACCCAGACTTATTTTACTTGCTAAATTCATACCAGGAAGTTGCCTGCTGCTCCGTTCTCTTTTCTGTCTCAAGAGCACATATGCACTCTGATTACCAGCCCTCACTTGGCTACATTAATTATTTCAGAATTCAAACTAAAACAGGGAGAAGAGTCTTTATGTTGCGTATTGTGCTCATCCAGTTCTCATGGAGCTGGTGAAACTTTGGGCTTTTGTAACTTGTGTTAAAAAAAAAGCTCCTTCAGACCTCTTAACAACTCCCATGTGACATTTGCATGTTTCAGAACACTTGGAGCAATGACACCGCATTGTGTTGACAAATGTAACTTAAATACTTGTGCAAAGCTAGCTGGGCAACTTAAATTGCTTTAAACAAATTTCTCTCAAATCAAAAGAATTCTGAGTTGGTAGAGTCTACATTCTGTTGCTAAAGCTGATGTAACAGAGGTGAAATATAGTGTGGATCAGAATCTGTCTCTTAGTCTCCTTTGGCAGTGGGTTTTCTTATTCTGGGACTTATAGCTGAAGAGGGGAATCCTATTCAGCTCTCTGCTTGTGAAATCATTTTAAGCAGAATATAAAGGGGTCACTTAAGCAAAAATTAAAACTCCTGCAAAATTAAAAAGACTAAACATGTATATTAGAAATATATGTATATTGATTTTTTTTTTATACTGCATAACATACCAGGCCTAGTGAATGAGTCAATGTTTTGTTTACTTTGTTTGCCTTTACCAAACGGGGGTTTTTTTGTTTTTTTTTCCCCATAAACTCTATGGGATTTAGTACTTGTCTGAATATTTTGTATATCCTTTCTATCAGCTGGCTTGCTTGAAAGAAAGACTGACACTTGTTCTGAGTGGATATGCCCTAAATGTCAGACCTTGCTTTACTGATGTCCATGTTCTTTAGTCTTTTGTCAAAATATGACTGCTAGGAAGCAAAGGTGATAGTGCTTTCCTGTTTGAGAAGTCATATTATTTCAGTACAGTTTCAGCAGCAATTTTACAAATCTTCTCTAGATCACTTGCACTTTATGGCACACAAAGAGGCTTCAAGCAATATTTTTGCAATTCTGCAGGGTACAGTGCAATTATTTGTTTTCTACTGTACATAATAGATATCAAGTCACAAGCAACTAGGCTACATGTTAACATGATCTAATGTGCTCCCCAGCCCAAAGGAGACACAAAGTTTCTGCTGGCTGGGTAATCATCAATGGGGAATGGTCAAGTATTTTTTGAAGAAGGCTGATGTTTAATGTTTTCAAGTTCCAATTATTTGTTTCCAGTCTATTTTACAGTTTTCAGATAGTATTATTCTTCCTGTGTCTTTCAACTCCTCATAACTGCTATTTTATGATTAATCTACCTCTGTGCTTTTTACTTTATGATTTCTATTTTATTTCATATAATTTTTCACACCTTCACAATGATTTTCTCAAGAAAACTGAATTAACATCTCACAGCTGTGTTGCACTAGCTGTGTTCAGATGGCTGCAATCCTATACCCAGGGTCTTGAAATTGTAATTAATTGGCTAAAAATTTTCAGTGTTTCCATTTTTGAATGATAAAAGGCAACAATTGCAGTATAAACATATCCATATTTGTAGATCTTTTGGTAAACCTCTAAAGGAAGAACAATAAATGACTGACTTAAAATTAATTCAGTAAATTGAGTAAACTGTCTTTAAATACAAAAACTGCTTAAAAATTATGGTTCTATCTTTAGAAGTTCTCTAAGATAAATTAAAAAAAAAAAAAAAGTCAGACCAGTAAAGAGAAAAATTAGAAATGTAGAAATGGTAACTAGAAAGCTTTAGATTCATGCTTATCTGATAGGAACAAGCTGCGATATTTTTAGATAAGACTTCTTCATAGTTGTCTTTGTGCATTCTCTAGCAGTAGAGTTCAGAATGTTCACAATCATTTTGGAAGCTCTCTATATGCATCACATAAAAAGAGGCAAAATTAATTCTGATTCGTTTTCATTCCCATTTTCTTGCACATTCACTTCCTATAAAATTGGGATTTTTTAGGCTATACTAAAATTTGTTAGAGGAAACATAATTTAATTTAAAGCCAACTTGCTCCATGACACATTCTGCTGTCAAAGAAAATTGCTACAAGCTAATTAATAATGAATATCTTTGTGAGGTGAAAAACTTTGTGGGATATTGTACTGCATAAAATACTGCCATAAGAAACCTACTTATGTATGGGGTTCTACATTCCAACATGGTTCCACTAGCTGCTGTGCTTCTTTAGACTGTAAAAAATATGGAATATTTGTGGCAACATAGCATTAATTTGCATTTTGAAGAGATTTTTAAAAGAGAAGTCCATCTGAATGTTACTGAGGTTTTTAAACTCTTTAAAATAAAAGTGGTCTGAAAAAGGCTGTTGAAGCATGAAAAGGCATTTAGTACAAATGTTCAAAAATAGTGTAAATTCAAAACTCCTTATTTCAATGCTGTCTCTGCTGCTAAGTAAAAATCTCCTGTCACTTTTTTGAGTCATGTTCATCTAATTTAATATAGCTGATTGCAGGGTGATTATCTACATAACCAAAATAATGAAAGACACAGGTTTTATTATACTTCCCCAAGAAAAGACCCTTTTCAAGCTCTCTCTATTTAGTATTGAGCAATCACTGCTATATCCGTAAATAAATAAAAGTTAAATTTTAAGTGGTTTAATTTTCTACTTTTAAAGGAAAATGTAAATCTAAATGATCTTTTTTTTTTTTTTTAATTCCATAGTAAATCTATGAAGCTGTTTTGCTGTCATTTGATTCTTATGCTTTATCTCTTTGTTACTCTTGGTTCCACAATTTTTATGTCTTGATGTTATGATGCTCATATTTTTCCTCTGTGCTTGAATATCATTCAAATGTTAAAGTGCGTATAGATTATGTGATAAGGAAGCTTTAGGAAAAAATGCCACTGTTTTTGTATAGTAATAGAAACATCTTCATATTAATTTGATTTATTATGAATATATTGACAGGTCTATTTTTTACATAAATACTTAATTTACATAAATAACCCATCAGAGACACCTAAGTACTAGACTAACTGGTAACTTCCTAATATAATAGTGAATTCCTTACCTGGTATTTTTGGATTGTGAGGTGAAAAGGAGAAAGGGAAAAATTTCAGGCAAAGTGGTACATTCTTGCATGGACAAGAGAGATAGCTAATCAATACTGATTACTATTTATTTTTATTTTGCTAGAAGTAAAAAAGTGAGAAATTACAATTTGTTCACAAAAGCCTAATTCTAGCTTTCACTTATTATTCGTATATGACTTTGAAAAAGTAAGTTATTTATTAAGTGTTTAATTCTATACACTTGAGGAGTGAGTAGAATTAAATTCTTCAAAACCATGTGTGTGAAATATACCTTCAGTTATCATTAAGAAAGGCATAAAATACGCTTTTCCTGTATTTTTGAATAAAAATATCTATAGCTTCTCCATTCTGTGTAGGACTTTTTGTTGGCATGCACTGGACATGCAATGACAGGGCTTCTAAGGATCACTGGACCTTAACCAGAATATCATTTACTTTCTAGTCAAGCTGAGCTGCAAAAAAGGCTAAAGATCTCAGCATTGCAAACATGGCAGTAGTTCCAAGCCTTAAGAAGAGCAAGTATTTTTGTGAGTTAAGGAACTTCACAACAAACACTGAAGCTTCTAGACAACATTCACAATGAGCTTTTAATAAAAATACTCTAGAAGACTGCTCTAAAATTGGTCTAGATAAGAATTTGTGAATTTTGGTTGGTTTGTGGGTCTGGACCTAAACATCAGACTAGAACTATGTAGGAATACATAGCAAACTACTATGCTAATTAACTACAATTAAATGTAATTAAATGCAATTTAATTAAATGTAATTATATCAAATGCACACATTACTATTTAGACTATGTAATGAAAACAATACTTGTAAACAAAATCTTGTTTCAAAAGGCTCTTTTGTCTATTCTTTTTCCAAGTCTGTTAGCATCAAATTGTTCTTGTTTCCTAAATAAGGTAATTTTCTACAGTAATAGGCCTAAGGCTTTAATCACCTCAAAGTTTGCATTTGTGGTTTCATAGCGTAGAGACTTCATTATCTAGGCTCTAAATGAAAATTTCAGCTCTAATCAGAGGGATTTGAAGATGAAACTTTTTTTTTTTTCCTCTCACATAAAAATTGCTTTTTTAAATAAAGAGTTTCTATCACATTTAATTGTTTATATATCTACGCAAAGCCACTCATGACACTCTTAGGAAGCAGAAATTGCCTTCAACTGCTTCTGAGATCAAACTCTGCATGTGAAAAAGGACCCATTGGTACAAACCCTACCCATTTCAAATAACCTCTTTTGAAGCATTCTGGTACCATTTTTTTCCTGAATATTTAAAGTTCTGTACTTTTTTGGAAGATCTGTATTTTCTAAGTAAATAAAAGAGGTGGTGCAGATTGTAAACAAAAATGTAGACTGCATAATACACATCCGCAAAAATTTTAGGAACGTTTATCTTTTTAATATTCTTCTTTATTAAACATAGTTTCTCTTACAGTTCATGTTTCTGAGAGCAGTATTTTCATTGCAGCATGTTATAACAGTAGATCTTATTATATTTGAGTAAGCTTATAAATGGAAAACCACTCAGGTACTCAGTCATGTTCTGTGCTGCATTCAGCAAACCCCAAGTTGACGAGGAAGTTTTCAGGAACTGCTCACAGAAGCTCTGGGCAGATCAGCTGTCAATGCAATTTTAGTGAACACGGGAAATTCCATTCTTCCATAGTAACCGTATTTCCATGTTTGCAAGACCAATGCTACTTGGTATAATACTAACTCAATAGCTCTATATGAGTGGTATTCTCTGAGGTAGTCATGACATTCACAAAATGTCAACCTTTACCAAATAAATTATATTGAATCAAACCCAAACAAATCAACCTTCAGAAAATACAGTTTTAATAAATGACAAAAGCTCATACCCTGCAATAAGATATCCTACCCTGAAAAATGGAGAAATACTAGAGATTTGGAGGACTTTATTAAAGAACATCACTGCAGTGGATTTCTCATCGATAAGGTTTAGATTTAGAAGGTGGCAAGAACTGTGTTAGATTTAATTTCATATACTGCATTTGGCAATGAAAAGTTCTCTGGCAGTGAGGGTCTGTTGCTATGGTGAAGTTGTGGGAGCTCCAACATCCCCCAGCAACTGAGTGCTTTACAACAGCTTTGTGTGAACAGGGCATGTCCCAAACAGCTGCTTTCTACTCGCTTAGGCTTCCCAATAAGTTTTGGATGGTGAGTTAGACTTTCTCATCCTCAAGCATGTATGTAGCACGGGAGTAAAAATGTACTGTGGTTATGTTGATTCTGCTCCACAAATTTGATGACTTTGATGAAAGGATTGGTTTTTAACACCTGGTTAATAGTAACCTGGTTAATAGTAATTAAACAACAAATCCTATGGACTTGTATATATCAGTGACCCTAACAAAGAGCAGAGTGCTGAGGTCCCTGATGGGACATTGAAAGGGTCACCTTGAAAAACTTTGTGTAACATAGTGGCTAGTCAGGAAAACTGGGTGGCCTAGAGGGAAATAGCAAACTTAGGGGATATTTGGGGGGCTTTATGTGAATTTTAAAATTTTCTGTGGTATATTTTAAGAGAGTTGAATCAGTGAAACTTATTACAGAACAATTAAGGCAACTGAGGCATCATGGAAAAACATGGGAGACATAAGTAAGTGGAAATGGGGAGCAAAGGGTCTGATCAGGTATAAGTGTTGCGCTTGTCAACATAATTATATGGAGAGACATTTACAAGAGCTGTGTTCCTAAATTTTTTTCCTGTATCCATATGTTTGTTTGCTTATGTGTACGTTTTGCTAGCCAGCCTGGAGCTGAGTTGTCTAGGATGCCAGCCATCCACAAGAAAAGCCAAGATCAGAGCCACTAGCTGGAGAAGAGACCCATTAATGAGAATTATTAATGACTCTTAGTGTGTATGAGAAAGGTGAGTTCTTATTATCTCAGTGCCTCACTTTTTGCTTGCTTTCATGTTCAATATTTGAGATGTCCAGACTGTAAATCTTTACAATAATTTTTAAGACATTGCAGCTCAATTAAATTTATAATTTATAAATTTATAAATTTCTCTTTTATATCTCTATGGCGAGTTTTCACCCCAGCTGAAGTCTGAAATGTGAAGGCAGCACTCATTGACAGTAGATTTTTGTGCAAAATGATGGCAGATAATGTCAATCCTTATTTTTAGTTTTATTTTTTTGGAGGGTGGGGCAGTTTTCTTTCCTTTTCTTCATATGAGAGACTATTGAACTTACCTTTCTCTAAGAATGTACAGGTGAAAATGTAGTCTACTGAATCTTGTGATTTGGTTACTCCACAGTTGTGGCACTGTAAAGAATTGTGTATTGCATCTGTAAAGAAACAGCTCACTGGTAGTATTTCAGTGTTCATCTCTCTCCATTCTATGACACATCTGTGAAGCCATCCATAAGAGGAGCAGGGTGCAGTATCCTGTGTCAGAAAATTTAAATTTTTTTGTATCTGTAGTCATTTGCATCTGTTAGTGATATTTATACAGCCAGCATGTAACGATGGTATCGTCTGCTAGAAACAGAAATGTTCATTGTTTAGATCAAACAAAGCATATGAAGTAGGATCCATCTACCCTTAGCTTCAGGCATTTAGTCTACTCAAAGATAGGATCTTATCTTCACTGAACAGAGACAAAAAAATCTACCCCTCAACATTTGCCCAGCGAAGTCAAAATATTTTGTCTTCATGTCTT
This sequence comes from Hylia prasina, assembly GCA_013397195.1. Lineage (NCBI taxonomy): Eukaryota > Metazoa > Chordata > Aves > Passeriformes > Sylviidae > Hylia > Hylia prasina. Next base: position 194,779 of record VYXD01013981.1, on the reverse strand, counting down.
TGTTCTCTGACCATAGGAAAAGACTGTAGAATGACGCATATGGGATGCCTAATTTTTTATTAAGTTAAAAATAAATATTGTCTGGGGTATGATATGAAAATTTCTAGACCCACACAAAAAAAAAAAAAAATCTGCCATATTATAAATACACCTATAAAAATGACTGATAATTAAGGTAAGTATTAGCCAGAACTGGAAACAGGGTAGTAAGAATGAAAGTAATGTAAGTGAATAAGAAAAGTTATTTACCAAATGTGAGAACAGGAAAGAGTGTCAGAAACGTGTTGAGGTGAACCAGACCTTAGAGTCATTAATAATTCCATGGGCAGTATGCTAACAAATGCTTTCCTTACATTATTAAAATAATGCCTTGTGTATACAAATATTTATGCTGCCTCTAAAATGTAAGTTTCTCATTTTTTCTGCGTATTAAAAAAAGTATACAACATTGATAAAAGACCATTTTTGTATCACCTGTCAGTGAGAGTTCTAATAGTGTTCAGTGTCTGTAGGGTTTTTCCCTAATTTTTGAATATAATCTCTCATGATTTGTCCTACATTTTGTCATAATTTTGTCATTAAGCTGAGTGCTTAATCCATAAATAGAACTGAAATTCATGTTACTCCTTGAAGTAAGCCATCAATGGTGTAAATGGTAACTTCACCACTGAAGTTACAAGAAACTGGAAATGGAATAAAATTTGAAAGAAAAAATTAAGATCAACTTTATTAATGCAACAGTAATATTTCTTGTGTAGTGTGTGAAACAGGTACCATTTATGTGAGAACCTCTCTTTAAATTTATCTGATGCACAAAAAAAGGATTGGCTGAAGGTAAAACCCATTTATACATTAAAATATGAACTTCATGGTGAAGAGGCAATTTTTGGGAGAGAGGTTGAACTTGGCATTACAAAATTATGCGTGATGTAGGATTAGTAGCAGTAACTGTTCACTGTCTTCCAGTGTAAGCGCTGGGCAACATTATTTGCCAGCTGTCAGGTTAAAAAGAAACAAAAGAAGGAGACTTTATGCACAAGAGTGGTAGAATTATAGAACTAAAGGAATTTTATTTTTATTTTATATTTTAGATGTAAAAAATGCAAGGGAAACTTGGAAAAGAAAGAGAATCCTGCTGAGGATTAGCAATTCATTGTAACAGCTTAGAAAATCCCAAGAGCAAGAAATAGGCAGGACATTGGAGTGTAATCACTGGGCTCATTATTCAGCGCCATGTTCTTACCCTTCTTTCAAAATAAACCTTGGGCTGATATTTGAGACTGTTTAGCTTAGACCAAGATCTGGTCCCTTAGCCTGAACTATTAAATCTAATGCTTTTGTAATGTGAGAAAAAAACCCAACATAGTCACAATGATGAAGCTACAGCAACCCTGAATTATTCATTGCAGCTAAAACCTAATCTATTATGTTAAACTTATATGCGTGTTTACAGACATGTAATGTGAACCTCTTTTTAAAATCATTTTTACACAGCTATATAAAAACACTGAGATGCTATCTTTTGAGTAATAAATTAGCATTCTTATTTATTGGAAATATTACAAATCTTCCTGGTAGTCATGCAAGAAGTTCTTTTATACTCAATAGAAATGAAATCAACTCCAGTTCACAACAGAAGTCAAAAGAGATGCCCTGGTAGAATAACACCCAAGAGATGGCTTTGTTTTAGCAAAGAAAGCAGGCAAGAGGACAAAATTAGCTCAGTGTTGGAGGTATTTTTTAAAGAGCTAATGAGACTAAAATCTTAACTGTAGAACTTGAACCACATTGACTGTCATCATCTGTGCTATTCTAATGGAAGTGAACAATCTGGCCTTACAAACTTTTGCCACTTAGTACTGGCTTGAAGTTGAATCAGCTTCATGAACTTAAGTTGGGATTTTTTTGCATTAATTTTATAGTCTTGTGAGGAACTGTAAATAGTTAAAAGTCCTGGAAAATTTAAGCAATACATGAAAAACAGAGAAAGAACACACAATGATTTTGTTTTTAACAACAGGTAAATTATTTTCTACAGGGAATTATTTTCTTTTCACAATATATCTAGAAATTCATAACTTATTTCCACTTTCATTATTTCATTCAATTTTTCTATTTGAAAGTGATAGAATATATGTAGGAATTTATGTGTGTTGTAAAGGACTAACATGAAAAAGGTGATGTGCAGTGATCTTGTAGGTATTACTGTAACTATTTCTCTGCGGAGAGAAGCCCTTGAATTACACCACAATTCATAAAACAAGCTTGTAGATGACCTACTTTATAACTGTTTCACAGAAATGAAAATTCAGTATTCTACTTTTTAAATAGGAGTGGAGAAAGAAAAATATCTATGGACTTTAATTTGTAGTTAAAAATGTCTGGTTTCAATCCCATTCTTCTGACATTTAAATTGGCTGCAGAAAGTTTATTTAATTGAAAGGCCATTGCAAAACTAATTGAATATGTGTTCCATTAAGCAGTAATGCGATTAATCTGTCTATGCCGGTTCATAAATAAGTTCTGAGAAAAGTTTTTTGACCCATTTCTCTTTCACTTCACGGGCACATGCCTTAGAATGTCTTTAGGATAATTGTAGAAGGTCCAGTGAAGAAGTACAAATCAAAAAGATGACAAAAAAAACTGTTTAAGAATTTCTAAATGAATCAGGGGAGATGAAGAGAGAGAAATAGATTGTACCATCAGTATCTAGAAACAAACATAGCTCTTCTCTCACAGGTGCTGTAAGTTTGCCTTCTATTACCTAAATTCCCATTATCAAACATTAGATAAATTTGTGCTTATTTTCCAGTCAAGGGAAGTTTTACTTGGTAACTGGCAGCCTTGCTATATTTTTATCCTGGAAAGTCCATCTTTATAGAAAAGTTCTTACTCTAAATGCAGGTTGTTCTCTCTCCATCTTGGCTACAAAGAGCTTAGGATAACTAAGATAAGCCCTGTTGTCAAATTTTGAAATGTCGAAACATGCGGCGAATCCCTCAGAACGAACTGAGCTAATACCATGACTGCCTTCTGACACTTGGGAACCAGTATAGGAATCTTGATTTTTAAACGTATTTCTTAAAGTGTTGCCAACTTGATTCCTATATACATATTTATAAAGCAACATTCCCAAGGGTGAAGCATAATGTTAAACATGACTTAAACAAAACATTTCACTCTGAGAATTGTGTTCTTGGATTCAGAAAAGTTCTTAATGCATGATAATTATAGTTTAAACATCAATAAACATAAATTGCACAAAATAAATTTCCTGTTTCAATTATGTAAGTAATTTATCTCTAATTACAATTTCTGGAAACATTTTGTGTGTAAAACTGGAAACTGAAGTCAAAACATTTTCCTTTCCCCTACTGTCTTCTCAGAAGAGGAATAGTTTCCAAAATTAATCTTTCAGTTTCAGGATCAAATCCCTGCTTTTCTCTGTTTTGGGCTGGCCATACAAAGGGAATTTTGAAGGCCATGTGCATATTATAACATGCAGAGACCCCTCCTCTAAATGTAGAAGAGTATAGAATACTTTAAATAACTCCTTTGTTTAGGGTATTGTAATATATGATCTTTTCTCTGCTAATGGATTCAACTGCAAAAACTATCAATGGTCAATATGTTGATATATAGTGATCATTCATATAGGATCTCTAGAACACTTTATTTTATAAGTTAAAAGACAAAGTTAATTGTAAAGAGAAAAATAAATTTTAACTTAGAAATATAGGATTAATTCTTTTAATTTTTTGCTGCTTGTCATAAGTAAAATTCATATTAATCAAATTAATGGGGTGTGATTTTCTCACATGGTTGTGTGTGAAACAGATTTTCAGTCCTGGAATTATTAAGATTGTGTTGTGGGTTAGTTGATTTTTTCCCCTTTTCATCTGCATAATACATACTATATAAATAAAGATATTTTATTTTAATTTAAATATCTTTAATTTTATTTTCTTATTTTACATTTGCAAAGAAAAAAAGTTTTGAAAACACATATACCATTAAAACAGTTGGGTAAAGAAAGACAATGAAGCATTGTTTTAATGATATCAGATTTCTTTTTAAGCAAATACTGCTTTTAGAATAAATTCTGGTTTAGACAGATACATCCTTGGTGAGGTAAACAAATGTGTTTGGGTTTTTTTTCTTTGTATTATTTTGCAGAAAATTTGTCAATTGCTTTATTTATAAATTTGCATTTCCCCTCATGCTAGCAATTTACCTTCAGAACAACTCCTAATCTTACATCCTAGTTGTCTCATTTCTTGTTTGGTTTTTAAATGAATGTACATGGTGCTGTTTTAGCTTGTACCTTGGGAAAAGGAATCCTCTTTCAGCTTCATTATATTTTTCTTACATAAACAGCACAATGAAAAGATTTTGTGAACTTGATGTTGGCCTTCAAGAAGTATTTAGTTTGCACTATTTGAAACTGTAAACTGAATTATTTTGGAGGAGAATTAAAATGAGTATCATCTACATATAAATTGGTTTTAGAACCAAAGGGGGCCTGCAGTCAGTATATATTACAAGATTCTATCACATTGTCTAATGGATTAGATTTTATTAAGTACTATAAAACAGCATGAGATGTACTCAATAGAAAGCAAATTGAACTGAAACAGATAATTAATTACTGTAACTCCTATTTTTTCAACACAGTTTAGGCACAAATGAATTTGTTATACGTGTGTATATTGCATATTGCATCATAAACCTGTCAGCATAAACTTTTTCATACCTAAAGCAATCAATATGCTTTTCATTCAAGGTTTTAACCTTTTTTAAAACACAATATATGTTTTACATACATAGAATCAATTTCTCCTGTTGAAATTAATGAAGTCCTTAAAAATTTCCACATTAAAATGCTTTTCTACAGTTAGTAAAACCATCACAGATATATATCTTATAGAATCCTCAAACACCTCCTATCTAGGTCCTGGTAAATAATGTCCAGTGTGAAGAAAAATAGTGCTACTAAAACCAGCCATAACTGCACACAGAGAATCCTTGGGGAAGGACCCCCAAGAATCAACTCAGGTTCTAACCTACTGATATCCAGAGATGTTGTAAAGTCCCTTACCTAATAAAGTTGTTGTTTAAAAGACTTGGAAAGAAGATTCCTATATTCTACTTAATACTTATACACCATCTCTGAAAAATTAGTCTGAAACCTGGAAGACAACTAACTTGTAACCAAAACTGTTTATTACCTTTCATTACTTGGATGGCTTCAGTTAAAAAAAAAAAAATACTTAGAGAGCTTTCTAATGAGATCCCAAGCTATTGAAAAGTTCAGCACTTGACGTATGAAATTCTTATACCTTAATGTATTCAAACCATATATAAGGCAATAGTATTCCACATACCCCAATTACTTTCTATACTCTTCATCCAGTGGAGTAGTATTTCCCCGTCACTTGTAGCCGTCTATCTATGGGGCTTTCTACAAGAATCATTTAATAAATACCAATATTCTGTTTACATTTGCCCAATATTCTGTTTACATTTGCCAGATTTGGAAAACTATGTTCACATGCTGCTCCAGTGCCCATTGCTTTGCTTCCATATTTAGCCTGTCATGTTTGTATATTTTAAAAATTGCTTTTCTGGTTACGAAGCTACAATCACTGCTGCTCAGTCCAGATTTTTTGTTGTGTCTTTGATATGAAAGTTCTATGGGGAACTAGGAATAAGAGAGTAAGGCTTTTTTTTTTTTTTT